>CM036323.1:5471348-6038848 GCA_020567845.1 Rhododendron henanense subsp. lingbaoense
AACTGTTAAAAATTCTACAAAAAATTGATTTTTAGAAGCAACACAAATTTTCCAAAAATCAAAAGTAATTAATTAATAATCTCGCGGCAAATAAACATATTTTTCAAATTCTACTTTCAAAATTTTCTACTTAAACCCAAAATTCAAAATCTGCCACAGAATCCAAAGCTAAAGTAAAAAAACTGTAAAAATGCTACGCGCAAAATCGTTGTGTTAGTTATGCGCCTAATTCTGATCGTCCAAATGTATTTGGACGATTTGAACGGTCTAGATTTAAAAAAAAACTCTTACAGGGAAAAGTTCCGGAGAAGAGTTTGAGCGAATCCTAGCTATTTATTATAGTAATGGACAATTAAAGATTGATTATGTGTTATATTTCACACAACCATTTTGTGTGTAGCACTTTTTAGAGCATCTCCAACCCATGCTCTATTCCTCCATTTGAGAGTATAAAACTTCTCCAACCCATCCTCTCAAGCCTTCTCTATTTGAGAGGATGAGATTTTGATCCTCCATATTTAGAGGATGGAAGAAAATATGGAGGATCTCCTCTATAACACTATTCACCTTTTAAAATGGCATTTGTATCCTTAGAGCATCTCCAACCCATGCTCTATTCCTCCATTTGAGAGTATGAAATTCCTCCAATCCATCATCTCAAGCCTCCTCTATTTTAGAGGGAAAAATAGAGGGTTTGTGGTTGGAGTAAATAGAAATAGTGATTTCCTCTAAAATCACTTTATGAATAAAGTGGAGTATTTTGATACTCTCAAATAGAGTATTGGATTGGAGATGCTCTTATGCACAAAGACACCATTAACCAACAAACCAAACATTCCTCCTGAAGGACCCGAAAAGAGAACCACCTATACCACCACCTCTCCTGCCCCGACTTCAAACCCAAATCGAACCCGCAGCGCCGTCGCCAAGCATAGATAGATTTCTTCCGACAGCCTCGTTTGCACATTCCGGCGTAAATGATCCTTCGGCCTCGTACGTTTCAGAGGCGCTTCCTCTGCACCCAGATTTCCAACCACCACTCCAACCAGCGCCGCCGGTGGCCGATAAAGCAGGTGACCAAGACCAATTTCTCGGAGGCGTTAGCCGAGTTCAAGACCCACATCCATGACTCGGACTTCGTGGCCGTGTCGTTGCAGAAGACTGGGTCCTACTCTTCTCCCTGGCACCGAGTGCTCCCCGTCGACACCCCCGACACCGCCTATTTCAAGGCCAAGTACGCCGCCGAGAGGTTTCAGGTTCTTCAGTTCGCCGTTTGTCCTTTCTCCGTCAGGGCTTCAAAAGTCATCGCCCACCCGTGAGTTCCCACTACTCATTGTGGACCATCTCCAGTCCTTTAATCAAAATCTGCTTAGTCTGAATGAAAGCTTCATTTGATATAGTAGAGCACTTCAATGGACATTAACCTTTTGATTTTTTTACTCAAATGTTTTTTTTATAACTCAGGTGTCCGTGGCAGCTTACGCGCACCTCGACTAATTCTGGGGCCCAATCCCACCGCTCACTTGCGGGGAGCTGTATGCATTGGCCCCAAAGGAGTTGATACCTGAGGTTTTGAACCTGAAACGGAGCAACCCAAGTCCCAAGCCTTGACCACTAGGCCAATCCCTTGCGGGGTTTTTTTTAACTCAAATGTTCAGATGCCATAACACTCGCAAGTTTTTTTTAAAGTTTTTTCTGTAATGTCCACTTCATCATCCTACAGTATTATGGAAAAGGAAGAGGATAACTTAATTAAGGTGTTTGAATTGTGGGGGGATTGGAATTGCTAACTTACCATAGTCAGTAACGGTTGAAGAACTCTATGTTAGTTGAATTGTGTCCTGCATAGTGGGTTTTTTTGGGGTCATATGATAGAAGAACCTATTTTAACCCTAACCCCAGCCCAACCAACCACAATGGGTATCAAACTCGTCTCAATAGGATTTGAACCCGTAACCTCACAACACTTAAGGCTGCTACACTACCACTAGAGTGGATGGATGTTAAATGTAATGATGGAAATTGACAGAGAAAGAAGGAACTCAAAGTGGTAGGAGGGTCAAGCTACCTCTTAATCTGAAATGGTTGAAAATGGACTTAATTTCGAATTTTCGAGTCATAGAGACTTCAATTTTCCTTGAATGTTGGATACAGCCATGTAATAAGTTACGATTTCCATTCCTAACTAAAATAGTAAAATATATCAAAAGTGGAGGTGTTGAGGATGGAAAGCTGAAGTATTCCAACACCTTCAGTAGCCTTTAGAAGAAGATAACCCAGGTGAGAGACGGAAAAGTAGAGAGAGGGCAGAGAGAGGTAACCACCTGCAGTGCCAGGTGAATCTTAGCGACAAGTTAAGGATAATAGGTATAGGATTACAAATGCTAACAAGTTGACCTATATTGACTTTAGGGTGACATTTCGGGTTTTTGTAACATTCAGTAGTCAATTTTACAGTCTAACCCATGAATTAGGTAGTTTGGCTGATAGATTTTGATCGCTGTTGATAATGTTTCTTAGGAAATTTGGCTGCCCTGTTCAAATGCATTAAAAACTTAAAACAGTAGTTGCTCTTAACAGCCGTGTCATTATTTAGGTCCTGATAAGTGGTGACTGTAGTCAAGTTTTGAAAGTCTGATAATCTTCTAACGCTTCTTCCAATGCTTTCTGATGATAAAACAATGATTTTGCTTTTCCAGTTGATTGTGTTTTATGACTTTTATCTTTTTTGGTGTAGATACAACTTTCATCTGTTCCCAAGGGATGAGTTTAAAATTGGGATGCCTTCCTATAGTTTTTCATGCCAGTCATCATACTTGACTTCTATGGCTCGAGAAGGTTTTGATTTCAATGCCTGCATATATGATGGTAAGTTACTTGTTTGAATTATTGTAGCGGAGATTTGTTGTCTTAAAATATGGTGGGGAGAATTTAGAAAAACAGATTAGGGAGACAGAGAGACTTGTTCTTTTATCAGCTTCAACTAGCCCACATTTTTAACTTACAAAAAGTCTTGAATTTTAACCAGAGGGGCCATTTATGGGCCTTTGCTTTGGACAGGCATATCGTATTTATCCAGATCACAAGAATCAGCTTCGATAGCTCGGATAGGGAACCTTGTGCCTAGTAAATGCGTACTACAATCTTCCTCTGCCCTTTCGGTTGCTGATGCAGTTTTTGTTGAAAGGATTAAATCACGAGTTAAGCATTGGATAAATACAATTAAAGACACAGGCCCAAAGAATGAAGGTAGAGGAAAATTTTGCATCACATTCTTTTGATTTTTGACTTTCCTTCATGTCTAAACTATCTTCTTGTCAGGGACAGATGCATTAGTAAAATCCTTGAGAAAACTTATCTTAGGAAGTGAACAGCATGGGTCTAGGCCATGCTTGAGCATCGATGTTTGCAGCGAACGCCAAGTGCAGCTTGTGGTAGAGGTAAGAGAATTGCTCTCTCATGCAACCATGTCATCTGGTTAAAGTGAAAGAAAGGCAGATTATTCACTCTTTCCACTAGGATTGGTGAAGTTTTAGTTCATGTCTTTTTAGGGTTTTTGTTTTGGTTGCAGATGCTGAGAGACTTCTCTGATGACCTTGTTCCTTTATTAAGTCCAGCAAAGGGTGGGGGAACCCAAGCAGTTCGAGTTGTTTTGACTGGCTCAAAAGAAGACAGGGAAACTTTTGAGGTAGTAACAAACCATAATCCTTTAGAGATAATGGATGTTCAAGCTTCATATAGTCATTATAATCTTACTTTTAATGATAGAGGGAGCTTCAAAATCTGGAAGAGGAGCAAAATAAGCGTGTTCATGGCTTTCGAGAGGTGATCGATTTGATTTCTGCTTCTCAGAAACCTGTTGTTGCCCACAACTCGCTTAACGGTCCGTCTCCCAGATGATCTTGTCACTCATTTTAAACTCTATTTGTTTACATTCCCTGATTCTGCACTTTTATATTGCTTTGGTGCAGATTTTTCATTCATTTATTCAAATTTCCTTTCCTCATTACCTTCTAGCATGGATGAGTTCAGGAGCTCCTTACATTTGGTTTTCCCCCACATACTTGATGTCAGCTATCTGATGAAGGAAATTGGCCCTCTCAGAAAGGTTACCAATTTACCTGCAGCCATTTCTTTTTTGAAAGGACGATTCTTTGCGCCAATTGATATGGAGATCAGTCACCAAGGTAAGTTACTTTCAGTTCTCTTGCATGCAATCAATTATGGGTTAAGCATGTTCCTCGGAAAATGCTTTCATGATCCCTAAAGGCCCTAATCAAACTTTTTAAACATATGAATGATAGCGAGCCAGAATCACATTCCCATTTCCCTTAATGTTCCTGGCATCTATACTGAAGCCTAAATTAAACCAAACTGACCAAGTTTCAATCTTTCAGCTGATGGGAATGAGGGCAAGATCCATGGCCATAACGTTTTGAGGATAAGCGAATTGTTCGCTAAACTGTGCTCTATTCTCAAAATTGCCCCTGAAACTCTCAAAGATGATGATAGCCATTTACCCTCGGTCCTTCAAGGCTATGCAAACACCTTCACTCCTCACTCCACAAACTCCCAAGACCCAGTTGACGAGGATGTCTCAATTTGGACGGACAACCCAAAAAAAGTTGAATGTAAGGATTTGGTTTTCTTGTGGGGATTCAGAGGTGGGATGTCCGCGAAAATGCTAAACAAATTGCTCCGCAACTCCCATGAAGTGTTTTCTGAAGAATTTGATGTGCGACTTTTGGATAGGAGTTGCGCTGTTGTTGTTTTCTGGAAGTCTGGTTCATCGGAAACTTTTCTGGAGGCAATTGACTCTGGAGGGAAATGCTGTGAATCGCTGAGGGAGATGATCTCAGAAGGCTTAAGGGCTGCAGATTATCAGATTTACAGGAGAGCTTGTCGGTTGGGTTTATGGGAATCAGATTTAGCAGATTCTTTGGACAAAGCTGTGGCAGAATGTGACAGTAATTCGGAAGCTGATTCCACAGGGCCATTGGAGATCTGTTGGAACAATGACTTGATGATTAACCTGGATGATTTGTAATGTGTAGTTTTTTTTTTTTTTCTTTTTCTTTTTACTTTGCTATTGATATTGTAACAATTTTGATATAGGTCAGTGCCCTTATTTATTTGGGAGGTGATTTAGGTTTTTGCTGACCAAAAATGGAAAGGGTTTTCGTCGAATGATTTATTTATTTTTAAATGTGGAATGTAATTGTATTATTTCCTCAACCATTCCGGCCACTTTTTGAATTTCATATCGTGCTTTTATTTTGAACCAATTTAGGCTTCTGTATTGATGTTGGACAAAGAACTTGTTATGGAAAGTTGCTTCTGCTTCTATAGCCTATAGGTGTGCAGCTCAGAAGAGTTGGGTAGAGTCTTATATTTGTGACTTCATACTAGACCAAATTAGTTCGGAATTAAGATGCTGCCAAACACCCCTGTCAAGTTGGTTCCTAGCGTTGAGCGGCCACGTAGTTCTTGGAAATTGTACACAGTTTCATCCGGTTAGTGACTTCTCCATTAATAGTCTCCGTGGGACTTTTCTATTGTCATTGATTTAACAAAATGAACGAATTTCAAATAATCTGGCATAGATTTACAATTCTTGAATTACTTGAGCTTTTCCTTGTTTTGTTCTTATTCAATTTTTTTTCGCGTCTCTTAGTTTTGCGCCTAACTTTTTTTGATTACTGATTCGTCTCGACAAGACGAATCGGAAAAGTAAAAAATTATGACTTTTACCCAAATATTTTTGAAAATATTCAAAGATAAAAGCCCAATTTTTTTACTTTTCGATTTCGTCTTTGACAAGACGAATTAAAAATTCATAAAAGTTAAGCGCAAAACTAACAATTGCGGATTTTTTAATTAAAGACAAAACAAGAAAAAACCTAAAAAATTTAGCGGAACTTAACTAAGGCCTAAAGTTGACTTTTTTTCTTCTTCTTAAAAGTAGTTATTTTTCAAAATATTTGGGTAAAAGAAAAAATTTATTTACTTTTTCGAATCGCCTTGTCGAGACGAATCAATAATCCCAAAAAATATGACCCAAAACTAATAGACGCGAAAAAAATTTGAATAAGGACAAAACGGTAACTTCAAAAAAAAAAAGTTAAGGGGACAAAAGGTCTATTCCGTCAACTCCGCAATCCCGATCACGACGAGGCCCTGTCATTTTACATGGGCTTGGGCCACCTTAATGGATCCGTCATCTCTCATCGTTGACAGCAACTGAACAGAGCAGCTGAGCTTTCACTCAGAAACTGAAAACCCCCCGAAAAATGGCTGCAATAGCTTCAACTCTGATCCCGAACCCTAACACCAGCTCGAACGCGATCGTCTCATCTCTGCGCAGTCCGCCGCCGTTTATCGCCTCGACTTCATGCTTGTTTGGCAACAAATTTCTCGTAAAACCACTGCTCGCTCCAACCATGAGGGCCCAAACAAAACGATCAGATGGAACCGCTCTTTTTCGACACTTGAAGCCGATCAAGGCGTCGTCCCATACGTTCGACGTGGTTGTGGTCGGCGCGGGGATTATCGGTCTGACTATCGCTCGCCAGTTTCTAATGGAGTCGGATCTCTCCGTCGCCGTCGTTGACGCCGCCGTCCCGTGCGCAGGCGCTACTGGTGCAGGTAAACTGGGTTTGTACACTTTGGGCCCGCTAGTGGACGGTGGGGTTAGTAATTAGTCGCTTAAGCTGGACCGGGCACCTGTGGTATTAACAAAACGTGCTTTGTACGCTAAGTTTTCTCGTGTTGATGATTTAGGAATACCAGAGAGCAGAAACTGAGGCAAGATTCCTAATTCTTTCTCGCTTTCAATAGCATAAGAATTGTAAACAATGTAAGAAGGTGTTATATATACATTATAAAAGTAGTAGTATTTTGCTGTTCAAAAAAAAAAAAAAAGTAGTATTTTAGAATGTGGTGAAAGAAGATGATGACAAATAAATAGAGTAGTAATCAGCAAAAGTTGCATTTGGTAAAAGGCACTCATGACACTAAGCTTTGATTGACTTCAAGTCCCTGTACTCAGCAGTTCCAGAAACGAGTCGTTGAACTTATGACTTATACATTTGCATATACAGATTGTAAAGCCCATGTAGTTAATTGATATTTCGAAAGGTTAGGACAGGAAAGTTAGATGTAATGGGTCGGGAGCCCTTCTCCGCTCCTCAATCATTTGAGGAAGTTAAAAAGCCTTAAAATGTAGTTGTGCTGGTTCCTCATCTTCTATCTTGCTTGTGCATCCTTCACATTGTCATGTTAAGAGAACTCAAGCGTCGATCACAAGATTTTTTTCCGAACTTCTTTGTCTGGGTGAGTTGCAAGCTCAAGTCTTCTTTCTTGCCTTAAGAGTGGTCATCACAGGGAGAAGCAAAGCAATTAAAAGGATATATGGACGGCAAGAAAAGCGGAAGGGGAAGAAGTGGTATACCGAAGAGTCATCGTAATCCATGTTGCTAATGTTCTGCTCTTCAAACAAGAACTAGTCAGGTTTCCCCGTCTCAGCACGACCAATCCTACCTCCTTTATTGGTTTATTTCTGTCTGTTGGGGATGGTCGTGAACAATGAACACACAATAGCAGGAAAGGAGAATAAACATGAGAAAAGGTTGCAGCATATATGTGACTACAGAATTCCACTAAATTAGGCACCATCTGAAGATATGATATAGGTGCTGTACCCTTCTATGTTGGAAGCTTCTTTTGCAATTTGTATGTTGGATCCGTGTATTGTGAGAGATGAGGTCATTTTGAGGAAAGTTACTTATCCATAAGGGCATTTATTAATGAGTGGTGATGAGAAGTGATTACTTTCTTTGTTAGATATTTGTTCTGGCGTGGTTGATTAGCGACCCATGCAAGTAGCATAGAATTCATGCAACCTCCTCGATTTTTCGATATTTGTCAAAGTACTGGAAGATGTTCATAGTTCATACGAGCTTGACTTGTCGTTTCTGATAAAGGACAATTTTGACTTTCTAGTTACAAAATATCTCGAGTTTAGCATATTTATGATCAGTTTTGCTAATCATAGATTTATAACCTTGATATGTTTGATATTCCTGAACATTTGAGCACAATATATGCTTGAGCATTGCTTCTCTTTTCTTGAATCTGATTGGGTGTAGGATCTCTTCTCCCTGTCTTTGGCATTTTGTCTGGTTTTAGGGCAAGGTTATTTATGGATGGTTCACAAAGCCCCTGGCAGTGACAAATGGGAGCTTGCAATGAGAAGCCGTAAACTGTGGGAAATGTTCGCAGAAAATGTACAGCATCAAGGCATGAATCCTTTGGAGATGTTAGGTTGGAAGAAGACAGGTGATCTTATTTCCTTGGGTCAATATAGAAGCCTTTTTTTCTTCTTTCTCTCATTTTATCTATTCTGAATCTTCAGTAGCTCGGCGATGAATTGAGTTTTAAATGAAGCTCAGGTGATACTGATTGGTTAGTTACTGTAGTATTACACTTGTCCAGAGGTCTTTATCCTCAAAAAATCGACCTTACAATATCTGTACATATACACAAATGTATGTATACATATGTTTATATATACATATTTCTTCCTTCTTTTGTTTGTCGGTAATTTTTGTGTGTAATGCGTTAGAACAGTAACCCTACCTACCTATTGATAGCTTTTAGAACTGATAAATAAATATCTTTTCCCCTTTTACCCTGTCTTGATATTGGAGTGGACAACATGATGATTAATTTTATGGAGGTACAGTGTCATCCCAAATTTAGCCACTCACAGCTGATTCTGAAAGCAAACAGGAAGACATTTGAACGTGACCCTACCTACCAATTGATAGGATTTAGAACAGAAATAACATTAAAATTTCATCCCAGATTTTACACATGTTTAACTTATCAAAAAAGGAAAATAAGAAGAAAACGATTGACAAGGATTTATAGGCTAAGTGAAGTATAAGACACTGGTTGTGAGTCGGGTGATTGAAGGATTTCCTTGTCAATTGTCATTTTCTCATTGGACACTTGTGTTGTGACTTAAAGATGCTTCTGCATGCATGCATGCCCTCCTGCATGCTCCACACGAATTTATGCAGGATACATGCTTTGTGGTTCTTTTATACCTATGTGAAATATTGCGAGACAATATGTCCCTCTCATATGTTGAAGTCTTCATTGCCCTTCCAATAGTTGTTGTAGTTATTCTGCTCATCCATCATGGTAATGATTGTAAGATGTTCTTATTGATAGGAAGCTTGTTAATTGGTAGAACTTCCCAAGACTCGGCCATGTTAAAGAGAAGGGTGGATCAGCTATCTGAAGCTGGGCTGAGGGCTGAGTTCTTGTCTCACGGTGATTTGCTGTTAAAGGAACCTGCACTGATGATTGGTAAGGAAGGAGGGGCAGTGTTTCTGCCTGATGACTGTCAAATAGATGCTCAGCGTGCGGTTTCATTCATTGAGAAGGTCCTCAGAAATACCTTCTTTACTGAAATTCTTTTAGCAATCTGCATCCACCTGCAGTATAACTATGTAGTTATAATCTAACATATAGGTCAACAGACATTTTGCATCAGAAGGAAGATATGCAGAATTCTATTATGAACCAGCAACCAGTTTATTGAGGTTCCTTGTTTCTTTCCTCCACTGTACTGATTTGTTTTTCCTCTGTGAAATTGGGGTATAATGACTGGAATTCTTGTATAGCATGTTGTTGGGTGAGAGTAACTGGTGTAATCCTTGTACCAGATCCGGTAGTGGGGAGGTCAAAGCTGTTCAGACTTCGAAAAACACCTTGTATAGTAAGAAGGCTGTTATAATTGCCGCTGGTTGTTGGAGTGGGACTTTGATGCATGATCTGATTAGGGACACAGGACTTGACTTGGAAGTCCCTGTAAAGCCTCGGAAGGTTAAGACTCTAGAACCGAATATTCTTATGCAAGTATAGTGTTTTAATTCATTTTCATATGTATTTTGTTGCTTATGATAACTAATTTTCTCCATGGTCTGAAAAATGAGAAACAATGGGGAAGCTGATATACTGGTTAGGTAGTGACAACATTGAACTTGCCTGAAATAGTTCATGAAAGTTCGATTGGGAATAACAATTGTGCCAATTTTTTACAGAGTTACACTCTCTACTAATAAGAAACCTGGGGAGGGGGGGGGGGGGGGGGGAACCTTAAAACGAGTATAACGTTAACCTTTCTTCAAAATTTCCTCAATAATCACATTATGTTTGTTTGTAAAATTGGTCTTGTGGCTCCTCTGCACGACAGGGTCACCTACTTGTGGTAGAGAATCTCAATTCTTTCATACTGAATCATGGTCTGATGGAAGCGGGTTACGTTAATCATGAAGCAGGAACTCTTCATTCTTCTGTTTCTGCTTCAGGGCCAGTTGATGCAGAATCTTTGTCTGTGTCAATGACCGCCACCATGGATTCTCGAGGAAACCTTGTTCTTGGTAAGTGTTTTATGTCTTGCCTTTGCACATGTTCACTTGGTCTCTTCTGTCATTGACCACAAGTTGTATGATGTTGCATCCTATGTCTTCTTTTCAGGGAGCAGCCGCCAGTTTGTTGGGTTCAGTACAGAAATGAATGAGTCAGTTATCGACCGCATATGGGAGCGGGCAGGGGAGTTCTTTCCCACTTTAAGAGAACTTTCTCTCAGAGACTTTTGCCAAAGTAGAAAAGTGAGAATAGGATTAAGACCTTACAGTAAGTAGACTATCGATCTCATTTTTTAAATACGTGATACGTTTAGTATTCTGGTGATACTAGTTAGGGTTTGTGACCTGTGAACTGTTGTAATACTGTTCCACAGTGCCAGATGGGAAACCGGTGATTGGGGCAGTTCCTGGTTTATCAAACTTGTTCCTCGCTGCTGGCCATGAAGGGGAAGGACTTTCATTGGTAATTTACCATGTTTTCTTCTACTGTTTTGCTTGCTCAATGTCAGAAGTTGTCAATTCATTTCATATTGCTATTTGGTCAGTGTGATGTGCAGTTTATTTTTTTTTTCTTTTGAACTTCAGATTCTGATAGTTTCTCTATGTGTATACTTTTGCGAGGATTACCTTAGCATATTTGTGAGTTGTTAAGGAGTCCATTTTATTTTTAAAAGAAAATTGAAGTAGATATGAGTGACCCAATCTTCTAGGTTCACATCTATCAAGCTGAAAGCTTTAATTGGCGCACGAAAGTAGTGAAATGACAACTATCACCTTTGCTCTATTTTCCAGGCTCTCGGTACTGCTGAAATGGTTGCCAATTTGGTGTTGGGCAGTCCTGGGACAGTTGATCATGCACCTTTTGCCCTGGAAAATCGATGCTGCATGTTGAGATAATTCCGCTGGAGGTTGGAAGATCCAGTGGTATACATGCATTATAGGTTGATTTGGAGGTAACCAGCATAATTCACTCCAAAATCCGTCACAAATTCACGATATTGTGAGCTAATCTCTCTCTCTCTCTCTCTCTCTCGATTGTGGGCTTAGAGTATGTTCTTTGTTGAGGTTGTTACTTGTAACTTCATGTCCCTACCCATTGCAACTCTTCCGGTTTCCTCTGCCTTTTGGTTACACATCTGTACAGATTATTGTAAACAAAATAATCTTCTTTATGTGTTTACTGGTTCAAATCTATGTTCAAATGTCTATGTTCTTGATTGCTTTATCTATGGTTGCAAGCGTTCAAGTTTTCTGTGATCTGCCTTGGCTGGGTGTGTAATTTGTCATTGCAATTCCAAGCACCATAGATAACACTAACAGTACCTTTATCGGGTGGATATTATGAATAAGAATGAGAATGAATTTAATTTTAATGCAGAACCACTTACAAATTCTGTTTATTCATCTGAACATGCTCAAATAAGATAGCAATTTCGGGAACTATTGAAACTGATAAACTGCTAATAAGCACTTATGAGCCACTGCCGGTATTAATGGTTTTCTCATTTGAGCAGGTGAGTTTGCATTTATCTTTTGAGCTGCATGAGATGAAAGAGAATTCATACAAGGAAATGGATTTTTTTTTCAAACCTATATAATGCTACGTCAATTGACCTTTATTACACATGGAATCAATCAAGAAAAGGAAGTGGACTAACAATATCTTTATATGTTACATGGATATGCTATTAGGTATCCCCTTTCCGGTGATTCCCCCTTTGAACCCAACATTTGACGTATCAGGGTACAAAAGCTTGTATGCTATCTTGGCAGGGCCGCATCTGTTCTTAAGATTGGGATTTCTATTCCTCTCCAAGATTCTTTTCTCCACCTCTTGAAGGTTCTTCTGGAACTGCTGAAATATCTGTTGTATCTGTTCATTGTCTGTCCATTCCTCCGATAGCCGTTGGCCTAGGTACACTTCATCTGATGTATGCCGTGATAGGACCTCTACCACTGCGACACTTAGGGCCAGTTCAAATCTTTCAGGCAACATGCTAAGATAATATTTGTCAGGATCCCTAAGAAACTCAGCAAACTCTAGTGTCCCTTCCTTTGGAATGAACTTCCGACACAGTGTCGGTCGATTTGGAGGGTAACCAGCGTATCCATATTGCCCAAAGTTCACTGAAGCATGAAGAGCTGATGCAGTCCATATGAGAGTTGTGAGAGCCTCTATTAGGTCATTAAGAGTTTTCATCGGGTACCACCACGTTTCGTTGTGTTTATCGCCATGACCCACATTTCGAATTTCCGACCACCATGCTTGGATTTCGTCATCGGACCTTAAAGAGTTATCGTCTGTGTAGAAGATTGAGCAGAAGTTTGTTACCCATGCCTTAATGGCAACCCATATGTCCAGTCCATCTGCACCATAGGGGTAGTCTTCAAAGATGAGCTGAACCCCGCCAGGGTTATTTGGGTCAGGCTGGGCCATGCATCTGGAATATATGTTCATAAGTATGATAAGTGTGTGTATATATCTTAAATGAATGCAAAAATTTGGAAAAGAGAAATTTTGTGAAATATTTTTGGGATTAGAAGGGTTTAGAAACAACGGTGTTATATGTTGTATATGTTACAGATGCTACAAATTTCATATCATAAATGCTATGTTACAAGAACTCTTTACATACTCACGAGCTGCAATATAAATATACCAGGCTTTTCTGGTTGGTCAAACTAGCGGTTGGGCTACAACTACGTCAAAAAAACTTTTTCTCTAGTATTATTGGGGCAACATTTTGTATAAGAACATTTCAAATCAAGGCCTGGAAGAGAATGAAAAAGTGGTTACTAATCTGGATATGACTGCTGGCCATGCGGGGAAAAAAAGGACCCCTCGTAGGTGTAGGACTACTAAGCACGCGGGGGAAAAGGGAAAAGATAGTGGTTTTGAAAATATTAGATAGGGACAATATTTACCGAATAGGTAGATAAGAAAATACATATTGCCTCGGTCAAAATAAAAGGACCAAGTTTACATGACGGATCGTAAAGGGAAAAAAGTGATTACTGATTGTCCTGTGGAATAAATGGGGCATATCTGGGTCCCTGGGAAAGACCGGTGGCATGAATATATTGAAGGAGAGTAGTTTCAGTACCTTTTGACGAGATCTGCGGGAAGGCCTTGTTCATCAAATCTCCAGTCTTTATAGAATGCAGAAGTCAGCTCCATTGAGATTTCACCAGTAGACAACGTCTTCTCAAGGATTCCACCACCATTTACGATGATCCTCCTGGCTATCGCATTTATGTGCATGGTGTCTTTAAAATGAGGATCCAGTAGCCGGTGAATGGGGTGCATTGTGCTCAACTGCCTTCTGGTTGCAATGATAAATGGCTCAACTACTGCATGAGCTTTCAACCTGTGTATTATGCATTACACAATTATCATGAGATGTTTTATATTTGGCATCAGTTACAGTTACACGGGATAGAATCAGAAGTTTTGAAATTTTTTTGGTGAAGATCATTAGGGTTTTTCCAAGTTACAGTTTCTGATAAAATGACATAAATTACATAAACTTGCTTCACTTAATTGAATGAAGAAAAGTCAGGTAAAGCCAAGTAGACTTTGATAATGGCTTAATTAACATACCAGTGGCTGATTAGCTGGTGGTGACAGGCGTCATTGGATACGACATGAGCTTTAGCTAACTGCCAAACTGCTGCCTCACTGCCGTGAGTTGATGGGAGAAACACTCTCTGTCTCTCATTTCTAGCAGAGGGGATAGGCAAGCTCAGTTCTATTGCCAGTGGCTTTAACGTGGAATCTTTCCTCAAGAACAGTAGCGTTCGAGATGCATAAGCACACACACCTTTTGTGTTTATTCTGCTGAGAAATGGCATGAGGTAGTCATGGTGATCCAGGATGAAAATTCTCCATTGGTTAATAGCCTGCAATGTGATATGTGAAAATAAATACTGATGCTAAACCACCTGTTTGGAAGGAGATTCATAGTGAATTAATGCATGCATGACAACACACAATATGAATTTCTTTTGTCAAGGAGAAAAGGATATATGCCTTTTGGATGTGTGCACTCTTCAACTATATCTGGTGCTTAAATTTGTTATATTCTGCTAATTGATAACCTGAAACAGTGTTCCAGGTTGAACAACATTTCATTCTGGATGCTTGTCTAAGCACATTATACTGATTACCTTAATTACATGTTCATGGTTGCCCATCGGTACCTTTTCTGCAAATTTCTTTGTTGGTACCTTTATATAACCTTTTCGTGTCAACTAAGCTACAGTTTGTGCCTTTGGCCTTGTAGCCCCTTGAATATAAAAGGCTTAAAATCCATGCCCTTATCACTGATGCTGTGATCGTTTTTTCTTGAACATAACTATCTTAGGGAAACTCTTTTTGCTTACGCCATGTTCTTCTCTCTAGAATTATTTTTTGTGTGGACACTTATGTGTCCTCCTGCTGGAGCCTCTACCTAAACATTTTCAACAGCCAATCGTGCATATTGTGCCCCTTGCATTCACCTATCGTGGGGTTTGATCTGTTAGATAGCTTGATATAATTGGTGGGCAGTGGGCACATTTCCTAACAGCTTAAGCTTTTGGGACTACTGGTGACTTAACATGGTATCAAAGCTCTAGTTGGAAGAGGTCTTGGGTATGTACAAGTCTCTCTGTTTTGCATTTGTTCCCCGTTTGCATTATGCTTCTCTTTCGCTCCATCACTGAAAAATTTGCATCTCCACGTGCAAGACGGGGTTGCACGTGAGGGAGGGTGATAGATAGCTTGATATACGTTGTTGGAACTACTGGTAACTTAACATGATTGGTAGTAAACTCATTATCAATGTCTATCACATCCTCCAGGGGGGGTTGTTTACCATTTCAAGAGTCAGCCCGTCGAGGTTGGACTCGATGTGTGATTGCTTGATAGAACTCAATACTCCATGTTTGCTCCTTGGGGGGAAACTCTGTAGTTCATCTCAAAATTCGAATATTAAACTTCTGCTTACATTTCACTAAGGGTAAGAAAGATATGCAAAATATATTAGTTTCACTGCACATAATCAACGAGGCTATTGGAGAAGGCTTTAGGGCTTCTCACAACTGCTGCATATTTTAACATACCCCCAGGCACTGGATTACTGCTGGATTAATCCCTGCAAGCATCTGACGCCCAAATTCATCATCATCCTTCCATGCCAATTCATTTCCTGAAAATTTTACAAAAACCAGGGAAGTAAGTGGACAACTTATAACTCTGCAAATGCTATGCCTTCTAAGTTCTAACTCTACTCTCGGTTACTTGTAAGACACATCACCTGCTATAACTTGAGGTAAAGGAAATTTTGTTAGGTTCTCTTTGCTTGCACGTGTAATCTTTTTGAAAATCTCAGGCGGTAGCATGCTCTTCAACTTGTCTGCGACCCATCCTTCAAGGACTTGACTTCTGCTGCTAGTGAACAAGTCACGGATCTCATCGAAGGATTCAAAACTCCCAGTACGTGCATTTGTGAACAACAATTTTGCCTCAGGTAAAATAAAATGTAAACTAGCTTGAATCGAATTCGATATCAGTTCTGATAGTTTCTGGGGGCTGACTCGCTCATCTGGGGGAACATACATATCTAGCGTGATTGTTCCTGCCCAGAAGATTTAGGAAATAACTCTGAATCAACAACATTAATTTAACATCTCTTTAAAGATTGGAATTCTGATAAAGGATGAAGAATATGGGATGGAGGGAGTATGACCGTGGAAAATTTGAATACCTTGGTGGCCATTGAGGCCAGTTTTTCCCCTCCTGGGATACGGATACATTAAAGAACCGCCCAAGACGGGTCTCGCATGTCGTGGTTCTTTATTACCAAGGTCGTTGTAGAAATCGTAGTCGTAAATGCGTTCCCATTCCTTCCTCTCCCCAGTTCCATCGCCTCTCAAGCTAAGAAGTTCTTCCTTCCTCAGTTGCACCAAAGCATTTGGTGTTTGGCTTGGGAGATAGCTCTGGACACAGCAACATGCTTTGTGACTTTTTGACGACATTTTTGAGAGGAAAAATCAGTTTGTCATGTGACTTACGGTGTTTGAGAAGAAGAGCCGGTCGGTCTTTGTTCTGTGAACGGGGTAAACCCACGAGTTGCAGTCAAAATGGATGCTGATGTAGCCAGAAACCTCGAGAGTGGCAGATTGAAGGAAAAACTTGTGTTTGTGCTTGTTTGTTATGGCAAACGCTCCTGGAATTCCAAAATCTGTTGTGACATGAAATTTTATGTCAAAAGTTGTGATCTTCACCCCAGAATGCTTGGTAGTCTTCCCGTGTCTGAGTTTTGCCATCTCACTCATCTTCCCTTTTCCGGTGTCTGTTACACAAAAGGGAGCAAAAGGTATTGCATTAGTATTACCATACGATGGAATCCTTCTTTAATTTATGAATTATTCGTATTTTACTAACTTGGGTCGACTTGAGAGCAACTGTATAGCTGAACTGAAGCTGCTGATCTAGGAGCTGATTCGCCATGGCTATGTTGAATGATGATTTTCCCTTTTATGATGCAGTTTTCGTTGGATTCGCTACTAAGAGCCGTATTATCACCGCGAACTTTGGTGCTTATGGCATTTAGACAACCCTCCAGGACAGAACAAGGCCTTCGGTGTTCTTCCATTACCGTCTTTCTTTTTCCTTTTGCTGGTTTTGCTTAGTCTCTGCAATTAACGAGTCTCTAAACGACATTGTATTTGTGAGGTTGGGATCTGATGATTGCTTGCATTTGAGAAAAAGAATGTGCACACGAGGCGAGAAACTATTGGTCTTGTGGTTTTTCTTCTTTGGTGGTGGATCCGATCCTTCGCTTTTGATGGAGGGTTTTCACTTTCCATCTTTGGATTGAAAATGCCTGTTTGTAAAGAGTGGATTCAAACTCAAGTTTTCTGAAAAGTCTTCTTGGATGTATTCTTGAAGGGGTTTGAGCTAAGGCTCCAACAGAACATATTAGCCTGAGGAATTTGCTTACAAACTACACAATTCTAAACTTCCAGATTCATGAATGCTCTGCCAATTCTTCAAGAGTTCGATACACCGAAAAAGGATTACACTTCCCTAAAGTCCCGAACTTCAACGAGATATGGAGCCGTTTCAGGCTTACCTTAATGATCCAAAAAAATTCATCTTATAGTGTGCATAGAGATTATCCATGTAAGAATTCTTGTTGATTGGACGTTAACTTGCACATTGAACGTTGGTTCGTAAAAATCAAACAAAGTGATGGCGAATTTTGCAAATTAAATGATTTGATTACGTAGCCGCCAATATACGATCAATCTTATAATTTTGGATGGACAACACTTCGAGAATCTCTTAGAGATGTAAGGTAGACTTAGGGTGAGACTGAAGTAAGCCGCTAAACTTACCTTTATGCTAAAGTGATGAACTTTGGAGAACATTTTTTTCGATGAATAAATAGCAAAATTGTCTCAAAGAGTAACCCATACTTTCAATTTTCATGATGGACAGATTGCAGCTACCTCTCTTTTTTTGGAAATTTAGGTCGGAAACTACTTTGTTACAATAATTTAGGGGGGGAAATTTAGTTGCCAAGCATTGGGATAAAGATAAGGAGATTTAGTTGGCAAGTTTTATGTCCTTCCGTCTAGTCCGTGGCTTGGAAGATATTGGAAAGGGGGTGGACCCCACACAAGTTGGGAAACTACTTGGTTACAAGTGTTGGGACAAGAATAAGGAGATTTAGTTTTATGTCTTTTCGTTTCGGGTTTACCCTAATGATCCAAAAATCTTTCATCGTTCATAAAGATTATTCCTGTAAGAATTCTTGTTGATCGGAGGTTGACTTGCACATTGAACATTTGCTTGAAAAATCAAACTGTGTGATGTGAATTTTGCAATCTTACTATAATTTTGGATGGACAACACTTCGAGAAGCTTGGACGGTGAAGATCAAACACCGACCCCCCTTGGGTCATTTGTAAACATAATTCACATGGATACAGTAAGCCTTGCTTGTGTTGCTCTAATTATAACAAAAGTGTATGTATGGTACTTCGTCACATCCACTAGGAGAATATTGTCCTGTCACACCATGCCATAATCTGTGGGAGATTTCACCGTACTTATGTCAGAACTGAAGCTAAGGTCCCACCATGTGTTGGAAGTGTATATATATATATATATATATTTTGCTAAGTAGTTGTTGGGAGTATGTTTATCCTCGACAAGGAGCTATGGAAAATCAAACTTAGGCATTGTCCAACCTAATCCGAGTTTCCGGATCGAGTTTTCGTTGGGGTCCACCATTCTCTTCTTCTGTACCTCGTAGTATGAGGAAGAAGTGGACTTCAATTGAGTTGAGGAATAAAACTATATCAAGAGAAAATGACGACTAAGAATATTTTCAGCATTAATAAATGTTCTTAGCTTGTCCTATATCAACTGGTATCACCAGACCATAAGGGCCATTATCTTCTACTAGCCAAAGCCCACACAAGGTTTTCTTCAAAGCCCATGTCTTAAAAGCCTTTCGGGTCACTGAGGTCCATAACCCATAATATTCCGGATATAGTCGAATCATTTGACCGCACCGGATCCATTCCGCCGGAGCCCGGAGGGAAGAACAAGACCCAACGAATACGTCCAGTACCCATCTTCTTCTTCTCCAATTTTTTCCCCTCAAATCCCTCGAAAAGCTCTGCAACAATGGCGATAATGTCCAGTCTACACAAACTCACTTCCCACCTCAACCGAACCCCTTCCCTCTCTCTCTACTCCAAATCACTCATCACCAGATCCTCCGCCTCCTCAACCTCGCCCTCACCGCATACCTCGTCCAAAAAGGTCGCCGATCGCATCGTGAAGCTCTTCGCGATCGACCCCGACGGCCAGAAGCGCGAGATCGTGGGGCTCTCGGGGCAGACCCTCTTGAAAGCCCTGGCGAACAGCGGCCTGATAGATCCGGCGTCGCACCGGCTGGAGGACATCGACGCGTGCTCGGCGGAGTGCGAGGTCAACATCGCCCAGGAGTGGCTCGAGCGGCTCCCGCCGGCGTCGTACGACGAGCAGTACGTGCTGAGGAGGAACTCGAGGGCTAGGGTTTTGAACAAGCACTCGAGGCTCGGGTGCCAGGTGGTCCTCACGCATGAGCTGCAGGGGATGGTTGTCGCCGTGCCCGAGCCCAAGCCGTGGGACATCCCGTAATGATGAGTCGTGACTCGGTGAGTAACGAGTTAACAGTGACGATTTTGAAAGTGTATTATTATTGGTTCAAATAATGTGCACGCTTGCGTACTCAATGCTCTGCTTTTGTTATGGTTATTTGGATAGGGCAATTTGGGAAAGATTGTCGTGAATTTCGTATTTGGAATTGTTGAAAGTTATAAATGTTGTGTGGTATTATATGTACTTGTTTTTCGTTCTTGTTTCCCTGAACTTAGTTGTTGCGTATACCTTTTGGTGACTGTTGTTAGCAATGTCAGAAATGTAGAGCTGTAAATCAACAGAGTCACGACGCAATAAGAAAATACCTGCAATTTTGATCTATTTTAAGAATTAGACCCCTAAGCAGGTTGTGATGCAAATATCTGATTGACATGCTGAATAGGGGCTGTTAGCCTGTTAATGATTGAATAATAAGATTCATCTAGTTAAATTGAAGGTCACGGGTTTGAATCTCGAAAACACTCTCTGCTTTCAGGGGTAAGGTTGCCTGGCTGCGTACATTAATGTTTCCCCAAATCTCCCATATGCGGGAGCTTTGTGCATTGGGTACGCCCTTTTTTTAAAGAATGTAATTTGAGCTGAGAATTGTTTTCGTTTGCTGTAATAGGATATCTTGGAACCATTGAAGTTGATGATGATGGTATTGGAAATTTAGGTCGAAACGTGTAAATGTTTTGGAGTCATTCTACTCATTCCGAAATCTTGGTTCTCTTCCTGAATTGTAGAAATTGACACTTCAAAGTTCCAGTTCGAATACTTTGCATCTAGTTTGTGGGGATAAAATGTTATGGATGAGTTGTTGGTGTTGAATGAGCATTGCTAACCTTTAAACAACAGAAAACTTTCTTCTAACAAAATCTGGAATGTTTTTTACTTCGTCAATTTGTAACCAAATATTGATGGTCATTTCCCAAGATGCCCTTTCGTCTCTTCCAAAAGAAACACTGCAGCGGGAGTGTCCTCTTTTAGGAAGATAACTTAGGAAAAGTTCCTTGTGTGGGTGAAACGGTATTCCTTCCCCTCCTTTCCTTTTCCTTCCTATAGTCATCCTCTTTTTTCCCCTTCCCCTCCTACCTAAACTTCCCTTCCCTATCCCTTCACTTCCATCCAAACATATTATAAGATTCCAAGGTGACACCATTACATAATACTGTTTGAGGGAGGAAGGTAAGAGAAGGGAAGGGAGGAATACTCGTTCTTATGTATGAAGGAGGGTAGTGCTCGGATTACCATTTTAGTGGAAGTGGAAATCTGTAATCAGTGGTGGACATAAAGTAGAATAAAAGGGGTTTGGCCATTCCTTTGATCTTCCTTTCCCATGATACAAAATAAGAGAGGTTATTGTCTTACTTCCCCTGGCATCCCCTAAATCCAACGTGCTATACTCCCGTGGGGTACTAGGAGGATGTCTTGATGCATCTCTGCTATTGTAAAAGGTTGAGTTACATCGAGTTAGCATAGTTCTATTGTGTAATTATTGACCAAAAAATAGCCATGTAGAGAAAGATTACTCTCCTAGAGGTGTAATAATAGACTTCGGGAAATAGGAGGAGCTTTACTTCTCTCGCCTAAGGTTTGAGGTGAGATTGTGTTTTACATCTTCCTAAGCTGAAGCCGTTTGGGAGATCTATCCATCCGCTTGGGGTGGTATTAGACTTTGGCTTGGAACATTAGAGGGGGCAGTCAAGTTAGAAGTCTACATGGTGTATCTTGGCTACAGGAAACAAAGGTGGTTGAATTTTCTATCTTAGATGGATAGGGGTCTTCTCATTGTTAAGTGGGAAAGTTTTGGAAGCTTGCTGTTTTTGTCCCAAGTGTTGGTCAAGGAAAGGAAGAGGCAGTGCTTGCTACTGGTGGGATTCCGAGCACTGCTAGGTGGTGTGACAAACTTACATAAATGCTCAGAGGGTATCAGGTTTGGGGTGGAAGAAACCAGTTAGTAAAAATGGAGATGTGAAGGTTGAGAAAAAATAGTGGAGAGGAAGCCATAGGGGCTTAGGACAGGGACAACGTCAGGCATATTCCTCTCTCTCTCTCTCAACACACACACAGCTTTCAAGAACAAAGTTCTTGGTTTTTCGCCAGCTTTTTCCTGTGACAACCGGAAATAATCTTGATCATTATTGTTTCCTTTATCCAGAACCCCTAATGTCATGGGGAAAATCTCCTAATGGATTGGGTACCTTGTCAAACATAGAAATTCCCTTGCTGGTGATTTGTGAAGTCGAAGTATCTTTATCAGTATCCTGAAATTTGATGGGGTAAGGATATTGGAATGGGGATGTGGTTTCCTTGCCTCCTGTGATGGACCACACTGTTTACCTTTTGGTAAGGATTCCTTGATTGTAACCAAACTGCTTCTCAGTGCCTTGGCCTATATGTGCGAGGAGCTTAGCTTCTATCCAATGCTTACTAGCACTCATTTTCATCTCTTATTTTATTTGAGTCCTGCTAATGGATATACGTTCAATTTGACTTATCAGTTCTCCTATATAAATCACTGCATAGATTTTTGGTTAAGATTTAGACGTTCCTCTCTTATTGGCTTAAATTCTTACACTTGACCTGAAAACTACAAAGTAGTTTGCCCCAATATTTCTGGATGCGTGTAACACTCTTTGTTTATTTCAGTAGTTTGAACTGTGCTTTATTCTTCTATTTAGGTTAACTTCTTCTCTGTCACTGCCTATGGCAATAAAGGAAGAGTTTGCTTCATATACTTATCTGTTATGAGGATTTTTTTTTTAAATTTGAGATCAATTGTACGTCAACTTTAGGTCTTGTGCTGGGTAGCATAATTCATTTGCTGAGATCAATTGCCCATCAACTTTACGATTGAGGTTCCTTCGTCCCTTCCTTCTAGTCTTTCACTTGCTTCTGGATACCCAAATGCAAGATACTAGAAAGTGAAAGATTGCTCCCGGTTGATGGTTATGGGTAACATGACTGACAATGGCGATATGCACAAGTGCACAACACGGTTTCATTGCTTCTGAGGCTTTTATGGGGTAAAAGCTTCTCAAAATAGCTGAGTACGTGTTTGTCAGCTTAGATATCCTGAAGCAAGTTATATGCTTTTTAGGTCCCTACAATAGAGTGTATATTTTTTAGCCCATGAAATAGCAAAGCAATCGTCGACCAATTTTGTGCCTTCACCAGTTACAACTTACAGGAGCTCGATATCTTTTGAGCTACAGTCTTCGAATTGGAGATGATGGTGGGATGCTTGAGGCTGAAATTTATTTTTGACTTTGTTACATTTTTTTTGACTTTGTTACATACTGCTCTATCTGCATGGTGAGGAAGCCTTTGGGCGCCTTACCTCTTCGGTTGCCAGCCATCCTCAGTGACGTAGTCCTTTGTATAACAAAACGTTGTATAGTTTGTTATTTATTGTCCATATTACCATTCGTTTTTCGCTTTTCAGTTTTTTACTCTTTGGGTATAACTAAATCAAAAATCAGAATGCAATTCACGCAATTATCGACCTCTTGTCAATCGAATTTATATGATTTGATCCATCTGAGAAAATGGAGGAAACCAATGGATGAAAGCTAATATTGCTCCATTACCGAACCAAGGAGCTGATCAAATTGACTTTGTTTACTTTTGGTAGGAAGAAATGATAAGGAATTTGTCCAGAACTCTCCAAAATAATTACCAGCAAGACTAGGCTCACCGCTCAACATCTTACCGTCCATCTCGGCATTTAATGATCCAGATTTTAAAAAAAATCTTCCAAGAAAGAGTATCTGGACCGTAGTGTTTTGAACGGTGGTGAGATTGTGAGCGGTGGGGTGTAGACTTTTCGAATAATTACACATGGTCCTTCTTTTCTTATCTCCCCGTATATGGGCTGGGCTCTTCAAGGAAAAATGGGCCGAAGATAGGGGCAAATATTTTTATTAAGAGCCCAATCTCTCAACTCATTTTGGTAGCCAAACCCTAATCTCCTTTAGTTCATCTCCACCTATATATACGCATGGAAGCCACATCACGAACTCTCTCTCTCTCTCTCTCTTCCCTCTCTCTCTCTGTTCCTGAGATCTGCGTGTGTTTTCTCTTTTTGTTGCAATTCGATTTGTGGTTTGATTTATTGTGATGGAAAACCAAATGATGAAAGCAAGCCAGCTTCTTGACTGGATCTCGAAAACATGCCACGATCCAGGCAATTATACAAAAACAAAAACTTGCGACACCAAAAAGCATCCAGTTTCACTCGCCTGAATCTGACTTTCTGCTGATTTTTCAGGCCCTTTATTTACTGGAACAATTCGCACCTAATTTGCTTCTCGCAATTCCATTCGGTTTTTCCGTTTCCTCCGATTTGTTGCTAGATAAGCAAACGCACTCTGTCCCAAAACCCTACCATGTTTTGAGGCAATTTCTTCGTTTGCAAGATGGATAAGTTTCCAACCGACTCGCCCGTTGGATCGGTCGCCGATCATCGGTGTTTTTTTCCTTGCCATAATGATCGTTTCGGGCACATGGTTGGATTATATTTTCTTTTTTTTTTGTTTCCTCCCTCTGTGTTTTTATTACTGTTGTGCTGCCAAAGATGACCTGAAATTTTGTGATCTTGGGCATTCCTGGGTGAATGTGTTTTTAAAGGAAAAATGCGTACAGGAGATGTGAAGAGAGAGAGAGAGAGAGAGATTTATTTCTTGATAAAAGCTGTTCAATCATTAACAGAGTGGAATAGGAGTAGTAAAATGAAAAATAAATATTTTAAAAATAAAAAATTTAGCGGAACGGACTTAAAACATACTCCCTCCGTCCTTTTATTACAGTCCAGTATTCCATTTTGGGCTGTCCCGTAATAAGTGTCTATTTTGTAAAGTTAGTGGGTAAAAGTTGGTGAATTGTCTATTTTGTCCCTAAAAGTAGATTCCATTTTGAAAAGTTAGTGAGTAAAAGTGTAATGATGATGGGTAAGTAGGGGAAGTGGAGGAAAAAGTTGATGTGAAAGGTATAATGATGATGTCTTTTTAATAAATTAGAGTTACGAAGCAGGACATTTAAAAAGGGACGAAGGGAGTATTAGTCTGGGCGTTCTTTTGGGTTTAGAAGTGACCATGTTTTTCTTTTTTCCGCTGGAAATACGCTAAACTATGTACCATATGTCAGGTAACAAAAAAAGTCTCTAGATGCAACCTTCAGAAAAAAAAAGAAGAAGGTGTCTCTAGATTAACCAACTTTACGAGACTTGTGGAGGAATGAAATATCAAGTTACTAAGGCTCTGTTCCAGAACGCTTCTTAAAAAATAAGTATTTATTTTACTCTTTTTTTTTCGAAAATAAGGACCACATTCTTATTTTTTCCAAACAAAAAGTTTCTTTCACATTTTCAAACTCAAATATAACATAAATGAAAACAAATTTTTTTTTTTTGCACCGTATTAAAAATCTCAATGAGATCTATCAAACAAGATCTATAGTGATTGGAAAATTATTTGCGTAAACACATGATTTTTGAGCTTCAAGTTGCCTTATACAAAAAAATTGACTGTTGGTATGGTAATTGGCGGCCACCAGACGGAAATCGTACCGGCGGCCACGCGTGGCCTTCTCCGGCCACCGGACGGCCGATCCGAGCCGCCCAAAAATTCTAAAAAAAAAAACCGAGGGGGCCAACGCGGGAATCAACGGCATCCGAGGTGTGTAGGGTGCTTGATCGGAGCACCCCTTTTTCGTGTATATATGATCGGTTTTTTTTTTTAGAATTTTTGGACGGCTCGGATCGGCCGTCCGGTGGCCGGAGACGGCCACGCGCAGCCGCCGGTACGATTTTGGCCCCCGGCCCGTAGGTACCTATACAAATTCTTTCCAAATAAGAAGCAAACTTCTTATTTTTCTGGAACAGGGCTTCTTTTTCAACAAAATATAAGTTCTTTTTGGAGTTCTGGAACACAGCCTAATGCTTGTTTCAGCTTGTTTATCCCCCCAAGTAAGCCGAAGTTTAGTGATCCGTGTTGGAAGCGCGTTTAATCAGGACATAAGTATACAACTTGGACTCTATAAACAAGCAAAATGTAAACCATGGACGCTCACTCCCAAATTCTGAACCCAGTGATTCAACTGTAATTAGTTGTCATCCTCATATTCCCACTGCTTTCGCCGCTTTTCCCTTGACAAATCTAAGAAAACCATATTTTGCCAATCCTTGTCCATTTCCGCGCCCATTCCATTACACAATCTGTCAGTCTCCCCCCTATGTTTCTATTTTCCTACCATCCCCAAAGGCCAAAACTCCCGAATTCCTTCGGCCTCCAATCAAACTAATAGGCAGTGGGTGCGGCTAATCTCTAGTTATTTCATTTTTGATTTAGGGGTTTGGATTTAATGAGAGATGGAAACAGGGGAGTTACGTTGGGTGTTCTAGATGTTCGATAAGAACGGCGACGGAAAAATTACCAAAAAGGAGCTTAGCGACTTGTTAGAGAACTTGCGCATAGTCGTGGCCGACAAAGAACTCGTCCAAATGATCGACAAAGTCGTCGTGAATAGAGACGGGTATGTTGACATTGATGAATTCGGAGCTTTGTACCACAGGATAATGGAGGAGAGAGACGAGGAAGAGGATATGAGGGAGGCTTTAGGGAGGCTTTCAATGTGTTTGATCAAAATGGAGATGGGTATATTACTGCGAAGCAATTGAGGTCGGTTTTCCAATCATTGGGGGAGAACGATAGACGGATAGAGGATTGCAAGAGGTGATAAAGAAGGTGGATGTGGATGGAGATGGGATGGTGAATTATGAGGAGTTCAGACACATGATTGAGGGGGTGGGTGTTTACACCATTTATTAGAACCAAACTCTACTTTTCCACACCCACATTCCAACACTTGTTTCACTCGTCTCCGTTGATTTCGATCAATTGAAAAATTTGGTTAACAGTGGGTTTGCTGCATTGAGTAGTTGAAGCTGATTTGTATATAAAAAAGGAAGAGGATATACAACAATTCAAGGATAGAAAGGGGATATGATTTCTTCCTACCATGTACTGTGCATCTCCAAGGAGTAGTAACCTTTTGTTTTTTGAGAAGAAAAGTTCTATAATTATTTGGCCCTTATATGTTTGCCAATTGGATCATCTATGTTTCTCTCTTTGTCCTCTGGTTCATTGTTTATGCCATATTCAAAGGGGTTGCTGTGACCGGACCCGTGTGCCTGTCTCATACCAAAGTTACCGACATAAATGTAAACGTATTGAGGAAATGAAAATGAAAATTTCACAAATCTAAGAAATGTGAGTCTTCCGAATGAGAATAAAATGCATATATGTTTTGAGATATGACCCTATCTTCACATCTCCTATATGAAATGTACAATCATTGCAAAATCATAAAAAATGGATGTATGGTCTTTTTTTGGAGGTTTTCTATTTGGCAAGATTAATGCACAGCCCAACATAAAAAAAAACAAACAAGTAATTGTCTACTACAGAGGAGGGAAAACAGAGAAGAAAAAGAATGGGTTGGCTGTACATCCCAACTTTAGATGGGCCCAAACATCATAGATTTGGTCAAGCGGGTAGGAGAAAATTGTCCTCCAAAAGATTGCATGTTCGAATTTCACAAAGGTCAAACATTCTAAATATTAGGGTTACTAGACAGCTCATTCGTCATTAGTGCCCAAAATTAATTAAGGTGAGCACAAGCTGACCCGAACATCAGAAAAAAATAATAATAATTTGGGTAGGTCCAAACTGCAACAACCGAATTCCATGGGCCATGTAAATTCTGGACGGGGCCAGGTCCATAAACCTAACCCCTTGGAACAGGAGAGAGTGGTGACGGATCGTGTGAACACTGCACCTGTAGAAAGGAAGGGGAAGAAGAAGAGGTGGAAGAAATGGGGATGAGGGCTCTGTGTAAATCGCAACAACTCAGATATCTCGTCTTCAACCCTATGCTCTTCAATCCTACTGTAAAGGAATTCCTTCTTCAAAATCACAGGTACTCGATTTGTAATTCAATTTCTTCAAATTTCCTAATCTATTTTTTTAAACCGGTTTGCAATAATGAGTTTTATTGATTGGTATTTCCCTCCCCCCCCCCCCCCCCCCCCCCCCCCCCCCCAATTCGGACTAACCCTGTGAATGAAGAATTTAGGTTTTATTGAATTTCATGTTGGGGAGCGAAGGGACATTTGTATTCTGTGTAGAAACTGGTTAGCTGTTTTTAGTTTAGTTTTGTCTGGGACTAATTGAGTTTCATGGCGTAGTAGTAGAAGAACAATTGGTTTTTTTGGTGCCGCCCCCTCCCCTTCCCCTTTCTTCTCGGGTAGTTGTTCTTGATTTCAAATTGAGTATGTAGAAAGGTTTTTTTTTGATAAGTAAGTAAGTGTGTATGTATGTATGTAGAAAGTTGCAAGCTTTACTCGAATAAAGTTCCTTGTGAAAAAAAAACCACCCACCCACCCACCTTATTTTTACCCCTGTGATCATCATCAACATGATTCGTTCCGGTTATGGAACGTTTTAGAAAAGTTTGTTCCAACGACCACACTATGATATGTAGTGATTTACATAGAACAGAAGCAGGAATCTTCTAGTGAGTGTGTGCGCGCAGGCACTTAAATCTAGCACTCCAAAAAAATCAGATTTGAGAGTTGAGGTGTAGTGTAATTTGCTACCAATGTTATCAACTTATCATAATGGATAGTTAGGTTTCTTATGTACTTCATGCCGTATTGCCGTGAATCTGAATGTATTTTAAAATGGTATTTGGAAATTGTGTTAGATAGTCGATCTACGTTTAAAAAATCTCATTGTGCAATAGATGCTGTGATGTTGTATGCAAGGTTTTTGGTCGCGAACCGTTGCCGCTAGTTGGTTCATGGAGGTCTCCCCATTGGGGTTCCGTACTAACCCTGTGAATGAAGAATTTAGGTTTTATTGAATTTCATGTTGGGGAGCGAAGGGACATTTGTATTCTGTGTAGAAACTGGTTAGCTGTTTTTAGTTTAGTTTTGTCTGGGACTAATTGAGTTTCATGGCGTAGTAGTAGAAGAACAATTGGTTTTTTTGGTGCCGCCCCCTCCCCTTCCCCTTTCTTCTCGGGTAGTTGTTCTTGATTTCAAATTGAGTATGTAGAAAGTTTTTTTTTTGATAAGTAAGTAAGTGTGTATGTATGTATGTAGAAAGTTGCAAGCTTTACTCGAATAAAGTTCCTTGTGAAAAAAAAACCACCCACCCACCCACCTTATTTTTACCCCTGTGATCATCATCAACATGATTCGTTCCGGTTATGGAACGTTTTAGAAAAGTTTGTTCCAACGACCACACTATGATATGTAGTGATTTACATAGAACAGAAGCAGGAATCTTCTAGTGAGTGTGTGCGCGCAGGCACTTAAATCTAGCACTCCAAAAAAATCAGATTTGAGAGTTGAGGTGTAGTGTAATTTGCTACCAATGTTATCAACTTATCATAATGGATAGTTAGGTTTCTTATGTACTTCATGCCGTATTGCCGTGAATCTGAATGTATTTTAAAATGGTATTTGGAAATTGTGTTAGATAGTCGATCTACGTTTAAAAAATCTCATTGTGCAATAGATGCTGTGATGTTGTATGCAAGGTTTTTGGTCGCGAACCGTTGCCGCTAGTTGGTTCATGGAGGTCTCCCCATTGGGGTTCCGTACGCATTCATTCAGGGCAATCTCTGAACACGGTTGACAAAGATGTGGAGCATCCACAGCACTCTGGAAGCATCACAGTCACTGATGGTGATGTTAAAAAGAAAAGGAAGAAACTTAAGGGGAAAAGAGCAGTTGTCCGGTGGTTAAAGTTTTTCAGATGGAAGAAAAAGAAAGATTATGAGAGAATGACTGCTGAGGAAAAGATTTTGTTCAAGATGAAGAAGGTAATTCAATCATTTTATGGTTATGTGCGTTTGTCCAGCAGGTAGCAGTGGAGTAGTTCAGCATCAATATGTAATGCATGTTTTTTTTTTTTGCAAAGGATGTAATGCATGTTCATAACTCTAGGAATCTTATACGAGGCCTAAAAACTGCATCTCCTCCAAGTCTACCTCTAACCCATGTCTACAAGTCGCCTTATCTAACCCTCTGATATATGAATATTGAACAGAGAAATTAGAATCCCTTCAACCAAATGGAGCATAAGCAATGTTTCATCTAGTTTGTTATTCTGATGATTGGTACCAAATACACAATCATCAGAATAACGAACTAAATGAAACATTGCTTATGCTCCATTTAGATAAGGCGACTTGTAGACATGGGTTGGAGCCTTGGAGGTAGACTTGGATGAGATGCAGCTTTTAGGATCCTCGTACAACTACAATCCTCAAAACGAACTGTCACATAGCTTGTGTTGTGTTTAGTTCAAATCCTAGTTGACTCAGTCACTGGCCTGTATTTGTTCTCGGAATTAAACTAGTTCCGATTGTTTTGAGAGTACATTTGTTGTTTTTGCATAGTTCACAAGCATTGGGGAATTATTTTCCACTTTATCAGTTTAGCTACTCAGATGAAGAATATATATCTGGCTATGTACTTTGGTTTCACTCAGAGAAGTCTTCCATTGGTAATCTCTTAATCAAATCGCTTCGTGTATTTCTTTTCTATACATCATGCCTTGTAAATTACCAAGTGCTCTATGGTGATGCCTTTAGCTTGGTTGGGATACTTTGCAACTGTACACCTTGTGTGTGCTCATGTTGAGCTATTGGAGCTTTTATGGTTTTATTCAAGCATTTCAACAGTAATGTAATGCCGAAATATGACTGAAGGATAGTAATATGGCCTGTATATCTTCTTGAAACAAATGCGTATACTGCATCTTGTGGGGTATCCTTCCAAATTTTTACTTGGTGAAATGTAACAAATCACATGCTATGGTTGGAAATAATCTCCTTAAAACGAAAGATGGTAAAGGTAGAACTCCATTTGATATGTGTGTTTCTGGTCAGCAAACTTGGATCTATTAGAATAGATGAGAACTTGAGCAGGTAATTGTCTGCTTTGTTCATTATGATTGATTCACTTGTGACTTCTGGGAAAATCATTTATGAAGGATATGTTATTAGCTTGTTCATTATGATTGATTCACATGTGACTTCTGGGAAAATCATTTATGAAAGGATGTGTTATTAGCTTGTTAAAAATCTTACACTCCTGTATTGAGGGTGATTCAATCTGTTTCTATTTAGTCCACGTTAAACTGTTTTCGGCAGTGCCATGCGGTTCTTTTCGTTTTAATTTTTGTATGGGATTTTTCTATATTGTAAATACGCTATAGAATCAAATGAATATTTTAATTTCAGGCTCGAAGGAAAGAGGAAAGGCTTGTTGAAGCTCTCAAGAAGATTGAACCTAAGGAGACATCAGAAACAACCCATGATCCAGAGATATTGACTCCAGAAGAGCACTTCTACTTCTTGAAGATGGGCATGAAGAGCAAGAATTATGTGCCGGTTGGGAGACGAGGAATATACCAGGGTGTAATCTTGAACATGCACTTGCACTGGAAGAAGCACCAAACTCTGAAGGTGGTGGTGAAGACATTTACCCCAGAGGAGATCAAGGAGATTGCTGTAGAGCTGGCGCGATTGAGTGGAGGGATTGTGCTTGACATTCAAGAAGGCAACACTATAATTATGTATAGAGGGAAGAACTACTCTCAGCCACCAACAGAGATAATGTCTCCTAGGATCTCTCTCCCCAGAAAGAAGGTTATAATTCTTCTTCTCTCTTTCTTATATACATGCAAATACAGTTTTCCTCGTAGATATTTCATATTTGTGAATACCAACTGAAGAATGTACTTATTTTGATTCCATGGATGGTAAATTCTTTTTGGTGCACCACACAACAAAAACCTAAACCATCTTTCTGCCACTGATTTCATAAATGTTTTTAATTTAGATTATACTTATGTCAACCAAAAAATTAAGTATATAGATCATGTGGCTTTCAATCACAGAAAGAAAGTTTTTGTTTGTTTATGGGGGAACTATGATATCCCTTTTGATAAATTTCAATTTTATGCAGTATACCCAAACCCTTTGGCACGTTTTACCGCGGTTTGTACCCCTCACGTAGCATGGCATTTGAGAACGGTTGTTAAGTATTTGATGCCACTTAGATCTTATTCAATTCACGGAACCTTGTTCCTTTTTGTTTTTCCCCCACATTCTGTTTCCCTCCTATACAGGCATTGGACAAATCGAAATATCGAGATGGCCTAAGAGCTGTTCGGAAACATATTCCTAGACTTGAACAGGACCTTGAGCTGCTTCAGGCAAAAGCAGAGAATAAATTTAAGATCGCAAAAGAAACCCTCACTACTGGCATAGATAGCAGTGACTCTAGAAGCATTTCAGACCCGCAGTTTGAGAAACCTGATAAGCTGAGAGCTCTACTGGCTGAAAACGCAGAATGCCCTCCCGAGTATGACTCGTCGACAGAGCCGGGCATGGGGTCAGATTCAGAAAATTTGTCAGATATTTTTGAAACAGATTCTGACACAGAGAATGAGGAGAAGGCGGAACGGCCTCTTTACTTGGATGAGTTTGACAAGTTCCCGGGACCAAGTGATGGGGGAACTAAGGATTTTGAGGAGCATCTGCGTCAAGTGGCTTCTGAGTCGAGAAAGGACAAATCAATGGGAAAAGATGAAGAGTTAAACGATTTTGATGAAGTTGATCGGATGTTTCTACAAGCTGCTTCACTTTTAAGGAAACAAAGAAATAAAAGATAAAGCTCATTGATTTTGAAGTGGCAAGTGATGATAGATGTTTGAATTCCATTTCTTCTTAAACGTGATAATAACATTTTCTGTACACAGTATAATTGGTGTTCTGGCAAATTGGACGCATTTGTACTTTCATTGTGCTGATAGCGTTAATATTTGGAAGTGCAGCGTTTGAATCCATAAATCTATTATCCATACCTATTGCTAAGATTAACCCACCCATAGGCTGTGTTTGAATCTTGGCTCTGAGGAGGAATTTGCACAACGAAGAGAAAATTCGTTCACCACATTGAAATTGCAAGAATTACTAAAACCAGGCCAGCTTAGTAATTTCCTGATGTTTAATTTATCTGTTAACAAAACCAGTCAATTCAGACAAAAGATCAAATTCCTGTCCAGGAAATTCAACTAGAAATCCAACTTAGTTAAGAATATGACAGTGAACGTTACCTAATTAATCCATACAATGCAACAACTAGATACTAATATAATTACATTGATACACCAAGATGTTAAACTGCTATTTTGTGCCTGGTTAAATTGCAATCACAATTAAGGTCTGTCTAATTATGCGCCTAAAAGTCTAGCTACCTATTAACTAACAAACGAACAACTTCAACCGAAAACATCTGTCAACTTGATACTTTCCAAGCTTGCACTGGTGCAGAAATGCAAGCACCAACTTTGTTCCTCTGCTTCTTCGGCTGCACTAAGGTACAAAGAAAGAAACTTTCAAAACTTGGAATCAACCGCAACACCAATTGTGAAAACCCATTCGTTCAACAGAAAAAACAAATTTGAGCTTTCCAAATAAACATCACACCAACAATCTGACAACATACTACACAAAGTATTGAGAGAGAGAGAGCGAACGAGCATACTTACTCTTCTAGCCAGGGCTACTGGTGATGAGGTGCGTTTTGTGCTTCAGTTTCTACATCTCTCACATTATTGACAACTTCTTGGATTTTGATTGACAGTTGTTCAGTTTGTTCCTCAACATTCTTCAAAAACATAACGATATGTTCTCTGTACCTGGCACATAACTGATCTTGGCGCTCCAACTCCCTAAGGAGTTCTTGGATTCTTCTATCCTTTGCATCCTAGAAAAGAAAATCACCCAGCACATAGATACAAAGAACTTCGATTGAAATGAAATTATGACACTGACAACCAACACATTTCAAATATCACAATATAAATGGATGAGAGAGAGAGAGCATGTGGATGCATGTAAAACTTTAAGTTTGAAACAACATACATCATACAGGTTCTAATGTAATTGGCCTGAAAGCTTCAGTTACAAATGTCGGTTCACCTCAATCAGAGTTTCTGAAGTTTAACATGGTTTCGAACTCCAATAAGAATGTATGATAGACTAATACACACACTAACCTCGATTTAAGTATTTTACGAAGACCAAAACTTACAACGGAGACCAAAAATGAAAAGCGATATGAAACACAATGAGAGCAATTGCAAGAGTGAAACCTCAAGGACAGACAAAAAGACATTTATCATAACCACTTGATCCCAAGCTCACTAGCAAGTGGTATCATTAGATCTGATAATGTAGTCATTATATCATCTCACTTTGACAAGATGGTATAATGTATATCATTGACTAGTGGTCTTGTCTTGTTTCATTCATTGAATCATCATAATAGAAGAGGTCAAGCAAACTCCATAACAATCAATTGCGAACAAACAATATCATTTGACTGTATGAGCAATGTGATAATCTGATCAAACTACAGTAACAACCATGAAACTGAAAAATATCAAATTGTAATCAACATAGGCCATGGGTAGTATATACTAGAACTCACCGTGGCAGCATGAGAATGGCCCCCAACGAATAACGGGTGACTATGTTCCTTTTCAAATCTTGTCACAACCCATTTTTCAGATTTATTCACCTTGACCAACATCATTGCGTTGCAGCCTTCTCTTGTGCTTGACCTTGGTTTCCTAACAGGCCCAAAACGGTCTCTCGACTTAATATAGTAACCCTGCTTATTACATGAAAGCCTCCGGGAAAGGATTCTCTTATCAACCTCCGAACGACGACACTGATCGATCCGCATTATGAATCCTACACGTATCGCATATTCTTCGTAAAATTTCTTGGCAGCATCTTCAGAGTCAAATTCCATGCCAACATGTGGTTCTTGAGCTACATTCTCTTCACATGCAACCAAGTCCGTTCCATCCGAACTGTCCATGTTATTGGCTCCAACATTCAATTCCTGTAACATTGTGTCCAATCATATTCAATACCAGCAAAGACTCTCCCTCTCCCTCTCCCCCTCCGTGTGTGTGTGTGTGTGTGTCTATTACCCAAATAAAGACAAGAAGTAAGAACCACTCTCCTAGATACACCAGTAAACACAGCAGTAATGGATATCATATCTTGTTATCTTCACATGCACAAGAAGTTCCTGCATCTTTAATATTCAAGTTAACAAATCCATCCACTAGGACAAATCATCTTGGCCAGGTACTCAATCAAGTCAAGGCTTTAGAAGTGGGAAATGTGGGTTCAAGCTATGAGACGAACACAAAAATAAACAAATATAGACAATATACACAGCTGAAGGCCCCCCAAAGAAATGCTAAAATGAAGGGTCCTGAATGTCTAGTACTTCAATTTACTTGCCCCCAAATTGTCTAGTACTTCAATTTAAGACATAGACGACCAGAAAGAGAGGGAGTGGAACAGAGAGAGAGAGAGGTACCGGTTCCTACCGTCGCCGGAGCCGCCGAACGCTGCCGGAGCTGCTGAGCGTAGTGCGATCGAGGATTTAGTAAGACTTTTGCGGTGGGTTCAGTGATTGAATTGTGTGATTTAGGGCAGAGTGGCAGACAAATATACATATTCTGTGCTTCGCTAAATTTACCCAGCAATTTTTAAAAACCGCATTTTTACCCCAAAATCTTCTAAAACTTACACCAGTAGCCCCATTGTCCCTGATATGTTCCAACGGGGTCCCCCTGAAGAAAACGCGTCTTGGAAGGTGTATAGCCAGAAAATTAGTTCGTGTTTGTAGAGTAATACTGTAGCTTTCGAGGAATGCTACACACACAACTCTCGACCACAACTGCATTTGGAGACGTTCAATGCACATGGATTCACATGTATCGAACGGCTCGATTCACACGCATCGAACGGCTCCGGATGCAGTTATGTCTGAAATTGTGGTTGAGTGTTGTGTACGTAGTCCCTGTTTTTCACCACACAAAAAAAAGAAGAAGAAGACGTATCTTGGTTTGTAAAAAAAACAATGATAGATGCAACAGATATCAAACAATATTACAGCCTTACAGGCCATATTGCATTCTTCTCAGTCCTCCTTAAAATGTTAGCTTGTTGATGTTAACCCGGCAGAAACCTAGAAAGCCACTGCTTCTTCTGACCCCAAAAAATGGTGAAAGGAAGGGCCCTAATGCTTATTGCTGTTATTTACCTGACCTTTGTTCGATTTGGATTGAGATTCCGGTGCATTTCCTTCTGATCGAATTACTACTTTAGGGCTGACACATGAACCCATTCTCAGTTCTACAAAATTTACCTTCACCTTTTAAGCATAAGATTTTGGCACCAGGAAGCAAATAGGGTTTTAAGCACATCAATAAGATGAATACATGGTCACCACCATTTTCAGTTGATTATATATGGAACATCTCATTCAAGAATTTGTCGTGACAAGTCCATTGTGAAAATTTGCAGCTTAGCATCAGATTTGATGAACTTAAAGCTCTTCAGTTTTGATACGCAGATGCATAACCCGTCCATGGCGATCACAAAAGTTAGAGATAAAAACTCTATTTTTCGGTTTTTTGGGCAACCGAGATCTGCCAATGGAAATCATACAACTTCCAATCAAACAATGATAGGGAAATTTTTTTAATTTTCTTTTCTTTTCCTTTCATTTCCATAAGTTCCAAACAGGGCCTTAATTTATTACTCTCATCTCTCAGCACGATTTTTAATATTTTTTTTCTCTTAATTGAGTTTTGTTAATGTGTGCCCTTAAGGCACATGATAAGACACTTGTTAATGTACATTCTGTTATTTGATTTGGTATTGTTTCCAATTGCTATAACTCAGATAATCTTGTCCTTTCAGATTACTCCAGTTGTTATGTAGCAAAGGCAGTGACGAGCAAAGTTGTTTCACTAAGCCTTATTAAAAAATAAATTTACTTATTTACAATTTTAAAGTTTAAAAATAATGAAATTACTAAAATAATAAAATTACTAAATTAAGTATACGTGGATGCCAATAAACAAGAAGGGCAACATAAAAAAGGAGGGAAAACAAATGAAATGGAGTAGAGGAAAAAATTAAGGGATATTTTGGTCTCCAAAACAAATTTTAGTTTGGAGTGTGCCATTTCAAAACTTGAAATCGAGTTTTGCTGTTTCTCTACAATATGTAAAAACACCACCCCTATCTTATTTTGGAGTGTGTCATTTCAATTGGGTATAGTTTCAAATGTTCAATGGAGAGAAACTAAAAAGTGGAAAGTGTGAACACTATTTTTCTTTGGTCGCAGTAAAACCATTTCAGTCTTCTTCACCTTTTCACCCGCACCACATTCAAGCATACGGAAACACAAACAGGCATGAGAGAGAGAGAGAGAGAGAGAGAGAGAGAGAGAGAGAGAGAGAGAGAGAGAGAGAGAGAGACTTGTGACTTCAATGCCATCTCAATAGTACAATTCTACCAGTATGGTACGCTTTTTGGATTTCAACCATCAGTGGAACCAGGACCAGGGGACCCTATAGTGAAGCAATCCAAATAAGCATGTTATGTAGTCGAGAAATTTTTCAGTGCCGAGCGGGCACCGGCCACGTGGTGCCGAGCACGCATCTTGGCCGTCCAAACGTGTTTTGGACGGCCCAGATCTGTTTGGGCTTGAGGAAGTGTTTTGGTAATTTTACACTAAAAAATTACACAAACAGATCTGGACAGTTCAAAACACGTTCAACGGCCGAGATGTGGCCGGTGCCCACCCGGCACTGAAAAACTTCTCTATGTAGTCTGTACACAATAGTAATAAGAATTCATGCCGTGACAATTTACAAAAAAAAAAAAAACCACAGAAGACTACCAAAAAACAAAACAAAAAAACTACTGCAATTCCAAGGCTATCTATGTTGGGGAAGTTGCTGCTGCATTTCAGCTTCGACTTTCCTCACGCTGTCGACAACATCTTGAATTTTGGAAGACAACTGATCAGTTTGCTCCTCAATGCTTGTCAGAAACTTCAGTAGTTTTTCCCGATATGCTGCACATAGTTGGTCTTGACGCCGCAACTCCCGGATCAGAAATTCAATTTTCTTATCCTTATCCCCCTAAAGCATCGATGACAAAAGCATTAACATGTTAGCAGTGTAAAAATCGCCAGTTAACCACATGGCAAGACATCCTAGGTCATTTCATTCGTCAAAACTAGATATCTTCTTTCTTAGATAAACCAAAACCAATAAGGCCAATATATAATTGATCTGTCTTTAAAACTTGCAAGCAACTTAATTAGGGAAGTGTAAAAGGTAAACTTTGTATGGCGAAAGTTTTAAAATTTACACCCTCCACAACTTTAAGGACTTGAATTAAGCAACACCTATTGTTGGATTTCTTCCTGGTTCCCTAACCTTAAAACTTTCAAACTTGGAAGTGAAGATTGAAAGCCACCTCATCATCAGCTCACATGTATACAGTACCCCTGTGAAGTTCCAGTTGGAGAGATCTTCACAGACAGGAAATTTGGAAAGCATTTAAGATCATTGAGAAGGATAAAATACGTCAGTACTAATTAAAGTTATTTTATTGTTGTAAAGGGTATTTGTGGAAATCTAAACACTTTTCAAACCAAAGATTTTGAGTTAATAAAAAGTTGGAATTCCTGTAATGAGCATACAAAATGGGACGGAGGGAGTATGTATCTTGCAGAATTCATAAAGGTGTATCAGAATAAATGTCATTGCACCAAGTATTAGTTGATGGTATCCTACAAATACAAGTATGTTTTAGAAGCTAAAGTGTTGTAAAAAATGTCACAAGTTTATATAAAACAAACGCAGATATATTCATGTATCTCTCAATAAAAAAAAGCAAAATTTGCAAGGAAACATTGATAATGCACTTAAAAAAGAAAAGGCCAGTAAAGTAAATACTTGTGAGGTACTCAGGTACACAAGTTGTGTTTGCCTCTATCATGTGTGTCATAAGAGCCTCATCTGACTTTCTCGTTCTGTCCCATTTAGTCATGGAAGCTTGTATAGATTATAACTTCTTCTTCTCTTATTGATAACTCACGTAGATTTAAACTACTGACACCTCTAGGCCACTATTCCAATTAAGTTTTAACCAAGCCAATTATTAGTTAGGTAACTTCTCAGGCCTCTATTCAAAACTGATAAATTCTAGCAAAAGGATAAGGGTGCTTGGGGTAAAAGTTTAATAGACTGATATTCAGGTAGCTTATACATAACAATATACAAAATTTGATGGTTAATCAATTCTCTCTCTCTCTCTCTCTCTCTCTCTCTCTTTTCTGTCTTTCAACTTTTAATTAGTTATTTCTTGGGGCGAGGGATAGGGTTTAGCCATCCAAAGACGAGAAAAATGAGAGGAAATTATCTATTCAACAACCTGAGTATATTAGCATAAACTACTAAACATTCGATTTTGAACTTCAACCATAAACTAGAAATGTAAAATAGACAATCACAGGGAGAATGTGACATACACTAATATGAGGAGGGGTAGTACTTGGTCCTTGCTCGGTCACAACCAAAGGATGGTTATGCTCCTTTTCAAATCTTGATACAACCCACTTCCCCGACTTCTCCAGCTTTACCAGAATCGTTGCCCTGCAACCCTCTCGTGCACTAGGCCTTGGCTTGTTATCGGGTCCAATAGTGCCATAATTAGGGGAAAATCCCTGCTTATTACATCCAAGCCGACGTGCAATCACTTTCTTGTCAGTCTCTGAGATACGGCGTTGCATCATACGCACAACAAACCCTATCCTTCTAGCATAATCAAAATAGAATTTCCGAGCTTCGTCTTCTGAGTCGAATTCCAAACCCACATATGGCTCGTGAACTTCACCTCTTTCAGACATAACCACGTTTCCACCTCCTTCGGAGATATCTGCGTTTCCACCTCCTTCAGAGATATCTGCGTTTCCACCTCCTTCAGACATATCTGCGTTTCCTTCATTAGAGTTATCTACTGCCCCTTCTCCCTTGTCCAACTCCGCTGAAATACACATATCAAGTGCAATACCGTTAAAACGCAAGACATCTTAATACCCATTTGAAAAGGCAGAAAATTTCACAAATTCTCCAAGAACATCCATCATCTTCAAAGTACCACAAAGTTCAGGCTCAATTTTTTTCCCTTCAGGTAAATCAGAATTCAGAAGGATACAGTTGAGTTATTCTCAAACATTTAAACTCATAATTTTTTTTGGCCGTAATCAAGAAATCTAGTCCAGAGTCAATGTAATCAGTCTTCATCTAATTCAAATTTGTGTAGTTCGACTAGGTCTCTTGAAAAGCTATTGTGTTTGTATGTGAAAATACCCATTATAAGGAGAAGATTGCTAATACAAAAAAGAAAAAAGAAAAGAGGTTATGCAGGCCATATTGCGTACTTCTCAGTCAATCGAATGTAAGCTAATTGATGTTAACCAGGGCCGGCCCTGGGCAGAATCCTAGAAAGCCACCTCCGCAGGCCCCCCACAAAAATGCGGAAAGGAAGGGCCTCCAAACGTTAATACCGGTATTTTAATAGACCCAAAAAATTACGTTTAAGGCTTTAAAGCATCTCAATTACCCCTAAAAACAACACTGAAAGAGAGATAGAAGACCAGAGAGAGAGATGAGGATGAACAGAAAGAGGAGAGAGAGAGAGAGAGGCACCTGATTTCATCGTTGCCGGACCCGCCGATCTTCGCCGGAGCAGCTGAGCCTTGTTCGATTTTGGTATTCTGATCGATTAGTATGTTAGGGCTGGCAAATATACACTATCTTAGTTACACTTCAACCTTCGACTTTAAAATATAACAATTTTACCCCCAAAACTTCCAAAGGTTATTATTGATGGCACAGTCTTTCATATATGTCCCGATTGAGTCCCCGTATTTCAGATGTGTCTTTAACAGTGTCTAACTGCAAAAAAGAAAAAATTCAATAAATAATTGAACATGTCACATGGCATGTTCGACACTTTTTTTTAGAGTAAAATTACTGTTAACTAAGTGAACAAGACTCGCCGCTTTAATTGTTTATTTACACGATTCTTTTACCCTAACAATCAATTAGTGGACTCCAGTAAATAAGCAATCAAAGAGGTGAAATTTTTTCCTATTTTTAGTTAGAAAACATATTCGCACTCTCGTGTATTAAAATAAAACAATATTCATTGCATTTTACAAGTGTAGAAAACTAGTTCACCTGAAAAATGTAACGGGGAGGAACTCTCCTCTCCCGTCCTATCAACAGTTACAATTATTCATGTGGTATTTTTTCAGAAATTATAGGGCAACCTTGTTAAAGATATAGGGAAAACCGAATTAATATCCATAGTTTTTTTAATCTGAATGTCCATAATTTAAGGTATAAATTGTTTAACGCGATAGTTCCAGAGGTAAAGTGATAATAGTGTAATAACCTGAGGACGTAAAGTGAAATTTTTCCTAAAAGCTTGAAGTACTGGCATTTGCCCGAGCACTTTAATCATCCCCTTCCAGCTCTCCCCAACCACTACCGGCTCTCTCTCTCTCTCTCTCTCTCTAGAACAGAGGAAGCGTGATAACTCGAGAGCTCCCTGTGGATTTGGATCTCTGGTTCCAGTAAGTTGTCCATTTCTTTCTTTATGTTTTCCTCTTCGTATATGTCCAACTACTCGCCTTTCAAATCCCACGTGTAATTGATTTAGTGCTCAGTCTACAATAGTACTAGGTTATTCACACTTTTATCAGTTGTTGGGCAAGTCTTAGCATAGTTGGAGAAATGTGTTATCGAGCAGGTTTTTGAAATGATTATGGAAAGCTAGCTTCTGTTGTGTCTGTAACAAACGGGAAATTGCAATTTAGTTATGCGCATACCGGAAAATCTTGTGAATCTCGAATTTGAAGCGGTTATCCCCTGTGCTGTTTCTGTAATTGTAGCGTGCTAAGGGCTGCAAACAAACCAAGCGGCTCGCGAGCAGCTCAGGGCTCGGCTCGGCTTGACTTGTTTACTCAATGAGCCGAGCTCGACACTCAAAAGCTCAATTTGGCTCGCAAAAGCTCGGCTCGTTTAAAGAGGCTCGTTAAGTAAATTAGCTAGACTTGGCTCATTAAGGGATTGGCTCGTTTCGAGCTCGAATTTTAGGCTTGTTTATTAAACGAGCTGAGCTCGAACACGATTAAACGAGCTGAGCTCGAACACGATGAAGCTTGGCTTGGCTCGTTTGCACCCCTTAAATGAAAGATACTCAATACTCATTATGAACTTGCTGCAGTAGTGCAGTTACAAGAACCTGCAGTCTCAAACTCTAGGCCTAGAGCTTGCTAATGCTTGTAGTGCTTCTTCTCTTGTTTCCTTTGTATCTACATGGAGCATTTGGGTTCCCTGATACAATTGATCCTGTGTTATCGGAGTGAGTCACCTATTTTACCAATTTGGAGAATGCATTTTGAGAAAATTCTGTTTTATGGAAACAAAATGAGTCACATAAAATGTCTGACTGTTGTTGTTGATTATAAAGAAACGTGTGGTGTAATATCTTGTATATTATTTTTGGTTGAGTAGGGAGTTTTGGTTTCAAGTGTGAATTTGGACTGAGGATGCATTATTTTTGGTGCCAGTGGATGAGAACCCATGTGCAGAAAATAGCGGGGAAATAATCAAGTGTTCTAATGGAAAAGAGTTAGCTGCTTGTGAGGAAAATTCAGTTATGGAACCGTTTGTGGGTCTGGAATTTGAATCTGAGGAAGCTGCCAAGGTGTCTTACGATGCATATGCAACGCGCTTCGGCTTCATCATGAGAGTTGATGCATTTCGGAGATCAATGCGTGATGGGAAGGTTGTTTGGCGTCGACTTGTGTGTAATAAAGAAGGTTTTCGTAAGCACAGGCCACGGAGAAGTGAAAACAGGAAACCCAGAGCTATCACCAGGGAGGGTTGCAAGGCAATGATTGTCGTAAAGAAAGAGAAGACAGGAAAATGGGTTGTCACGAGATTTGTCAAGGAGCACAATCATCCTCTGGTTGTCGCACCGACCAATAATCGCCGCGCTGTGCTCCTATCGCAAACACCAGTAAGGATTACTGTTTGAATAGCTAAATGGCACATTGAAAATGATTAGTGTCAGTTTGTCTGTTAGTTAATTTTATCTCTCAGTTGCAAATTTCCTTGCAATGGTTTCTTCACTGAAAATAGGTTGCTCTGGAAAAATCTGAACTTTTGCCTTTTGATTTAGTTAGTAGGAGTACCTGCTGTATCACACGTACAAAGGTGTGTGCCCTAGTTATTTGAGCCTGAAATATGATGCAGGCTATTTGAGACTTTGACTGATAAAGGCTGATATGGATACATTTGTGGATGTCCTTACGAAGTCTACGCCTCAATCATCAAGCCTTCTTAGGTTTTGATGCCCAAGCAGCTTTTCAACAAAAGTATTGTTGAGAATTACATTTTGATTGGTTCGCTTTTTCTTTGGATTATATTTATTTGGTTGCGCAATATAGCCATTGGTAGGTAGATATTAATGGGTTGTCAGCAGGTTCTATTCACATATTGGACTTATTTCTGAAGATGAAGTCTTATATAAAAGCTGGTGGCCTTTGGAGTTTGGACTAACATCTTTGCCACTCTGGTTTGGCTGCCAATTTGAACCAGATACTGGCTGATCTGAACAATGTCATGACATTCCGTAAGTTAAGCAGCAAGATCTTTAATCTGTTGTGGTTTCAAAACCGGCTAATTTGCTCCTGGGGGTTAACCCCAGATTGATCTATGCAATTTAAACGAGTAGAGACGTACATAGAGGAACAGAATTCTTGCTCATCGAGGAGATTCTTTGTAGTCCAGTGGAAGTTTACCTCATCACCTACATTATCCCCGCATGCTTTACATGTTTAATGTTTGAATCCACCCTTGATGCTTTCTTGTCCGGATATGCAGAGACTACTACTAGATTCACCCTAACATCTGTTTTATTTACTGTTATGCCTAATAGGTTGATGTTAGCTGTAACGTAGTGCGGAGTTTGTTTCCGTGGATGCTCACATGCTTGCTTTCCTACTTGTTGGGAGAAAGGAAATTTCAATTTGCATTCTGGTCTTCCGACTCTTCTTAATAACAACTATATTAACTGTATCTCTTGGTGCTTATCAGGATGATAAAGATGTAAAAATCCGGGAATTGACAGCTGAATTACAGCGGGAAAGAAAGAGATCAGCGACTATTCAAGAGCAGCTTGATATGGTTTTGAAAGACATGGAGGAGCACTCCAGTTTCTTATCGCGAAACATTGATGTTATAGTTCATAGTATGAAAGAAATAGAATCAAAGAGAGTAGTCCTTTAGCACAACTGATTTACTGTATCAGTTTTTTTTTTTTGGGGGGTGCCTTTTTCTGTTATACACAGTTGTAGTTTTCTGCAGATAGATGGCCCTTTATGTTAGATGAATTTCCCTGTACTTCAGTACTTGTTAGAGAAAAAAAAAGAAAAATCAACAAATTGGGGAGGCTTTGAATTCCCAAGTTTGGGGCGAAATAGGCTGTCATTTAATTAAATTGAATGTGTACAAGTTTTCAGAGAATATTACGAAGAGCAAACCGAAAGAAAACACTTAAAAGGTAATTTTTCCTCCAAAATTTGTTGAGGAGACCGCAGAGTCTTCTTAGTTGCCATCCTTCCGGTGACAGCATTTAAGAATGTTCTTCTCCCTCAATTTTTGTGTAATTTATAGAAGCCATAAACAAGAGGATGCAGATTTCATGTTCAATGATGGATTGCCAGTTATTCCTCGTTGTGAAGCCATGTTTCTTTTGGATCCGTTTAATCGTTGTAACTTGTTTCAATGATTAATAGTAAAAAAAAACTGCCGATCAAAAAAAAAAAAAAACTTAATATCCAAAGAAAGTAGCACAAAAATCTACATTATTCCATACATGGAACGCCAATAAAGTAGTAACAAGAACAAATTTGAAGTAAAAACCTGTTACAAGCTGGAAAGGTTTGTTCAGTAACTTCAACTTCTTACATCAGAGAGAGGAAGAGAGAGATTACAACTTGTTTCCAGTGTCAATTACAGAAGATGAGGAAGCAAAGCCACCTTGAACTCACCAACCGTACTTGGCTTGTGTTTCGGCTTTTGTTAGGAAGCCTTTGGCTCGACGCTCTGCAAGTTCCATCTCTTTCTGTCTCATATCAAAGTACAAAGAACTAATCTGATGCTTCCTCTTCATCAGTTTCGAAGGCTTCCCTTTGGTTGAAACAGGCTACAAAAAACAAAAAAAAAATTCATTTATTCAGGAAATCAACTAACTAAGAAGCACAAGACCTATGTGAATTACGCCTCCAAACAATCGATTAGGTCCTCTTCCAAAGGCAAAATTAGCCATCCGACTGGACAAAAAAAAAAAACTTAAGTAGCCAGCACGTTCTCAAATTGCTTCCACAGAGCATTTAACTTACTTTGACAAAACAATGCATAATAACCACTGAAATCCCACAAAACAACTAGAAAGCTAATGATTCGAGGTTTTTTGCTTCCAGTTGAAGCATTTTCTATCAACTCTAGTCCACAAATACCATAGGCAAAACTGGAATACGAGTAAACTTGGACAAAACCATGCAATATAAGTCAACTTCAAGTTTCAAGAAACACTATGAACTGTTTGTTTCTTCTTGGCGAAGATCAATGGAAAATAATAGAGGTATGGATTCACATTGGTGAAGATCAATGTCAAGTTTTCTCATTAGTATTTGTTCCACCCCATTTCCTCGTACCGGCATCAAGATTCGAGACTACAAAGATGATGGGATGTCTTCAAGTGGACGTCCTTATTTGGAGGATTTCTATCTCGAAGATTGGCATATACACAATCCCTCGAGAAGGATTGGGATAAGCCACCGAGCTAAAAAGATCCCGCAAAAGGGTCAGGCATTATCGCTCCACAATTGCCACAACAACCCCGTTGGGGCTCACAGCTCCTATGGCCTGAACTTAACCTAGGCTGCTGTGAGATATCAAGATGTCAACACGAGAAAGTCTACAAGACAAGGAGACAAGGTCTACAATGCCTAGGGTAGAACCAAGTGCAAGTACAAGTGCCACTAGAGATTGTACATGAGCATGTAGGGCCCAGGCAAACACAAAGTTTTGCTGGCATTGCTGCCCAGAGAAGCCGAAGGAAACATGCAAACGCATGAGTTAGCCTTGTGAAAAGTGTAGTCTCACTGATAGCCTACATGGGGTATGAGACAGATTTGTAACCATGTGTCTCCCTATTCTGTAGGGAAGCAGTATTGAAAGTCTGAGACCCCAAGGAGATTAACAGTTGGGATATATGGTAGGGCCGCATGGCTCATGCACCCATGTAACCCACGAACAGATGCCGTTACGGCACAATAAATGGTCCCCTTAGACAAAACCATGTTCTAGTGTAAATAATAAACGTACTTTATTCACAATCATACTCATGAAGACTGGGACAGATTTTAGTCATTATAATGGTTAGAAAATAAGAATAGTACAAGGAATTGGGAAAATCTTATACTCCACAAAACACTTCCTAATGGTTCTAAACTTGTCTAGATCTATCATTGTCCTCCTTAGGGCATACCAATCACTTGAGTTAAAAGTGGCAACAAAAGCACTCTTCTTTTCTGGCAACAACTAAATTCTTCACAACATAATCTGATCAAACTATCCCCATTTCTGGATGGGCGCTTAAGCGTCTCATAAAACCATTATCATAATCATGTACAACTACCAGTGTGGCATCGTCAAACTCACTCTTATCCTATTCAACTTTCCATAAGGAAACCAAGAAACTATTGCTAACTTTACTAGAGCATTGAAATGGTGGGAAAGAATCCCTACAAACGACCCCAAAACTGATAAGGACAGACCTTAGTTTAGGAAATCAAGATACAAGTTTAGATAAGCACAACATAAAGCCCTACAAAGTTAAGGTTAACAAAGAATGAAAACATAGAATTACATGCCCAGGGAAAACTAGACCCCTGAACTTTGCTTCAAAAGCATACAAAGAAGTGAAGAACCATATCATCAGCAAACTAGAAAATAGAAATTAGACTCAATCCCTCCCAGTTCCGCAATCTTCTAACTGCGAAAGTTCTCAACTTAAAAATAGATCTCCCAAGATCATCTGCAACCAAACTAACAGAAAGGGATAACATGTCTCCTTGCCTTAAACCTTTGACCAACAACTATGGCTTTGCTGCTATATACTGACATGGCCTGCCTACCCTCTAAAATAACAATGTACTCATAATTCAATTACGAATCCAACCAAAAAACATGAAATAGAAAATCAAGCTTTGAAAATGCACAGGACCCTTGGCTCCATTAATAACACTAGACAATTCCCCGAACCGAGCCAACCCAATACTACAGATCTCCACAATCCTCCAAAAAAAATTGTGCCCACCCTCATGATCTAAGGTCTTGCAACCAACGAAGCCGCGGGCCTTTTTAAAGTCTATGGTGGAAGGAAAAAAGTGTTTTCCCAGTAATCCTAAACAACCTTACCAATGTCACGAATGCAACCAGATTTGTCTAGCGCTTAAAAATCCTTTCAGAGAAAACACAATCTCAAGCACAACATCTGTGTCTTGGCACTGCACGTATAACACCTTTCGAATAGAACTCTCCAACTACCTCCCCCAATCCTTCTCTTCAAGTATCACTATCACCCGTCCTAGGAAAAAACTATGATGAAACTCTCCTAGTCAATAGATTTTGTACCCATCAATTTCAAAATGGAGTGTTAGGCTCACCTGAGATTGTTAGATGTCACAAAGTTGTACATGTAAAGGCATCCAGATAACAAGTGAGCGAACTATGTTGTAAACATCAATGATTTATTTCTTCTTTGAACTGTCTACAAACTGAATGGTCATTCACAAATGCATTGGGGGCATATCCCATGCCCAATACCACAAGACAAAGGCCTAGAATGTTCCCCAATCTATGTACTGTAGCACGAGTCTTTATCACCAATGGTACATAACTGTCCAAAGAGATACACAACAATAGCTATCCTTATCATGTCCCAATACCATTCGTGATGAAAAGTTCCACTAACCAAACAAAATACGCACGGGGCACATAACAAGTCAAAAAAGAAAGCCAATAAGCAGAATAAGGAAAATCAAAGACAAGAAAATAGGTTATGTACCTGGTAAGAAGGCCCAAAAGCTATTCCAGTTAATCTGACCTGGTCCTCCCGTGGTCGGTTCTTAATCAATTCATCCTGTTTCACCTCAATTATTTCCTGAGGAACATCATTCCTACCTCTCTTCCCAGGCACTTTCACCACACTTTCAACCGTTCCCGCCACATCAGATGGCACCACTGTAGTCGAGCCATCACCCCAATTACTCTCATACTGCCCGTAGTAATCATAGTTCCCATAACCGGCATAACCCTCATAATTCTCATAATTTGCACTAGATGAAACCCAACCAGAAGTATCACCACCATCACCACTCTCAACTACATATTCTGCAGAATTTCCCACATCTCCAAGAGAAGCGGAAGACAACCCCTCAACCACTTGTCCATTATCGATGACACCCACTTCAGCATTACTGCTATAAGCATTCGAATTAAACGACGCGGTTACATCGGCTTGAAGAATCGATCTTCGACCCGAGCCCGCGGCAGAGGGCAAAGAACCCAGTGTGGACGAGTTCTTGGGAGCTGGAATGCTCGATAGGAATGACTCCACGGATGCAGTCTCGGTTACAGACTCCGTAGCCTTCGTTTTCCCTTCCCTCTCCTTATCATCGTCGTCGTCGTCATCATCATCACTGTCTTTAGATTTCCTCCGAGATGGGTTTACTGGAAGCTTCAGATGAATAATCTTTTTGGGTTTAGGGTTTGGAGTGGATGAAAGATTGGCAAGGGCAAATGGGTCCGAGTTTTTGGACTTGGGTGGAGGAAGGAAAGAGAAAATAGAAGAAGAAGAAGAAGAAGAGGAAGAGGGAGGTTTAGGGGTTTCCTTTGATCGCGATTGTGATTGATTTTCTTGTTTTACTTCTTGTTTGTGCAATTGGGTGATGGGTTTTGAGGGAGAGGGGTGGGTTAGGGTTTGTGATGGTGGGGTTGGGACGTGGGGTTTGGGAGGGGGGAGAAAAGAGAAGAGAGAGGAAGAAGAAGAAGATTTGGGGGGTGGGAGAGAAGAAGAGAGAGAGGTAGAGGTCTTACCAACCGAAATTTCAGATCGCTCGTGTTTAACTTCTTGTTCATCTTCGTCTGAGGAGGCATAGGTCGCTAGCAGAGAGTCCATGAGAGAGAGAGAGAGAGAGAGAGAGAGAGAGAACCAAACCCTAATTGAAAAAAAGAGAGGCAAAATTAGAGACTTCGTGCAGAGAATAACTTAGCTCGACCTGCGTAGATATGGATGGAGCTCAGATGTAACAGTGACGGGAGGAGGGCGTACGGATGCAAATTAGGGGTAAATCTCAAAAAGAATGAAAATTAAGCGAACAGGCAAGGGGGTTATTTATCGAGACACCCCTCAACGTTTACCCGTTTTTTCACGTATTTCTCCTCCACGAATTCTTGCTACAGCCAGGCTCCCTCATTAATGTTTTCGTTTGGGGCCTAACGCCTTTGGATGGAATCGATGAAAAGACCATTTTACCCTCTCTTATATATCCACAGCAGTCCACACTTCACACAATCTCTCTCTCTCTCAAAATTCAAGTCTGCCACCAACATTAACGCCACCCATAGTTTTCGATTTCGCCGATGACTAGAGTACGGCGGTTTGGGCATCTCACTGAGACGAGCTCAGTGGTGGTGACGGGGTCGAGTTTCGTCACCGGAGAAGGGCGCACGGGCTGTTCGAACGTGGCGGTGCAATTTACTGGAGCTTAGAGCAGGAGTGTTCGATGGAGGTCTTGAGCACAGGGTTGTATTCGTCTCGTCTCGTCGAGACAAGCACAGATATGGGTAGCTCGTCGCCGGAGGAGCTCAGAAGTGGCGGTGGGGTACGGTTCTACAAAGCCCGAGGTCGTGGTTGCTTGGATCCAGGAGTGCCTCGTCGAGACAATTTCGGGGGTGGTCGAAAAGTCGCGGGAGCACGCCGGAGGAGGCCGCACGCGCCAGTCAACATTGACAGGGCACCACCGTTGACCGGCACGTGCGGTCTCCTCCAGCCACCTCTAGCGACAATCCGAGTACCCCCAAGATCGTCTCGACGAGACGAACACAACCCTGTGCTCAAAACCTCCGAACAACCACTCCTGATCTGAGCTCCGGTAAACTACACCGCCGCCTCCGCCCACCGTGTTCGAACAGCTCGTGCGCCTTCCTCCGGTGACAAAATTTGACCCCGTCACCACCACTGAGCTCGTCTCAGTGAGACGCATAAGACCCACTGGTCAAAATCGAGTTTTGACCAGCCCGTGGTGGTGGTGGTCGGGAAGAGAGGGTGACAGAGGGATTAGAGTTAGGAGCAATATTGGAAGCTTAAACCATTTTTTTGTTAAAAAAGTAATGGTTCTGGACGGAATGGTAACAGAAGGGGTCTACGGTTAAAGTAAGATAACAGAGGGGATCTGGCTGTAGCGAGAATTCGTGGAGGGAGTATCCATGAAAAACAGATAAACGTTGAGGGATGTCTCGGTAAATAGCCCTTTTTTTTATTGGGAGGTTGATTCTGTTGACCCCATGACACAAACCCGGGAGGCCTTCTGTGCACTTGTGCACAACAGGTCCCCCATTTCCCGTGACACTCCCTACTTGACAAAAAATTATTCATTGTCCTAGGGCAGGAACACGTGGTGCTCCAGTCCATATTTATTTGTTAGGGCACCACGTGTTCCAATTCTTGAGGCACTGAATAATCTCTCCTCTTCGACGGTAATATGGAGAAGCCATTCTCAAGAAACTTTTAAACAGAAGATATAACTAATGTGAATCAATGAGATGAGGTTGATGTTTCCAATCTCAAGTAATGGAGATGGCATACTAATTGGTATGCAAGTAGAGATTGGAATTACCATGATTTTAACCACGTTTGCTGCAATCTCTTAGAGCATCTTCCATTCATTTTTTCCACCTTTTATAAAAGGGCAAATTTCACTCAGACCCCCTGAGGTATCTGACAATGAAAGAAGGTACCCCTCAGTTTTCAAAAATGACAGAGACCTCCTCTATTTCACAGTTTGGGTTTCATTCCGTTAGTTCCGTTAGTGAGATGGACGGAAAATGTACGGAAATGTACAGAAAATGAAATCTTCAATTTTATTTAGTTTTACAGCTATCTTAGGGCTCTCATTGAAAGTCCTGTAGCCAAAAATTAATTATGATCATTTAGGATAAAATAATAAGAAAAGTAAGATTTTCGCACCGATTCAAACGAATTGAAAATTGGAGTAAGTATCTGCTATTTGGTTCTATGACTCTCATTGAAAGCCCTAGAGCCAAAAATTAATTATGATCATTTTAGGATAAAATGATTAAAAAAATAAAATCTTCGCACCGATTCAAACGGATTAAAAATTGGAGCATTTAAATTTTTGCTCTTCATTTGGTTTTAGGGCTTTCAATGAAGAGCAAATACTTAAGTGCTCCAATTTTTAATCCATTTGAATCGATGCGAAGATCTTATTTTCTGATTATTTTATCTTAAAGTGTCATAATTAATTTTTGGTTCTAAGATTTTCAATAAGAGCCCTAAGATAGCCGTAGAACTAAACGAAGAGGAGATACTTAAGTGCTCAAATTTTCAATCCGTTTGAATCAGTGCGAAGATCTTATTTTTCTGATTATTTTATCCTAAATGGTCATAATTAATTTTTCGCTCTAGGGCTTTCAATGAGAGCTCTAAGAAAATCGTAGAACCAAATGAAGAGCAGATACTTAAGTGCTTCAATTTTTAATTTGTTTGAATCGGTGCAAAGATTTTTATTTTTGTGACCATTTTATCCTAAATGGTCGTAGTTAATTTTTGGCCCCAAGGCTTTCAATGAGAGTCTTGAGGGAGCCATAGAACCAAATGAAAAGAAGATACTTAAGTGCTCAAATTTTCAATCCGTTTGAATCGGTGCGAAGATCTTATTTTTCTGATCATTTTATCCTAAAGGGTCATAATTAATTTTTTGCTCTAGGACTTTCAATGAGAGCCCTAAGATAGCTGTGGAACTAAATAAAATTGAAGATTTCATTTTCCGTACATTTCCGTACATTTTCCGTCCATCTCACTAACGGAACTAACGGAATGAAACCCAAACTGTGAAATAGGGGAGGTCTCAGTCATTTTTGAAAACTGAGGGGTACTTCTGTCATTGTCAGATACCTTAGGGGGTCTGAGTGAAATTTGCCCTTTATAAAAACTCATAGCCATCAGGCCCATCTCCAATACTCATATCTTATGAGCTCGTGATCACCGGCCTCATACCAGAAAGCTTCAAAATGGAAGATCGAATTCGACGTTTCAAAACGAATATCTGAGGCGTTGAGAGAATTTTTTGGATACAACAAACGGATCCAAAAAAATACAGTAAAATATTGAATAAGGATTGGAGATGAGGCTCTTTATAGTAGTTAAACTGAATTTCCATGTCTAGAGGGAAAAAAATATCGAAGAAGATACAAATTTCCAAGTGAGTTTGATCCACTTGTGCTTCACTTCAATTATAGTTTTGCTTCATAGTAGAAATGTAGAATCATGCCGAAGCAGGGGATAGTGGAGTAGGTTTGAACAATTCCCATCTCAGTTCATCTTCATCAGTTTATATGCCTAAGTTCAAATTTGGACACAAGCTCAGCTAGTATCTGTGGGACTGGAGGTTCCTTGATTCCTTCTAGGACCATGACCCTATGATCACTAAACCATAATGACAATTTCACGGATATACCATATCAATCAAGGACTGGGGAAACTTTCACCGTAAAATAATCATCCTTGTTAAACACAACACATTGGCTGAATTACTGATGGTCATGCTTGGATTTCAATCACTTGAGCCAAAGATAGATATTGGGGAGTGATATCTGCACTCCTCTTTTACTAACAAATCTCAACTCCTCAGAGCAACATTCAATCAAGTGCTTCCCCAAAACCCTCCTTTACTTCAACATTCAGTCAATTGCACTAGCAATACATACACTAAGCTAATATGATACAGATTAAACAAAACCTAATATACTCAAAACCTTCTTCTGGGTAAGTTTAAGCTAATTTGATGGGGTGAATTCCAACAAAATCTAAGATGGGTCTTTAACTTAATCATGATAGCCTAGCAGGCAAACTCCATCAACTAATTGCTAAATACCCAAATCAGTTACAAGTTCAATTCTTACTACCCAGTAGCCACCAGTCCATACGGGCTTTGTAATCGGACTCATTACTGGTGCATAGTAAGATTGTGTTTCCACAAAATTAGTCGAGCTGCAGACACCTGAGTTGCCCAGAAAGTTCAACAGCAAAGCATCAAAAGTAACAACAACAACTAAATAAAAGAAAAAAAAGGCATTTCCAAGTAGTAAAATTAAATGGAATATTATCAATTTCTCCCAAAGTTTAACATATCATACACCTCCAAAACCATCCAATAGTTCAAATGAAATACTACTCCAGTACATATTACTGCAGAAATGCATATACAGCAGTGGATATATAAACAAGCAGAGCAGAGGACACCAGCACAACCAGCGCCGCCACCGCGTGCACCGTAGGCCTGCTGCCGCAGGCCAACGTCCCCAGCCGTATCTGGATCACATTCACCATCGACAGCATCAGGAATAGGCACCCCATCACCGACCCGACGGCCGACGCCAGCATCCCGGACCTCAAAACCCTGCTGTTAATGTGGGCCCGGAAGGCCTCGTCGACGTCGGTGCTGTTCCTCAGGTTGATGGCCAGTTTGAGGCCCTGGGCCACGAGGGAGGAGAAGAGGAAGAAGCTGAAGGAGACCACTTCGAATACGAGGAGGTGTTTGGCGGTGGTCACGCTGGCGTCGCAGGCGGAGCTGTTCTCGAGGCTGTGCTGGCCCGGGGAGGCGAGGGAGAGGCCCACGAAGACGGCGATGGTGAAGAGGGAGTTGACGTTCACGATGCCGTCGAGGGCGGTGACGTGGACGCTGGTGGTGGACGGCGGAGGGCGCGGGGTCGAGGTGGGTCGACGGTTGTAGTACTCGGATCTGAGAGGGAGGAGAGATTAGATGTTAAAAGACTAATTTGATTTCCTGAATCCATCAATCCAATATTGGTGAAATAAATAAATAAAAATTACAAATATGGACGAGATCGACCAAAAAGAAATTTGGTTGTGCGTGTGTGAGAAGGAGAGGGGGTAGGATGTGTGTGTGATTACTCATCCATGACTGATTCTTCTTCTTCTTCTTCTTCTTCTTGTTTTGGTAGGTATGAGAGAGAGAGAGAGAGAGAGAGAGAGAGAGGGGGGGGGATGATGTTGCTTGGAGAGTTTGTGTTTATAGTTTTCCTGAAGTGAAAGGGAAAGTAGGGGCAGAGGAGGGGACTCTCAGGGAGGAGAAGGGAGAGATGCTTTTTTTTTTAATCAGAGAGAGATGCTTTTGTTTGCTTTGCCTTTTGATTTGCTTTACTAATTTTTTTTTTATCCGCATTTGCTTTACTATTTGGGCAGAGCAAAAGGAGGTGTGGAAAAATAGTACGTGGGAGGAATCAACAAACATTCAAAGGTTGTCGGTTGTCCGGAGGAATCAACAAACATCCTCCCTCTATCCTTCATGTGTCCTAAAATAATAGAAAAATAATTTTGCCACTTTTTTTTTTTTGTTAACGTCACTCCCCTGCAAGTGTATTTTTGATACCTGCAAATATATTTTTGCACAAAAAATACACTTATAGGGGAGTGGCGTTAACAAAAAATGGAGTGACAAAATCAGCAGCCAAATAATATTCATTGTCTTTTTTGATTTTCCTTTTTTCCCTTGACTTGGAGTCAACCCGAACTTGCAGTGCAACGTAATAAATGATATTTCTAGGGGTGTACATGGTCCGGATTGGTCCGGTTCTCTAGAAAACCAGTAACCGGACCATTTCAAACGGTTCTAGAAAATTGGGAACCAGAACCTAACCAATATATGCATGGAACCTAACCAGAACCAAACCGCAAGACCGGTCCGGTTTCGGTTCGGTTCCGGTTCTATCCAATAAGCATCCAAACACTTATTCACAAAATATGAACTCATAAAATTAAAAAAATAGGAAGATAATTTGCTGGAATAGGAAAAGAAGAAAGAAAATAAAAGCTTTCCTAACAAATGAGATTTCATCTCTAAATAAATTAAGTTTAGCAAGGAAAAGATTAACCTACCAAATTCAAATACATATTTAATTACACACACATAGGTATTTCTATATTTATCTTAGTTTTAAATGGTCCGGTTCGGTTCTAACCACGGTTCATTAATTGAGAACCAGTAACCGAACCGAAATTAACGGTTCTTATTTTTTTGGAACCATAACCTGACCGTAGAACCGCAGAACCGGACCAAATAGGACGGTTCGGACCGGATCGGACCGATTTTACGGTTCGGGAGGTTTTCTTGAACACCCCTAGATATTTCCATCTAAATACAGTACTGATTAGTATTTTTTAAGGGAAATGATTTTTTAAAGGTAATGATATTCCCACTCCCCTTTTTATCAATGACACTTCCTTTTTGTCTTGTAGTGTGAATTTATAAAATAGTTTATATAATTATGCCACTACTACACTATTCTAGATGAATTTTCCCAGGGAGAGAATGTTTATAGAAAAGAAAAGAAATATTCATACGGATCCATCTAAATAGAGACTAGTTTTATTTATATCAGGGTCCAATCTAAAAGACACATATCTCTTGCACAATACTTAGATTCCCCCCTGGAACATAACAACTCCACAACTTTCATAGGCATAACATGTCTTTAACATCAATATTACTGAATGCAAGAACACAGAACTTGGCCACAGAAAATGTCTCAAAACACTCGAAAGACGGGCTCAGTTGCATGGAACACATCCTTATGAGTATCCTATGCATGCCTCTTTCAAGGGTTGATTTATGTGTTCCCACGTACCTGTAAATCACAGCCTAAACCAATCTAGGACTTGGCTGCCATCAAGTCCTTGAGCCAAGTATTTGTCTTCGTACTCACTAGGGGATATAGCCCTGTATCGCTGTGGAGCAATCTGCCAGAAACTCATTTATCGGCCCATAAATTTTATAATGATTCTTTTCACTTGGAAAGAGAAGACACGAACACGATATCCTTGGACCAACCGTTCCATCAAGAACTCTATGCTCCACGCTCTTGAACTTGTCATTAGTAACTAGCTGCAAAATTCCAAAAAGAAAGCAGTTCAATTTGAAGTTGTGATAAGTCAGGGGATCTGTGTTTTTCATGATTTACCTGCAGGAAATCGCCTATGTTAATGACAAAAGCACCCTCCATAGGGGTGACATTGACCCATTTATCCTTGTGAAGAACTTGGAGGCCACCAATGTTGTCTTGCAAAAGAATGGTGAGAAAAGACGGATCGGAATGCCGAGTCAAACTCAGAGCCTCGACGATTCGCGAGGTGGCGGATACGTGGGGATTCTTCCAGGTGGTGAACCACGGGGTGCCGTTGAGCGTGATGAGCGGGTTGCTGGAGGGTATCAGAAGATTCCATGAGCAGCCGGGTTGGTCCAAGAATATCGTGTTCGTGTCTTCTCTTTCCAAGTGAAAAGAACCATTATAAAGTTTATGGGCCGATAAATGAACTTCTGGCAGACGGCACTCCACCGCGATACAGGGCTATCTCCCCTAGTGAGTACGACGACAAATACTTGGCTCGAGGACTTGATGGCAGCCAAGTCATTGATTGGTTTAGGCTGTGATTTACAGGTACATAGGAACACAAAAATCAACCCTTGAAAGAGGCATGCATAGGATACTCATAAGGATGTGTTCCATGCAACTGAGCCTGTCTTTCGAGTGTTTTGAGACATTTTCTGTGGCCGAGTTCTGTGTTCTTGCGTTCAGTAATATTGATGTTAAAGACATGTTATGCCTATGAAAGTTGTGGAGTTGTTCTGTTCTAGGGGGAAATCTAAGTATTGTGCAAGAGATATGTGTCTTTTAGATTGGACCCTGATATAAATAAAACTAGTCTCTATTTAGATGGATTCGTATGAATATTTCTTTTCTTTTCTATAAACATTCTCTCCCTGGGAAAATTCATCTAGAATAGTGTAGGAGTGGCGTAATTATATTTATTGCGGGGTCGAGGTGGATCGACAGTTGTAGTACTCGAATCTGAGAGGGAGGAGAGATTAGATGTTAAAAGACTAATTTGATTTCCTGAATCCATCAATCCAATATTGGTGAAATAAATAAAAAAATACAAATATGGACGAGACCAAAAAGAAATTTGGTTGTGCGTGTGTGAGAAGGAGAGGGGGAAGGATGTGTGTGTGATTACTCATCCATGACTGATTCTTCTTCTTCTTTCTTCTTCTTCTTGTTTCGGTAGGTGGGAGAGAGAGAGAGGGATAATGTTGCTTGGGGAGTTTGTGTTTATAGTTTTCCTGAAGTGAAAGGGAAAGTAGGGGCAGAGGAGGGGACTCTCAGGGAGGAGAAGGGAGAGAGATGCTTTTGTTTGCTTTGTTTTGCTTTACTATATTTTTTGGATACTGATTTTCGCGCTCCAAGATTTATTGCAGGCGCTCCACCTTTTTGTTTTTATACTGTGATGTTGCTGGCAACATCACAATGTATTTTGTTTTTACACGGTGATGTTGCCAACAACATCACAGTGTAAAAACAAAAAGGTGGAGCACCTGCAATAAATCTTGGAGCGCGAAAATCAGTGGCCTATTTTTTTAATCCACATTTGCTTTATTATTTGGGCAGAGCAAAAGAATGTGTAAAAAACTTTTGCTCTGCCCAAATAGCGAAAAGCTGATAAAAAAAAAAGGAGGTGTGAAAAAATAGTACGTGGGAGGAATCAACAAACATTCAAAGGTTGTCCGGAGGAATCAACAAACATCCCCTCTCTCTTTCTATCCACATATATGTGAGAGATTGTGTTTGGTATTGTGTTTGAATTGTTGTGTGAGTATTATTTGTTATCCTCATTGTCTTTGTTTTTCCTTTTTTTCCTTGACTTGGAGTCAACCCGAAATTGCAGTGCAACGTAATAAATGATCTTTCCATCTAATAAATACTGGAGTACCTGATTAGTATTTTTTTAAGGGAAAGGATATTTTCACTCCCCTTTTTATTAATGACATTTCTTTTTTGTCTTATAGTGTGAATTTACAAAATAGTCCATGCATTTTGTAAAAGTTTATTGCATTAACTATTGAGGGGTAAATTAACAAATTCACCCAACTAAAAAGACAAAATGGGATTAATTAATATACTAACGTTTAGAGAGTGAATTGCAAACAAATCTTTCTCAACCATATAATTATAAGTGTCGAATTAATTTAGTATTTTGTACAAATATATAGTGCTCGATGAACTCTATAAAATAAATAATTTAATTCACGGTGGATGATAATGATATTTGAAAAAGTTTCACCGAGACGCACTGCAACTCCGCACTATATTTGCTACACTAGAGACTCCTTTTATGAGATGGGACAGCCCAGACTCCCAGGTGAATTTCTTCATGTCAATTTTCATCTTACAAATCATTGCCGGATGAGATTTAATTCTTTAAAATGAATAATAAGTTATCGAATTCACTCATTTTATTTCTTACACGCATACATATACAAATGTACACCAAGCTTCTTGTGGGAGGAATCAACAAACATTCAAACGTTATCCGGAGGAATCAACAAACATCCTCTCTCTCTATCCTCCATGTGTCCTAAAATAACTACTATTCATTGACTTGGAGTAATAAATGATCTTTCCATCTAAATATTGATTAGTATTTTTTAATGAAAATGATATTTTCACTCCCCTTTTTATTAATGACACTTTTTTTTGTCTTGTAGTGTGAATTTACAAAATAATCCATGCATTTTGTAAAAGTTTATTGCATTGACTATTGAGGGGTAAATTAACAAATTCACCCAACTAAAAAGACAAAATGGTATTAATTAAGGGATAGTTAAATATCCATCCTCAACTCATACCCGACTTATGTTTTCATCCTGGCCATTTTGAATACTTATGTTTTCATCCTCACTTTAAAATATACCCAATATTGCCCTTCTACATACTATTATATATATATATATAGTATTGAATTTTAGGATGAAAAGATAAGTCTTGAAGTCCCAAACCCAAAAATTTTGCTAAAATCATTTATCACAAACTGAAAATCTCGCCACCAAAAGCATTTAACCCCACCCCATTTCTGTTTCCATTTCCCACAACCCCCGTCCCCCATTTCCGTTTCCCATCCCCCCACCTTCCATTTCCATTAATTTGAGGCTCGCCCAACTGGACCACAGCGGGATTTCGAGAAGCGAGCAACGAAACCAGTTTCATTTCTGAAATGATCTTCGGGCAAGCATTGGCGAGATCCGGAACGGGATTTCGAGAGGGTTTGGCGATTGAGTAAGGTTTTTGGAGGGGCGTCGGGAGTCAAAACAGCCACTAGGTACCAGATCTAAGGATCTCGAGGTTTGACGAGAGTCGCCGGTGGACAAAAAACGTTCGCTGGTGGTCGGTGAGGGCTGGGCTTCAATCGTCAGTGGTCGGTGATGCAGAAGGTGGATGATGGTGACAAGGTGTATTCATGTTTAAATAATCATCCTCTTAATCCAATAATCATCCTCTTTATTGTGTTCACGTTGTAATCGTCATGGTATTTTAACCATGTAAGATCATGGTAATTTAACCATTTGATAAATTATTTGAACCGTTTACCATGAAATATTTGGTCGAATCATGGGTAATTTATCGTGTTCACGTTGTAATCGTCATGGTAATTTAACCATGTAATGTCATGGTAATTTAACCATGTAACAGTTTAAGTATGTCATGTTATTTCTTTTTTTATGGTAATTTAGCCATGTTCCGTGTAATAAGATCAATGGAAAATATGACTTTTTGTTGTCTGGTTGGCCAACTCGAAGAATGAAGAAAAAATGTAAAGATGTGGTCAACTTATCATGCAAAGATGGCCATTGTGGAAAAAGGATGGAGAAGGACTAAGATGAATGTAAAAATTTTAAAATGCAAAAAGACGGTTTATCAAAAAGGAAGGTAGAAATCATTGGGATTTGGTGATCTACACATTCGAAAATTTGAAATGATCCTATTGTTTCTCACTTAATTGGAGGATTGTGATATGAAACCGAATCCCTTTAATTTAGGAGTCAAGAAGGTTTATCAAGGACTGTGGTATTCATTTGAATCTCTTTAATTTAGGAATCAAACAAGCAAAGGGGTAACAAGGGTATTTCACACACTAAGAGGATGAAAACATAAGCATGAAAAAAGGGCGGGATGAATTCTTACATGGCATGGATAAAGAGGATGGATATTTAAATATTCCATTAATTAATACTAACGTTTTTTATTAGAGAGTGAATTGCAAACATATCTTTCTCAACCATCTATAATACAAATCACGACGATGTGGTGACCCACATATTTATCCTCCACCATTAGATTTGTAACACATTTTTCTGCATAAATCTTAACCATTTATTCATTTCCATTCTAATCCCCCATTAATTAATCGGTTCCTAAACCATATATAGACTATATATGGCAATAATTGGCACGGGCAAATAATTATTAATCGGCACGGGCCAATCACTACCAAGTTTGCTATTCCTATTCCTAAACCATACCATATATTGACAATAATTGCACTTAATTTATGGTAAGAAGACAAATCAATATACGATTTTGTATTTCATTGTTTTACTCTCTCCCTCTCTCCTCCCCCATCCCTCCCTACTCTGCTTTCGAAACAACAAAATTGAGGTGAGTGTATTTCATTGTTTTCTTTTAGTTTACCCCCAACGTAAGGTTCCATCTTGCTTCCCTTTTTTTCAGTTCTTTTTTTGTATTTCATTCTCTCTTTTTTTGCGAATACAATTATTCACATACGGTTTTGTATTTCACATACGTATAGACTTTTGTATTTTAGTATTATTTTTTTCCTGAGATTCTTATTGTGGCTTTTCAGAGCATACATTGAAGGCTTTATTTTGGGGTGTTTGGCTTTTGTTCGGTTAGATATATATTTTGGAGAGTTTGGCTTTTGTTCGATTTTGTTGGCGACGTTGACGATAACCAGGCTGGGAAAGATAAACTTTGCCTTGAGAAATAGGAGTATTGGCAGCTTTGTTTAATTGATTTGATCATTTATTTTGTGTTTGTTGCATCTTGAACCACATATATGCAAGTCTTTGTAAAGCATCCTGAGTATGAAAGTTTTTGTAAAGCATGTTGTGTCTGGGTTAGTTAACTGATGATGTTCATTTTCTAAAATGTGGTCAATTTGTTAGCTAGCCCTTTGCCCTAACATTAGGGAAGAAAGAGAGTTGTAAAACATGGGAAGAAAATGCCTATTAGGTATTTGACAGAATGCCCTACTAGGTGACCGACAGAAAATGCTTATTTTGCTAGCACTTGAATGTGTTGTATTTTACTGTGGTGTATATATTTTGTGTGTCTGCCATCTCTCTTTCATTTTCAAGTTTGGCATAGTACACACTCTTTGCACGGGTCTTTATTCTTTTCCGGTATGCATTTTTAAACAATGACTAAATCTGGTGCAGTTGAATGCAAAACACCATCATTGATATTGCAAATTGAAGCCAAATACATAAGTATTTAACAAAGGGAAATGATTTTGCCACTCCCTTTTTTGTTAACGCCACTCCCCTGCAAGTGTATTTTTGCACCAAAAGAGAATGGCGTTAACAAAAAAGGGAATGGCAAAATCAGCAGCCTTAACAAAATTTGGTAATTGAAGATGCATGGAATGAGCACACAAAATTTTAAAACATGAAAGGCAGAAGACGGAGGAATACAAAAAAAAGACATCTGCAAGTGAAACCTGATTTAGGTTATTTTCACTTGAAGCCAAAGGGATGATTTGGTTATTATCATTGCCATCTATTTTGACAGCAAACAATTGCATTTATTCCCGGATTTTATTTCGAGAAGGAAGTGTTCAAAGAGGGCAGGTAGTTTTCAAGTGGGGAAAATTGAACGACGGTTTTAGTTTTGTGATATTTCTGTGTATGCCCTTAGGATTTAATGAAGATTCAAACTTTTAATTGGGAAAAACTTTTCTTAAGGTGGTCAAATTTGAAAAGAAAAAAGAATGACAGGGCTTTATAAAAAGGAATACACCAAACTGGTTGTCTTTATTTTTTTCTTTTGGGCTTTTCGAAGGACTGGTCAATCCTTTTAATTAATGGATGATGATGTATAAAATCCCCAATCCAGTGGTCATCTTACATATGATTTGAGTCCCAAATCTCAATTGACGTACTCTTAAAAGAAAAAATCCCAAGTGACCAAAGCAATTGATAAACCTCAACCGTCACAATAACCTAGCCTAATGATATTAACTTATGAATGAGGAATGACTTATGACTTCGTAACTACAATAAAGTTGTATTATAGATTTCACTACTGATAATTGGTTGTTAATTAGGTATTTAGATTTTATGAAACTTTAATTGAGAGTTGCCGGGTTTGATTTTATTTCATCTCCAAACCAAGGGTTTTCTTATCCCATGAACGATGATTTCTACTTTGTTAATTTTTTTTTTTATCATCACTACTATGTTGATTGGGTGTTTATCTAGATTTTCTGAAACTTTAATTTGGAATTGGTTTTCGCAGAGTTGGAATCGTTGGACAGGAGTTGAGATATTGCATAATTGATTTGCGTGTGCTAATTACTCGAGCCGTGCCTGCTCGATAAAATGGTTTCTGCTTTGTCGATTTTTAAAAAAAGATTCATGTTTGATTTAAGGGAGATGCTTAATTTTTGGTTTTTTAGTGTTTGTAGGTAGTTTTTAATGTACAAGTGGCAAGATTACTGAAATACAATAGACATTTATAGTTTTCCTTACCTGTGTGTTTTCTGCTGAGTTAATGAACAACGATGCTATGTATTTTATTTTCTATGCATTTATTCCCGGATTTTATTTCGAGAAGGAAGTGTTCAAAGAGATAAGAGGGCAGGTAGTTTTCAAGTGGGGAAAATTGAACGACGGTTTTAGTTTTGTGATATTTCTGTGTATGCCTTTAGGATTTAATGAAGATTCAAACTTTTAATTGGGAAAAACTTTTCTTAAGGTGGTCAAATTTGAAAAGAAAAAAGAATGACAGGGCTTCATAAAAAGGAATACACCAAACTGGTTGTCTTTATTTTTTTCTTTTGGGCTTTTCGAAGGACTGGTCAATCCTTTTAATTAATGGATGATGATGTATAAAATCCCCAATCCAGTGATCATCTTACATATGATTTGAGTCCCAAATCTCAATTGACGTACTCTTAAAAGAAAAAATCCCAAGTGACCGAAGCAATTGATAAACCTCAACCGTCACAATAACCTAGCCTAATGATATTAACTTATGAATGGGGAATGACTTATGACTTCGTAAATACAATAAAGTTGTATTATAGATTTCACTACTGATAATTGGTTGTTAATTAGGTGTTTAGATTTTATGAAACTTTAATTGAGAGTTGCCGGGTTTGATTTTATTTCATCTCCAAACCAAGGGTTTTCTTATCTCATGAATGATGATTTCTACTTTGTTAATTTTTTTTTTAATCATCACTACTATGTTGATTGGGTGTTTATCTAGATTTTCTGAAACTTTAATTTGGAATTGGTTTTCGCAAAGTTGGAATCGTTGGACAAGAGTTGAGATATTGCATAATTGATTTGCGTGTGCTAATTACTCGAGTCATGCCTGCTAGATAAAATGGTTTCTGCTTTGTCGATTTTTTAAAAAAGATTCATGTTTGATTTAAGGGAGATGCTTAATTTTTGGTTTTTTAGTGTTTGTAGGTAGTTTTTAATGTACAAGTGGCAAGATTACTGAAATACAATAGACATTTATAGTTTTCCTTACCTGTGTGTTTTCCATTGAGTTAATGAACAACGATGCTATGTATTTTATTTTCTAATATGTGGTCGAGTTGTCTTTTTTCTCCTTATCTTTGGTTGTTGGGCGACTGCTTAATTGATTAATTGATTATTTGGTGGTATTTTTTATTTGTTTCATGAAGGACTATTTTATCTTAATTAAATAGTATCAAGATCAGTTTCCCCACGGGGCTACAAGGGAAAATTCGGCCTTAGTCCGGTAGGAAAAATCGGTCTTAGTTTATTTTTTCGAAGAAGTCGGGTTCATTAATGGTAGAGGTGGTTAATAATAGAGAATGGTAGTCATTTAGGTTGCGCTCAGAATCTGTTGCTCCGTGTCTTCAGGCACGGGCAATTTCTAGTATAATTATAAGTGTCGAATTAATTTAGTATTTTGTACAAATATATAGTGCTCGATGAACTCTATAAAGTAAATGATTCAATTAGAGACTCCTTTGATGATATGGGATAGTCCCAAGTGAATTCTTCATGTCAGTTTTCATCTTACAAATAGTTTCCGGGTGAGATTTAGTTCTCTAAAATGTATAATTTGTTATCGAATTCACTCATTTTATTTCTTACGCGTATACATATACAAATATACATCAAACTTCTTGTAAGGGAGTCCTTACTTAGGTTAAGTAAGGACTTTACATATCCCAATCAAATTTTGATGATCTGAACCGTTCAATGTGTTCAAAACAGTTATATGCGGACTTTACGAAAAACTGTTTGATCGGAAAATGTGAAGTTCTTACTTAAGCTAAGTAAGGACTCCCTTACAAGAAGGGGACTGTACAAATATATACCACCCAGATTTATTAAATTTTATTACTATATAGTTTCAAATGATTGAGGGAAACAATTCTCCACATACGGTAAGATAAAAATGGGTCATTACCTTCATCATTCTCACTGAAAATCCTAGGTCGATCGATTTTGCTTCCTAATTGGATTTTCTCTAAATTTTGCAGATTGCATTTAGATTCAAAATGTTATAGTAACATAATTCATAGTTTCGTTCTGCTATCTTTTTAAATCTTTTTTTTGAAAAAGAAGGTAATTTCAAACTCAAATATAATGAAAATGAAAAATAATTTTTTAATTTTTTGTTTGCACCATTTAAAAGATCTCAATGAGATTTATCAAACAAGATCCATATTGGTAGAAAAATTATTTGCGCAAACACATGATTTTTGAGCTTGAAATTACATTCATTTTCTAAAAGCTCCTTTTATTAGAAACTGAAACGGACCCGTAACACACCTCGATTCATACACCTCCAATTTTAAAGTTTAACATAATTCATACACCTAAACAAATATTTACAAAAATAAACTCACATTTACATTGGGATTCATACAGAGTCCACCAAAACCACCCACTAGTTCAAATAAAATACTACTCCACTCCAGTACCCATTACTGCAGAAGGGAGAAGCTTATTCAAGACTCGCGCGATCTTGGCTTTCCGTTTTGATTTTGGATGGTTCAGATTTAAATGAAACTTTTTCGGAGAAGAGTCAAACTTTCTCCGGAAAAGTTTTATTACATCCAGACCATCCAAAACACTTTTGAACAGTCGCAATTGACTCCGTAAATAACTATTCACCCTATGCCGTTAAAAAGATTTTCTCAATGCAGAAATGCATATACAGCAATAGTTATATAAACAAGCAGAGCAGAGGACACCAGCACAACCAGCGACGCCACCGCTTGCACCGCCGACCTGCTGCCGCAGGCCATCGTCCCCAGCCGTATCTCGATCATATTCACCATCGACAGCATCAGAAAAAGGCACCCCATCACCGAACCGACGGCCGACGCTAACATCCCGAACCTCAAAACCTTAATGTTAATGTGGGCCCAGAAGGCCTCGTCGACGTCGGTGCTGTTCTTCAGGTTGATGGCCAGTTTGAGGCCCTGGGCCACGAGGGAGGAGAAGAGGAAGAAGCTGAAGGAGACCACTTCGAATAAGAGGAGGTGTTTGGCGGCGTCGACGCCGGCGTCGCAGGCGGAGGGGTTCTCGAGGCTGTGCTGGCCCGGGGAGGCGAGGGATAGGCCCACGAAGACGGCGATGGTGAAGAGGGAGTTGACGTTTACGATGCCGTCGAGGGCGGTGACGTGGACGCTGGTGGTGGACGGCGGGGCCGCTGAGCGGTTGGTCGAGGTGGTTCGACGGTCGTTGTACTCCTTTTGATAGGTATCAGATCTGAGAGAGAAGAAGATAGAGTCATAAGACTAAGATTAGAATTTAGTTGTTAAGAGTAATTTGATTTCGTGAGAATGCATTATTATTGCTTAAACAAAACAAGTATCGACGAGAAATATGTGTTCGAAATATATTAAACGGATCAAGGACACTGCGACATACGCCACCCAAAATCCAAAAAAGAAATTTGTGTGCGTGTGTGGAGGGAAAGAGGGGTAGAATTTGTGATTACCCATCCATGATTGAATCTTCCTCTTCCTCTTCCTCTTATTGTGGTAGGTAGAGAGAGAGAGAGAGGTGGGGATTGTTGGGGGATGATGTTGCTTGGGGGGGTCTGTGTTTATAGTATCCCTGATGAAGTGAAAGGGAAAGTGAGGGAAGAGGAGGGGGTGGAGAAAAACTTTTTAACGGTTTTTAACGGGCCTCTCGTAAATAAAATTTACAGAGGTCAATCTCGGTCGTCCAAAAGTTTTTGCACGGTCCAGGTTAAAGACAAATTATTAACGATAAGAAATATTTATTACCGACAATAATTTAAAAACGTAACCAAAACAAATGGATGAAATTACGCGAAATTATGAATAAGTTTCTCTCGGGTGAGAATATGCTTTGTTTGCTTTGCTTTTTACCGTAGTACGTGGGCAAATGGAGGAGATTTGATTGAGGTTATCCGATAAGGAAAAAACGAAACCTTGTCCGGAGGAGTCAACATCCTCTCTCTATCCTCCATGCGTTCTACTCCAATAAAATTCATTTGTCTTTTTTTCCTTCCTTGACTTGGAGTCAACCCGAAATTGCACTGCAAAGTAAAAAGGATTTTTGAAGTCATCTCGATCTAAATACTGATTATTTATCGAGTTTTCGGACACTTAATTTAATTTTTTTTTTTTGAATTGATTGGATATCAATAGTTACATAATCGAACAACGTATGCTTTTAAAAAATGGATAGAAATCATGGATGAGAAATAGAGTATAATTTAGAGAGTGAATAGCAAGACAAATATATCTCCCAATCATTAACCATAACTACAAGTGTCTAGTTCATTCACAAATAAAAGTGCTCAATGAACTCTATAAAATAAACAATTTAGGCCATGGCCCATGACGACGATATTTGAAAAGGTTTCACCGAGGCACACTGCAACTTCGTAATACATTTGCTCCGCCACAAGTATATTCTTCATGTAAGTTTGCGTCTTACAAATTATTGTGGGTCAAGATTTAATTTTCTAAATGTTTAGGTTCTCGATTTCACTTATCTTAATTTTTTTTTCAAAATGGTAGAAATTGCATTACTATCAACGGTAAAATCAATAATCAAGAAAGATCACGATCAAGAGAGTCCCACAGCCAATCGGGTGGCCTTGACTCCCACGTTTTCGTGCCAACACCCTGAAGCCCATTACTCACCAGTTTATCCGCCACTATGTTAGCAGCCCTGCGAACAAACTGAAACTCACACTCCTTGAACCCTATGACTCCTTGAACCCTATGCTTGCCCCTCCTGATGTCCTCAACAATCACCTCAATTTACCACACGTGTATACATATATAAAGACCTGAATCTATTGAATTTGATTAAGTTTCAAGTGATCGAGGAAGACAACTCCCCTCATATGGTGATTAAAATCAATAGCTAATATGAAGAGCAATTACACGAATCCATCTCCATTCTTTCTTTCTTTTTTTAGTCGATAGAAGAAATCATTTTACATCCCACCCGAGATACTACATCGAGTCATCAATTGTGAGAGTCCACGAGACAACTAAGCCCAACAACTCAACCAATACAAGAAATAAGTCCATTATCATACGCAAGTGGGAATACTCAAACTCCTGACCTCCTAGTGAGATACAAGAGTCCTGACCAACTGAGCTAGCCCGGTTGGTTCACGAATCCATCTACTTGTGTACTTATTTTATGCATAAATTCCCAACAAATGTGGGTTGCAAATTAAGAACCTTTTGAACTCCAATATACTTAGGCTCCGTTCCAGAACACTTTCTTAAAAAATAAGTATTTATTTCATATTTTCAAACTCAAAAATAATTTAAATGAATTTTTTTTTTTTGCACCGTATAAAAGATCTCATCGAGATATTTCAAACAAGATCCATATTGCATATTTTTAGATTTCAATAAGTCCATTATTTTTTAGCTTGAAATTATCTTCTTAAAAAATAAGAACTTTTTTTACGTTCCAAAACGGGGCCTTATTCCCACTCCAATATATTTTATGCTTTCCCTCTGTCTCACTATTCTAAATTCTACCGTGACTTTCTAATTCCTTGCCACATGGTGTTCCAATTCTCTTTTTTATTATACTATATATATATATATTAAGACGAAGTTCATATATTTTGTCTTTACGTACCACCTCAATGTGAGGTGAAAGAGCCTCTTATCCTTAGGGCACTATTCCCCTCAAAATGAGATCCATCCCAAATGTACCTGAGAAATCCATATTGAATCATTAATTTGAAGTAGGTGGGAATATAAATAATTCACAGAAGCTGCACAAAACACGTGAGTTGTATTTGTCCAAAACGCTTGATTGAGACAAGTACTCCGATCATTAGTATGGACCCCGAAATAAGTTCTACACAAGGTGGTGTACATTTGGTGTCCACCAGAACACCAAATGGCACCATATAGTTGGGCTCCAAAAAAGTTACACAACTAATGAGACAAAAAAAAAAAGCGTACCATACGTAAAAAACACGAGTAACAGACCCCCCCCCCAAAAAAAAATATGCATACTAACTTATTTACGGAGGAGTCGTGAATAAGGTTTACGGCGCTCAATCTCGACCGTCCAAAAGTGTTTTGGATAGCTGAGATTGCACGGAGTTGCAAATAACTTAATCACGGCTAAGTTTATCTCTTCTTCAAACTATTCATACCATAAACTTCCAAGTTCCCAAAGTAACCCCTTGCGTAACTAACAAAAAAAACATGCCCAAAATTAGGCATATCATCCACCAACAGGTCCAACACATTCGTAACATCTAATATGGCACATCCCAGCTTTCTACAAAAATAATTCTATGTTTTGTTCTGATAGGAAATTGATGCTATAAACATCTATTGCAAAGTTCTGAAATTAGTAAATTGATCCTAGGGATTACCATGATGGTAGTTGCTTGACAACCAGGAGGCTTACAAAACCTGAAAGTTCAACTCTCACATCAATTCATGCGACGGGTCAGAATATACGCGAGTTTACCCCAGTTATAAATAAATCTCCTGCTAATACATGGTGCAATTGGTTCACGATCCATCGATGAATTGAACCGAATACCAAGTTATTAAAAGAAAAAAACAAAAACAAAAACAAAGGCACTGTAGTAGACTTAAAATCAATCCCACGACCATTCAAAAATGATCAAGCCTTTGAGGAGCTTTCCCATTATACCAATTCCGACCTATATACACCAGAATACTCTCCAAACAGCAGAGTTTAATGATTGAATGGGAAAAGGGAAAAGGAAAAAGAAAATATACAGGGAAAATGAAGAAAAAACAAACCCAGTATGGTGTGGACTGGTGGATGGAGCGATTTAAGCTAGTAGTTGGAAAAGCAATCAATGGTGGAAACCCTACATGCTACCACTTCTCTTTCTTTTTTGGTAAAGCTACATGCTGACGCTTCAACTTGGCTGTAACTGATCTTCTTCTTCTTCTTCTTCTTCCTCATCTTCAACTTCTTTCACCTTTTCAACTATTTCTTGGATACTTTTTGTAAGGTGGCTAGTGTGGTTTTCTATATCTTTCAAAACCATGTCCAGTTTGTTTCGGCACTCTGCCAACTGTTGGTTTGTGCGTTGAAGCTGCGTCGATAACTCCCGAATTTTCTTATCCTTTTCATCCTGCACATAAAAGGGAAGCCGGGTTACACTTTTTTTATGGGTAAAAAGCGAAGATGTAGGAAATTTGAGCCAGCAACAACAGCAGCTAATCATTTCGAAATGTATTTCACCAGTGAGTGATATAATAGAGATGGACAGGGAAAAAAGGGTGAGAGAAGAGGATACAGACAGATTTTTTTCACTTTCAAAGTTGTTTTCATAATGGAAGAAGGGAAATGGCATTACAAGCAATAAAAAATGCGATGCCTTCAGGGTAAATGCTCACAAAATGCAGCTTCTCTGCCAAGCAATATATCTTATGGTTAAACCAACAGGCCCTTGAAGGATCTTTTTCCGTAAGACTCTACTTCTAACAAAGTTGAGGGGATTTTTCAGTAACTCTTCCAATTTTTAGCCACTGGGAGCTTTGCTCTTTCTCAAAAGAGACGAGCAAAAATCAAACCTGATATTGGCCTGCGACATGTAGAATACCAGCTACAATTATTGTCTACAAAGCCAAATATTAGTCTCCAAATTTAGGACAATTGTAGCAAATTCTGAGTCTCTGTTACCGAACACAGGATTTGAGCTAAACAGTGATTCATCACACTCCGTGTACTTTTTAAGGGACATTTCAAGTTTCAACTAACTATAAAATCGATCGTGGTATGGGATGCTGAAACTTTACGGGGTAACCTAGCATGTCAAGAGGAAGTGGCATGATAAAAATTTATTAAGGCGAGTAGGGGCGGCTCCACTTTATCCCAAGGGGGTTCAAGAGAACCCTTGGGTTCAAAAAATGCACTAAAATTTTGTATTTTTTTTTACATATAATTTAGTTTTTATTTGATATTGTCGGTACTGAGTCATTTAGACAAAGTAAATGGAAATTCACTTAAATTTGTGAGTAAGTAGATCCTATAGCCCAAAAAACAAAATTAACTAGGCCCAATAAATTGTCAACCAAAAGAAATATGTTTATTTAATATAGAGCATTGTATACAAAAAATTTCTTTACGTTTTTGTCATGCTGGACGAAAATCCTGGAGCCTCCCCTGAGGGTGAGGCCATAGAATCTTGGTCATATAGGTTAGAGACCTGAAATGCCATAGAATCTTGGTCATATCTTACACCGGAAATGCAATTCATCTCTGATGCCTTAATGCAAACTATGATTCAACAGAAACTAGCAGCTTTTGTACCAGATCAAAAGATTCGGATGTGTGGCTTTAAGGGATGAAGACTTCCACGCAGCATTGCTTTTATGTATGTATCAGAGTATGAATTTACACAACAGTTTTTTCTTCTACTTATTTACTGGTAAAGGGTTGGGCAAATTCCATGAACATATACATCACTCATGGAGGGCTTACCCCAAATAGCCTTAACTTTGCGTATGGTGACTTTGGGGAGCAAGACCAAAACAGATCAATGATAGGCTATCCTCCTACTCAAGTAATTTTGTGCTTTTCAGGTGATCCACTTAATGAGTCTATCAACATTCAGGCAAGAGCTGAAAGACTTGTCAAAAACATAAGGACAACTGAAACTCCCTGGCAAATGCATGATGCAGGTAAATATAACCCACCACTATCTTTGTGCACATATGCAAGCAACTTCAATGGCGAATTATAGAGACCAAAAGATTGACTAGTGGTTGTCAATATGCAGCAACAAGACATTCACTAAACTGCCACCCAGGGGCGTGGTGTTGTACCAACTTAAAATTCTGTCTCTAAATGCTATAGTTTCTATGGGTATTGTTAGCAGTGTGGACCAGAAAAGTATCATGCGTTTAACCCATTAGAGAATAGTTTATAGAACTAAAAAAGACAGTAGAAAGGGAAGGGGAGAACAATCAGTGGAAGTTGTGCACGTTGTTGCGATTCTGACAAGGATGCCGGGCCCTTAAGAGGCGTAAACAAGTAAAGATGGACAAGAAATTGCTACAAAACTAGACTCAACTAGAGTAGAGAGATAATAGAGAGTAAAGATAAAGAACAAGTGCGAATGTCGTGAAACAAAAAGTAAGTTACTCATGCTAATGATTATCTCAACTAACCTGAGGCCGGGCCTGAACTGTGCCACGACGACCCTTCCCAGCAGGTATCCCCAATGGGTGACTATGCACTGTTTCAAGTTTTGTGACAACCCATTTTCCAGATTTCTCTTTCCTCACCATTATCATGGCCTTGCATCCTTCCCTAGTTAACTCCCTCGGCTTCCTCACTTCAAGCCTCTTTAATTTCCTATTATTTACCCTAAAACCTTCTTTATTACAAAGAAACCTGCGACTAATAAGTGACCCGTCATGACTTGAACGATGGCAGTTACCGACACGGATGATGAACCCCATGCGCTTTGCATATGCATCATAGAATGCCATGGCAGCCTCTTCAGACTCAAACTCCATTCCAATGTAAGGTTCCCCATTACCATCTGTTTCATGAATAATTAATTCTCTTTCGTCATATAACGCGAGCATTTCTCCCTCGGACCCACAAATCTCCCTTCCAAACATACTTTCTGCCATCTTGTTGTCCGCATCAGAGTCGTTCATATCTGCATCAGGTTGTATTCCAGCAGGCTCTTCAGTCATCTTGTAATGCTGACTCATATGTGTCGAGAAATTCACTGCTAAAACAATGTGAACAAAGTCAATGTCCCAAATCCAATGTGAGAGCAGATTCAATTTTTTAGCATTCACATCCATAGGAAACATTAAAAACCATCTTACAATTCAAAATGGTATTTTCTTGGAGCTTATGAGAGAGTTATAGATTGTGTTGTCGCCCCTATATGGAGCATTTTGATGATGCCTGGGTCTGTGTTGGAGCTTATGATGGTTTCATAGGAGCTTGTGATCGTTTACAAACTTTTTGGTATTGTTTCGTTCGGTTGAATTCTTTCCACTGCTTCTGTAATAAAAAACGTAGACATCAAAAATTTGAAAACCATACCACCAAACAGTGCATCCCACTTATATTACTCCAAATCTATATTGCTCTAAACAAGGGTGGACCAAGGGGGTGCAAGTGGGGGCCTGGTTCCCCGCACACCTCCCAATTTTCATTACATTTTAGGTTTTGTTGGTAAGAATTATGAAGAATGATCCCCTCAAAGTTGTGTGATTATTATATAAGGATGATATTATGTTGTTAATATATGAATACCTATGATTTGGTCCCCGCAATAAGATTCTGCGTCCGCCAATGGCTCTAAACCTACATTTAGGGGATCAGAATAGTGGAATTGCATACTTAACGGTGCATATAAACCTGCACTCAATGAAACAAATTAAAGAAACGCAATTTTATCGACTCTCTCAAATCCGGATATGACTAAATTGGACCGTAAAAAAATTTACCCCGTCCAACATAACCCACCATAATAATTTCCATTTGGAGAAAAAATTGGCAAAAAATCTGAATCTAGACTAAGAAGAAAGCAAACCCTACACATTCAAACGTTTCGAATGCAAAAGCTATCATCATCGTCAATCCGAGGTTCGGATAGTGATTAAAAAAAAAAAAAAACACAATACGATTATCAGGAAGCTACTGAGAAATCCTTTTGATTGATTCCTTGTATCCAAACATCGTGAATGAATTGAAGCTTTATAGACATGATTATTTTCCATGTATACGTAGAAGCAAAGGCAAGGAGAGTGAATTCTAGGGTTTTCAGTGTCTTTCCGCTGTAGTTTAAAGTCCTTGGATTTATACATATACATATAATAGTTTTATTTTCCATTGGAAACGATTGTGTGGTTTCAAGGGCAGCGTAATAGAATGAGAGAGAGAGGAGAGAGAGGGAGAGAGAGACTCACTGTCACTGGGGACGGGGTTTTGCTTCGCAGCCTCGGCGATTACAACTTTGGAGCACAGCGGTTAGTAAAAGAAATTATCAAAGGGTAAACTTCACTGACCTCCCCGAGGAATCTGACAATAACAGATACCTCCCCCCATTTTCTGAAATGACAAGGACCTCCCTTGTCACTTGTCAGTCCTGTCCTTTGTGTTTAACGACGTTGACAGATTATTCATAATAACTGTACTATCCTCTTGCTTGCCAATTTGCTACAAACACTTGTACACTTTTAAACTCTCTCACATTAAGTATGGGCCCCACACACTGTTTGTGTGGAGGGGCCTATAATAATGTCAAAGATTTAATTTGGGTATTTGAATGTATAATGTGTTTTGTGATTATAGGACTTAGCTTGCTAAATGCCTTATTTTTAGGGGTTTTTTTTTCTTCCCCTGGATAACAATACCCTTGCTCTGTTGGGAACATAGGGAAAAGAGAGAAAAAAAAAAAAAAAGAAGAGATGAGAAAATGATTATGTGAGATCCCACCTCCTTAGTCTCACATCGGTGGGTAAAGAAATTAAGAATAATATATAACGAAACGTCCACCAGCTACTTTTAATCTTAGGTTAACCTTTTGAGCCACATATTTAGGCTAAGAATTGACAAGTCAGCTGATGCGTATCGTTACAGATTATGAGCGAAATGCAAGGGAAAGTTAAAGAGAAGTGTGTGAAAATTTGGTTATGAGCAGAATACAGGAGTAATAATTCAATGTCCTTGGACACACTGACACCTCCACGTGGTGCCCTAGGCCTCTTCTCCATCACATTTGTGATCCACACATTTTGTCTTAGGTTCCGCCATTGTCTACTGTCTACGTTACCCATTTACAATTTGTTCGTCCAAAGAAATAGAATGTACTTGATGCAGCAACTCTAGTAAAAGAATCAAGTAATGGGAGGTAAAAAATGTTAAACTCACATTTAACATATTATCATCTCTTCTAAGTAGGTTCCCAACAAAACTTTAATTTTCAGACCCCTATTAATTAGAGTGTCATCTCTAATGTTTTTTCGAAGTCAAAGTCATTCTTTGACAATGTTGCTCCAATAGTAGTAGAGAATAATAATTTTGGCCTTTAGTTGGCCCCATCATCAGAGAGATGATTTACAAAAAAAAATAATAATAATAATCATCATCAGAGAGGGGCACAAGAAGTTAGCCAGGCTCGAGGCAGATCACGTGCCAAGAAATTAATTTGGCACAAGATTTGCAAAGCCCTAATTTAGAGAGGGAATTGATATAGGATTAGAGATAACTTTCTTGGATAATCTAAACAAATTGTAGATTTGGCAGGAGGAATGGCTTGAAATTGGAGATGTTGTCATGAGAAGAATATATACATACTACCAATGTACTACTTACTACTCGCAATCAAATGCATTAGAGAGGGTTTTCCATAACCACCTAATTTTGTGGCCATTAATACAACCGAATGAAAATTATCTATGAGTAATGCTACAGATACAGATAGAGGGACATATGAGGGCACAAATGTGTGTGAAGTCAATACATACATGAGTCTCACACGATTGATGCACCTGAAGCTCTCACACATTTGAGCGGTTCCGGACACCTTTGTATCCGAATCTATGTCCCTTCGTCCAACATGCCCTCCTCTATCCGGATCATCTAAACTCAGAACATGCTGGACATTGAGTGCTACGGTATACCGAAGAATACTACTCCCTCCGTCCCTTTTTAAATGTCCTGCTTCGTAACTCCAACTTATTAAAAAGACATCATCATTATACCTTTCACATCAACTTTTTCCTTCACTTTTCCTACTTACCCATCATCATTACACTTTTACTCACTAACTTTTCAAAATGGAATCTACTTTTAGGGACAAAATAGACAATTCACCAACTTTTACCCACTAACTTTACAAAATGGACATTTATTAAGGGACAGCCCAAAATGGAATACTGGACTGTAATAAAGGGACGGAGGGAGTATGATTTACCATTACCATTGCCGAAACCCAAGCAATGATGAATAGAAGATCACTGCGACAAGTAGCACTATCTAGCAAGCATGAAACATCTTGTACCCTAATTAGGGCATGGACTGAAGTTGACAAAAGCCGAACATGTTTTCTAGAGCAATAGAGCTAAAACCACAAGGCCTATAAAGAAGGGAAATGATATTGGCACTCCAAAAATTGATGCAGGCACTCCAAAATCAGTGTAACTCCAAAGCCACTTTCCTTTGTATTTTGGAGTGCCTGCATCAATTTTTGGAGTGCCAATATCATTTCCCATAAAGAAACCCACCATTTATGAACACACACACAAACACACATGTAAATTCCTTACCCAAGACGCAAAAGCCCAGCTGCTTAAGGACGTAAACCCAGTTGTATTTTTGTATTTCCCTCGATGTACCCTTTCGAGTTTATATAAAAGTTTCGTTTGCCGAGCAAAAGAAAAAAAAAAAGACGTAAAACCGCCTATAAAGGAAAAATTCCTATAGTCATCAAAAAGAACAAGTTTCATCTCATATCTGAAAGACTGAAAAGGAATATTGAAAAAGTAAAAATAAGAGTATTCACCCTCTGCTAGCTCCTTTATTATGACCCCTAGTCAACTATATCTTCACACAAACAGAAGCAAAGCAATCATATGAACGAGTCCTGAGAAGGTGAAATTAAAACCTCCGGTCCAACCGAAGGATGTCACAAACAAAGATGATGTCACCTCAAAGAAGAAGTGAATGGCCTCATAGACACCAGATATGGCAAGACTACTACAGATTCTCTCTAGAAACTTTTGAGATCCCCAATCCGATAGTACTCTTCTGTCGAAGTTAAGGGGGAAGAAAATTTGTGAAAGTATAAGACCAAGAAGTTCACTTCAGTATATCATATTCGCCCTTAAATTATAAGGGAATACCAAACCATGATGACAACATGGTTGTTTTATACATCCAACCAAACCTGTAGAGAAGAACATAACTCAAGTTTGATACTACTTAGGTAGCATAATACGAATTGTATAAGAGCCCGATCGTTTCATGAAGTCAGGCTCTTTCCACATCCCGGTTTGATACCTGCCAATTTCTTGTGCATGCATGATGATAAGTGAAGGTGTCGTGTCTTCAATGGAAATATAGATTGCAGAAACTCATTCTACATCAAAACTTTTACAGCAAATCCAGTAACACTAAACATCAAAACCAAGATGCACCAAGAAGGTTACAAAATCCATCTTGAAGGTTACAATTCATTTTTCCTACTACATGAAAAAAAAAAAAAAAAAAAACTGATTCTGTCTACTCACTAAGAATAATCTACATACCCAGAAGCCAGAATTAGCCCAGAAAGTGGACAAGAATTGATACATTAGCAAACCAAAGCCCACCTCTGTATATGGCCTAGTGAATGGGAAAGCCTAAAAGATCATCTAGTTTAGTAATCTAGCTAGATAAAATTCCTTTTTGAAAGACTACAATTCAAGTCTTTTATAGGACAAAAATAAGGTAGGATGCAATCTACCCACTCAATCATATCGTGAAGTGAAGTGACCCTCTTATTCACGAAAATTCCAATTTCATAAAATGGATTAAGTACGCTAAGAAATTTTGAGAAACCAACTTAGTTCCATGGCAAAAATCTATAAGAAAGTTTTAGAATCCTCCTATGAAATTGGTTACTCACATAAAATATATGCCCCTTCAACTGCAAATCTATAAATATATGGGGTGCATTTTAGCAGCAAGAAATTAATTAAGTGGGTAAGATCTGCAACATGTTTTAGCTAAAACAAGTTCTAATACCATAAATCATGTACGCATGGCTTTTACATCGAACTAAAGTGTCAAAAAGTTTATATTTTTTTCTCTAATTACCATGATAAAGAAACTTAATGATTACCTATAATTTGTAGCTCTTCCAAAATTATTTACTGGAGTGTAAATGACAATATGACTGTTCGCTTTGTAAAACATAAAAATAACATAAATACTCAGTACGAACCTATTTCAAAGTTAACGGGAAGTGGAGGCAATGGGTGCTGAAAAACACAAAACATAGCACTAGAATATGAATTTTCTGTATGGAAAAACAGCCCACTTTGAAAGAGTCATCGTCCGAAAATCAACCACAAAATTTACTTACAATGCTTTCTGTGATCTTCAATCAAATACACAAATGATCTTAAAGTAGAAAACTTATCAAGTCATTGGCCGGAAATAGAATTTATTTTTTTCAAGCTTTAGAAACCCTATTTTTATAGGTAAGTTGAAAATCTCAACAGCGACGGAAGTTTTTTTTGGGTAATTAACAGTGACGGAAGTTGTGCATAGGCAACCATCAAATTTCTATTTTATTCATCAAACATTTACAGATGTTAAAGTCAAAAAAAAAAGAAAAAAGCACAACCTCTTATACATTTAAGAGAATTGAATTTCACTTAGAAGCACTAAATAGTGTCGTAAATGTTGAAGGAACTTGAAAATTTTCAATTATCAAAGTAACAAACCAAAAACTAAATCCAAGCTATTAGCAGAAGTCACCTGTTGATGCTGCACCAAACGGACAGGAAAACAACCCACTTTGGCAAGCAAATCCATGACAATGATAGAGAGCACGCTTGTAAACAGTCATGTCCTATGCATGAAATGTCGACTAGCGTGCTCTCTCTCTTTGTCAGGAAATTGTAAGCCAAATCAGGATTTTTCTGCAGCAAAGAGCAAAAGCACAGATAAGATACAATTTAAGAAGGATCAAATCAAAAACTTAATTGATCTAACAGAGAGGATGGAATGGACCTTGAAGAAAATATCCACTATATTCACCTCCTCAATTGTTTTGGAAAGCTCTGCAATTCAGAATCCACGAATCTTCAATTTGAACGGCCAACAAGGATAAACAATAATCTAATTTTTTCGACTAATGTATGAGGAAAATTAAAAAGACCTCAATCAGAGAAAGTAGTGGACATGAATAACACAAGCAAGAGATTACGCATTGAAGTATATCAAACAAGAAATCCTCATACTTACTCTTGATTAAACAAGAAGCCTCTAAAGACACAAAACCACCACAAGAAGCACAGATTTATTTATATTAAGATAAATGTGTTGAATGATGGTAATACTTAAGTCCCTTCAAGTCTTTCTTCCCAAAACTAATAAATTCCTCGGACGGTCCAAAAGTAGCAAAATCCACTTAAAGGAAGATTGATCAATTGACCTTTCCCTATCAAACTCTTTCTTACTAGTCAGCTGCATGTTAGATGGGAGAAGAAATTTTGCTCTAGATTGTCATCCCACCTTCAATTTGGTGGTAAATGATTTGTTTTGTCAAGTGATTTCATGGCTAGAAGTAAAAACCATAAATAATAAAGTATCATGAGGAACATATAAGCAACACAAACCAATGAGTGGGAACCACGAAAATGAAACACCCACGAGACAAATGAGGAGTCAGAGAAGAATGCGCTTAGAGAGAGTGAATAGACAAATCTTTAAAAAATTACTCCTATTAAAATTACCAACCTTAAACTAATCCAACTCGAAGTACAAGAGAGATCCATAAATAATCGGCTCCGTTCCGGAATGCGAAATAAGTACTTATTTTTTAAGAAGGCAATTTCAAGCTAAAAAACAATGGGCTTATTGAAATCTAAAAATATGCAATATGGATCTTGTTTGAAAGATCTCATTGAGATCTTTAATACGGTGCAAAAAAAAATTGAAAAGTTATTTTTCATTTACATTATTTTTGAGTTTAAAAATGTGAAATAAGTACTTATTTTTTAAGAAGGTGTTCTGGAACGGGCTCTCAATCCACGTTGAATTTAAAAGGACAACCACAAATAGTTTGTACTTTGAAACTCTAAGATAAATTATCTCCCAAATGAAATCCACAAACTAACCGACCAACTTTACTTACTACTCGATCAAAAGCATGTGACTCTAGGTGCATAAGAGTTACTAACTCCAACCTAGTTTACCCAAAACTAACTCTAAAAGTCCACAAATGCCACTCGCGTCAAACTATATTTCTCGTGGCTCTAGCCCGACCACCGTCTTCTGGTCCAATACAATGTGTGAAGGTTTCTTTAGAAGATAACCCCAAATCTACCTCATGCAGCGAATAGAAAGATAATAATAAAACAAAATGCTAGATTAGTCATGAAAGGGAATGGCGAAGAGATAATCACTGAACTATATATGGGGCTCAAAGAACTATCTAGAAGTTATTTCTATGCATCTTTTTCTTTCAATAACAAAAAACCTAAGTGATAGAAAGTGAAATTGGGGATCCTCTAAACCTAAAATCCTTAACAGACAGCTCTTTCAAAGGGACATCCAGAGCTGTCTAAGAGTCCTCCCTAGCTATTTAAGAAAGAAATATAGATCATTCGAAAAAGGTACATTGAAAGAAAAATTGCTAGCAACAGTAATTAAGCATACTAATGAAATGTTCCAAAATATTTTAGAGTCCTAGGGGGTTCATCTTAATGAAAATAATGTAACATAAATCTAAAGACCAGTCTAGAGCAATGATCTTGAAATCTTGACTTTTAAAATATCTAATCATTTCCAATAGCATGACCCTAAATCCCTCATGAAACCACTTCCCAAGAACCAAAATTACAGATACTGGCAATCGCCAACTATTCAAATACCTATGTTATCAGAACCATATGATTCAAGATATACATCGCACGATGAATACATCACGCTATCGATTCATATCTATGGGCAAAGCAGGAATACAAAAATCATGCAATATGGTTCGATACATCTAAAAGTCGATTCACTTTACCTACATGTTACACCTGGAAAAGGAATTATTTGGAGTCATCAATGAGATGTTAGAAAAAGTGTGGCAATTTGGACAATCAAAGCCTTTCAAAATGAGTATTAGGACTCTAGAATTTTGAAGATAGAAGAATGAAAACAAAGAAACCTTGAATTGTCTTAGTTATTTTCTCAGAACAATCGATTTTGAATGGTCTTCTTGCACTTCAATTTTGGTAATACAAATGTCAGTACTAAACTTTTGAAGTTGGACACCTGTAATAGGTACATAAAGTATTGTACATGGATGCAAAGTTTTTAGAGGCTAAAGTGCAAAGCAAGGATATTGACCTATCATGAGGCTAGGCGTAAGGCGTAAGCCTCAAGTCATTGAGGTGGAAGCCTTAGATGTTTTCACTTCCTATTCTTAAACAATAAAAGTATATGAAAATGCCATAAAAGAGAGGAATAGTGGTTGCGCCATACAAATGTGCCTCACAAAAATAGAAAAAAGAAATAGAAGATAGAATTCACAAAAAAAAAAAAAATGTTTAGGCATGAAAAATATAGAGCGTTAATAGATCCAACTTTTAAGAGCACTCTAAGTTGGTCTCGCGAAAAAGTGAAAACCCTTCGTCTTAGCTCCAACAACTTAGAATGCATCGACTCTTCACTTACACACAAAAAAAGAACTAACTCTCCAGATGCATTCGCTTCCTTAGTCTTGGACAAAAAAGATGTGAAAAGCGCACGCCTCAGTATGCCTTCGACAGATAGGCGGACGCCTTTTTGGTTCTCTACCTAAAAATCAATGCCACGAGCGACTTTACTGTGCCTCACCTCAAAAGCAAGCCCCAGAATCGCCTTGGAAAACATTGCATGGATGCATATTGTATCAATTTCCTCTCAAATCAATTTAAATTATCAACTTTTTTATTTTCAGCTTCGATTCTTCCTTTCACAATTCCATTCGTGTATGAATTGAACAATCAAGGCATCGAGAGTAACATCATAGAGGGGGACCTAGAGACAATAGATGGCATATTATAATCATCAAGTCCTTAAAAAGAGTAATTTGAATCACTGAATTCATCGAATCCAAACCTCCTTTTTTTTTTGAAAGGCAAAAAAATGTCATTAATCTCTGAAATTGTTACTAAGATCAATAGGAACAAGGAATGATAACATCAAGCCCCTAACCCGAGACCCAAAGGATCTACAATGCTAAGAGTAATCCTATGCCCATCCGAGACCTAATCCCCAAGTTTGGCAAGAAACCAAACACAGGAAACCCATTGGGACAAAGTCCACACCCGTTGGCCTAAAAAAGATAGATAAATGTAAGACCAAACACCTAAGGGCCTAAAAGCCTAAATCGAATCCAAACCTCTTGCAATACAAGCGAGGGTCTTCCCTACTAGGACATGCGATCCTCAATTCATCACTTAAGAGTAAGGACAAGCTTCTTATTGTAGAGGGTCTTCCCTACTAGGACAAGCTTCTTATTGTACTATGCCTGAATAAGCATTATTACAATACTACTTTTTTAGGCAAAGGCATAATTATATATATACTTCAAATATCCTAGAAATCATAACCTAATTGGCGATTAACAGTTTAAAGAATGACCAAGTTGATTAGCAATTCGATTCCGAAACTACACTGATCGAACAACTATGAAGCCCAAGTCAACTTCAATTACTTACAGGCAACAAAGACAACTCAATCGCAATCTGTGTTTACTAAATTGAACCAATAAACATTCTATCACTAGAGTACAATGTGTCAAAATCAGGTGGAATCAAGAAGCTGAAACCAGATACCTAGAAGTCAACTTCAAATACTCATGGCCAACAACGTTAACACCTCCGGAAACCCTAGGCTGCTATTCTATAAAAAGTATGAATCTTGAAACCCTTTCTTCGTTTTATTGGTTCGATGGTTAGGGGTGTCCGGGCCGGCCTACGCGTACCTTAACTATTTCTCTTTCCCCGGTCCGGTCAAAAGCAAGGAATTCACAAGAAATTATTTTCTTACGGCCTGACCACAAGATCAAACCCTGGTCAATGTGTGGAGAGCAAACCCACCGTTGAACCAACCGACTAACCCTTGGGGCTTAATCTTTTCAACTTTCAAAGCAAGAACAGCGGAAAAAAGAAAATGACCATAGATTCAACTTCTAATAGGAGTATACGGTTTTGTTTCCTGGTGCTGAACAGCCTGATCTTGAAACATGGATTTTTTTTTCCCTCAATAAACCCCTTTATCAATCCGTATCCAAACACGGCGTGAGGGACACTGAAAAATACTAATACCTAGGAAAAACACAATAATTAAAGGATTTAACAGGGCTAATTTCAAATCTTCTGGGGCAGAAACCTATCCTTCAGCTTGAAAGCAACAAATAAAAAAAGAGAGAGAAGGCAAATTGAGAAAGAGAGAGTTCATGAATATAAACATATAAAGAAACAGAGAGAAAGAGAGACATAGGGGAAAATCCAGCCACCTTCGTCACAACGAAGATTGAATATCTGCGGACAGGTCCGTGTGTGTGAGAGAGAGAGAGAGAGGGCCTTCAGAAGACGGAGAAAGTCACCGAAAATATAAACAAGATACGAAGAAGATGAACAGTTAATTACCGCGAATAAGAAGGACCGCATTTGGATAAGAGATTAGGACTACTCATTACCAGAGATTAGGACTGAGATTAGGACTACTCATTACCAGAGATTAGGACTACTCATTACCAGAATATCGTTGAAATCTAAGGAGTACTTCCCCTAGCCCGAGGGTCAGTCCTTGCATGTCACGTATCGGTAAGAGTTTGATCAATTTATTTGCTCAATATCGCGTGAGTAAATTGGGCGTAGAATTGATCAAATCCCTACTGATATTAGAATGAACTATTTTTGTTACGAGAAACCCTTAAAAAAAGTGTTCTAAGAAAATATTGATCGACTCCGATAACTTGTGTTAGACCTCGAACTGGGTCCACGGTGTACCCATAGTCTTATTGCCGGATTGAGAAAGAGATTATTGAGATGCACTTAAGTTGGGCCCAAATACCCTGACCACCAAGGAAAAAACAGAGGTGCTAATAGTACAGATTCTAGTCGTACAAAGCCAATTTGAGCCCATTTCGGGTTCTCAAAAAATGACCGAAGCAGCTTATTTTGTTTAAAATACTTTGTTTACTGTCCAAATAAAAAATAAGCTCAATACCGTATCGTTTAGAGGGTCTACGAAGGTCCTATTTTGTACCAGAATTGAGGCCCGAAACGGGCTCAAATGGGCTTTGTACGCGCATTTTAAAAATCTGTACCATTAACCTTTCTGGGAAAAAAGAAATACTACTATTCCTCTAGCAAAATTTACCACAAGAGGAAAAAAAACCCCTGAAATATCAATTGTAATAAGTGGGGGCCACAGTTGGCAATCGCAATCTGTATCCAGCTGGTTCGTACATACTCCACGTGGGGAGAAGGTCCAGGATGATTGATGCAGCTGTAGAGCACCATAATAACAGTGGGGGGGGACCCAACCTAGTGGGGGGACAAAGCACCATAATAACAGTAAATATCCTTATCAATCTGGTACGATAGCGGATCAAAAAAAATCTGGTACGATAAGGATATTTACTACAGTAACACGCACTCCATAGTGGCGCGTGCGTTGTACTTCTCCAACTAGTTAGGGTTTTAGAGGCTGTGTCTCTGTACGGATCCGGAGACCGTGCTGTGCAGCCAGTGCTGCGCGGCCTTGCCGGCATCGGTCCGACGATCGGAGACGTCTACTGTGTAGAGCTCGTCGAGTGCTACAGGTGTACCAAAAATCAACTCGGTCAAATATCGTTAAGTGCTTCATCGGAATACATATAACTTGAAACCACTGAATCCATTTTTTTTCAAGTTATATGTATTCCGATGAGGCACTTAACGATATTATTTGATCGAGTTGATTTTTGGTACACTTGTAGTACTCGACGAGCTCTACACAGCGGATGTCTCCGATCGTCGGACCGATGCCGTCAAGGCCACGGAGCTACGCACCACAGTCCCCGGATCAGTCTCTGTACAGGGATTTTCAGATGAATCAAAACCAAAATCTTGTTTGCCTTCCATGGGATGGCAATCTGAACCGATCGGATGGCAATTTCATTCTGAAACCGATAGATGTCCACACCGAGGCAATCGGATTACAAAAACAAAAGAATTATACCGATCCCCGTCCAGTATGATTGCAAACCAGAGTCCAGGTAAAACGATACCGTCAGGTTTCGAATTTTGGGTTCAATTGATTTTAGTAAAAAAGGAAAAAAACGACCCAACCTGTTGTGGCGGTTGCCATCGTATGTAATTTCATAGTAGATCGCAATATCACACACGCAAACGTCACAAAAGGGAATTTTCCAAAGGTGACATCTCCACTTGGTGTAAGAAACAGCACAACCTATTGCACAATTTACACATACAATAGCCTTGAAGTTAAAGAATATCGAATTACCCAATAGCTTACTGCTGGGCTCTGTTCAGTTGTCAAGAATTTGATGCAGGGAAATTATTCTAGAAGAAAGGGTAAACAAGATGGAGTATAAAATAAAGCGTAGAGCTTAATATATTTGTTCAACAATCGGGGGAATTTTAGTCGGCAAAGGTGTAGTTTCTTGTAGTGATAATGTGTGTATTGTTACAACCAATTGTAGCAGGAAGTTCTTCTAGCCAACGTTTTCAATGGGGTCACAGCAGCAGAAGTATCAAATGACATGTAGCGGAAGCCGTGAACCTTCTAAATTTACTTTTGGCACCAAAGCACTTGAAGAGGTCGTAATTGTTAAGTACCGGCAGTGAAGCTTGAAGTGATATGTATCGGGAAACAATAGTTAGGCGAGCAATTTTTTGTAGCTCCGGTGTGTCGGAATGTAACAGTACCACAGGGCTGAAAAACCAATGTGACGGATGAATCGAAAACAATTAATTCCAGATAGTGTAACACCAAGCTATGTAAAACAATAGGAAAAGATGTACTATTTTGAATTTAGCGATGAAACGATATATCGAATCCAAAAAGCCAGACAACAGAATAAGAACGCAATATAACTCTAAACACTAACATAAGTACAACGGAAAAAGAGGACGACGCCCAGTATTCCTTATCGATCCCACGGACACGCGGACATGGGACTCCATCTTATACGACACTGGATACAATGAAGACACTGCAAATTAATTTCAGGAAATCTATCGAATATACAAGGATTCAACTCATGAGAAAGAAGCTGAAGTTTAAACTTGAAGGAAGAAAACATACGGCTAAAAGGAGTAAATGAATTGCCCCAAATGGATCGATATCAATTTCTTCATCTTCAAACAATTGCCTAGACAGCCATTCTCGACGTTCGACACGCAGTTTGATGAATAGCATTTTGCAGTCATGACTCATACATTGCACACCATATGTTACAACTCTTTACATTATTCACGCTACTCAATCATCTTCATGATGATAACAAGAGGATAGATTTCAAAATTACTACGATTCGCTTCATAAATGCTTAACATGATTTCAGTTTTCAAATCAAACTAAAACAAGACGCTACACTTATTGTTCTCTATTTGGTTTAGAAGACAGTTACCTTATTAACCGAGGCCCTGACCAAATGGTTTTGAACTTGCCGCTTCATTTCCGGTTGCTCAAAATCTACAAGGATGGGGATACTAGACCATATTGTTAACCATTGGAAACTTAAAATCGGCTCCACAATTTTTACACCTAAAGTACTTAGTAACTCCACTTAAACTTTCCAATATAAGTTAGCTTTTTTAATGGTATTGCTTGTTGGAGCAGCTTTCAGTTTCTTGCTTATAATTAGAGACGGAGACTATGTAATCACATTGTCTAAAGTATTGCAACTCAAGCTCGTGTTGCTTGCATTTCTATATTTTGGATGTTCGTCTGACCACAACAGATAGTAATTTCAGATAATCAACAATTTATGCTTCAGACTGCAAAGGAACAACGAATCCATTGACCAAAATAAATGTGGTGTAAGGCTATGTCAAAGCTTAAAACCTTGATAGTAACAAGTCCTTTGGAAAACAAAAAGAATTTGATACTGATCTTATAGAGCATAAGCTCATTTTTACAACTCAATCGACAACTATTTGAGATAAAATCTTGCTCACTGCTTGAGGAGAAAAAAAACATAGCAGGTATAGGGTTTTCAAGGGTAGAAGAACCAAACTGGAATTCGCCGATTGAAAGGGGGAGGGGGGAAAGAGATTCGGCTTGATTTCTAAAGCAAGTTTATCGACTATGAAAGTAGTCGGCAGCTGCTAATTAATGGCTTCATTGTTGGACTAACCAACCAAAGGTCGAAACAGGATTGCCGATTGCAAAATTTTACCTTAAACTAGGGCTTGAAAACAGTGGGCTTGGAAGCTAGGATATGGTTTTTTCTTAAGGGGTGAGTAGTACCGAGGGACCGTAACTAGGGCTAGCCCTTTATTAGAAGGATGACAAAGAAAAGAAGAAACCGAAGAAACGAAAGAAAGGATTCTTAACCTCACTACATAAGCAAAATGAAGTCGATAAAGAGCAAGACGAAGTAAATTGAACTGGCTAGGCAGTAGGTACAATACGAAGGTGAGGCTAACATGAACCATGCATAGTAAGTTAATAACCTCATTCGTGCTTGGTTTAAGATAAACAAGCTGCCGATCAGTTTTAGGTCAGGTGTAATTCAATAATTTCTAAAACATCGAGAGATTGTGCTATAAAGGCTGCAAATGGGTCATAAAGGTCAAGTTATTTTAGTAGGTCTCCATATTGATGTCCATGTTTTCGAGATTAAAAGGTCAGAATACTACTCGTAGTTAGGAAAGTGTTATTGGCACTCCACATTTAACCATTGGCACTTCATTTTTTGTCTTTATCCTATGTGAAATTACCAAATTATCCTTTATTTTGTTAGTGTTCATCCACTTTAAAGGATTATAGCTTTCTAGTCAAATACCTAATGTATGTGGTTCTTAAGCATTCAAACAAAAACCACCCGACTGGCCGACCCTACAAAACCAGCTTTCTTACAGTCCCCATGATATTGCACATGGTCCCCTAAATAGCATGAAAACTCATTTTGTTCCTTCTTTTCAAAGACTAGAATCTTGTAAGGACTTTTGAAACCGTAAATATATCCCTATACCTATCACCTTCCCGACTAAAAAACACAACATAAAATCAGCCATTATACCTTTACCTGCCTAAATTTCGGGCTCACCATCTGTTGGAGAGTGTTCTCACCAGTCACCAACATTATAATTTCATAAATACAAGAATCACATTTTAAAAAATCACACATATCAAACAGAAATACTGCAAAATATGGTGGTGTTACAATTTGCCTAATTCTAGTAGGAATAAACTCAATAATCAACAAATAGTAACAACTACATAAAAATATTGCAAAGCTATAAAAGAACATAACTAATGACAAACAAATAGGAAGCCCCATGGAACAACGGTATATTTATAAGACTAAACTTGGACTTGATAAGATACTCGATCAAATGAATTCTAGCAGCACATTCAAAAGAATAATAATAGGCTCAACTCTAAGAACTCGATCAGATGATTTCTTCAAAAGCTAGCAATAAACAAAACTCTTGCTTCATCGTATCTCATCCTTTGCATAATCAAAGACATGTTTTAGCTAATACATTTAACAATTTCCAAGAGGACAGAAAGAGGGATGGCAGTCCCTCACTCCCTAAGCAATTTGTTGCATAAAAAATGACGAATTGTACCCTTGCCGTGGTAACCATACCCTAGCCCATGTGACATGGGTCCTAAAACTTCTGGAATCCTCCTAACAGTCCATCTTTGGCCCTTTTGAGACATCAAACTCTTATTGCACGCTGGTATCAACCTTTTCATAAAAGATTTTTCTTCTTCTTCTTTTTTTTCCGGCTTATTAAAGATATTAAAAAAATGAGATATCGCAAAACAAAAGCAATAACTAATGGTTGGACTATGTGAGGAACCTGAAAGGCTTGAACTTGAGAGAAAACACTTCACCTCATCCAAATTGATTTGTCAAGTCCCTAAAATGCAAATGAAGTTTTGTAGGCATTCTGAAGAAATAGCAACAAGTTCTCATCCTCTGAGTCACATATGCAATTGAAGGATCTCAAATCTGTCAAAAGGAACAAGACATCATGAATATGTCATCCAATTAGATGAGATAAGATTTATATGTAGGGTAATATGATACTTATATTTGCTCAATTTGACTAGTAGCAACATATATAAGGTCCTAAACGAGAATCATCTATATACTGTTGCAATTTATGTGGGGGGGTTTATACAATTCCATATCTAGAATAACATCTTTTTGTAGTAAGTCCTCCAACATTCAAAAGACTACCAATTTCAACAGATAAACTGACCTTAGACTGTGGGGATGAGTTATATCACACACTCGCAAAAATGCAAGGACGAACATATGAGGAGGAATTGAGCTTGCATTGACCAACAAAACGTATGACGACGATAGAAAGCACGCTTGTACACAATCATGTCCAAGCATGAACGCATACTAGCGTGCTCTCTCTCGTCGTCAAACAATAGTGTGTCAAAGCTTCAAAAATATCTGCAGTGAAAAGAAAACATGCTATAAGAAAAAAGGAATAGAGTACGCATGTACTTCCCAATCGATGAGGGAATGGGCGAGGAATGATTGCAAATAGACCTAATATTCGGCAATATATGCATAAATTGGCTGCTCTTAAAAAGTTTTACTGCTGAATAGAGGCCCCCATACATCTCAAAAGTGTACAATTAGAAAAAAGATAAGGATTAACACACAAACAAAAAGCATTCACTATTTTAATTGGATGTGTTCTATCAATGTAGCATTGACACTGACACGTGAAACAACATCAACAATTGCAAATTTTAAATAATTGAAGGACAAGCCACATCAAGGGACACACTTTACAAAAAATTACAAGTATTGTATGAGTAAAGAATAATGATTAGGCTCTAATATAAATTTATAAAACGATGTACACTTTCCAACTTATGATTACATCATTCACAAAAGTATTATGTGTCATTATAATAAGTAAACTATCATCTGTCGCACGAAAAACAAAGATTCCTTAAGCTTTAACTTGTCTACGGAGTCTACTATTGCTTTTACCATCCCCAACGAGTGTCTTGTGAGTGTCCATAGTGTCCAAAAAGCATCTAAAGCAATGTTTAGAGTGTTCCCAAAAGTGTCCAACGAAGAACATTGAGAAATAATAGGACACTTTTGATTTTAGTGCCAGAACGTGTCCGAATAGTACCAGCATCATACACCTGTATTTGACGTTCAACAAAGTGTTTGTGCTACATAGGTTTCTGTAATGGATTTATGCCTAAATTTAACCTTTACACTTCATTACTCTTCTTATCCTTTCTCTTGATTCTTCCTTCCCCTCCAAAACACACCTTACTGTAATTGAGCATCAAATTCAAACTTCCGCAATGTAATTCTTATTTTACTCTTATTTCACCTCGCAATAAATGGATAAGAAGATGATCAATGGTAGGTGTAGTGCTACATATCAATATGCATAGATATCGAGTGTCACATTTGTGAATTTTTTTAAAATCCTCAACAACACATGTTCAACAAAAAAAAGTTCATTTCAATATTACATGTTTAATCTATGTTATAACATCTACGTATTCCTTTTGCAAACTAATACCCCCATCCTACTTTGTCTATCCACATTTCCAATGTTGTATACCTCCAAATTTGTGTTCACCTTGAACATTCAAAGCAAATCCTCAAAAATGGTTATACACAATTTAGAAAATGGGGGCAAAGGGACAGCACCAAAAATCTATGGTCACCCAAGGCTAGATTTCAAACAATTCCCACACAAGTAAATGAAATTGAAAAAAAGGCCTCAAGCTTCATAACAATGGTTGTGGGAGTGCACAATCCCAAGCAGGAAGCATGCTTGAAACACAAGGTCACAATGGACACAAAACAATTACTCCCTCCGTCCCCTTTTAAGTGTCCTGCTTCGTAACTCCAACTTATTAAAAAGACATCATCATTATACATTTCACATCAACTTTTTCCTCCACTTTCTCTACTTACCCTTTATCATTACACTTTTACTCACTAACTTTTTAAAACGAAATCTACTTTTAGGGACAAAATAGACAATGTATCAACTTTTACCCACTAACTTTACAAAATGGACACTTATTAAGGGACAGCCCAAAATGGAATACTGAACTATAAATAAGGGACGGAGGGAGTACCATTTTGTCTTAGAATTGAAATCGAGTACAAATTTATTAATTAGGATTTCCAACAATGAAAAGGCTCTATGATCCTATGAAGGCCTAACTGATCCCATTCCCCGGTGAACAAACCGGATAAAAAAAAAACCACTGTTACTAATCAGGGACGGCCGATTAACCTAGTAAATATTTGGCCCTCACCACTATACCAGTTAATTTGTATCCTATTCTGGCCTTGCACCAACAGTTACTTACGAACAGGCCGGTTTTTAAAACTTTAAGGGCCCATTTGATTCGAGGGACCAGAGGTGGCCGGGATAGGACAATCCCCACACCTCTCCTAATCCTATATTTGTGTGTCTATCTACCACTGGACCATTAGTCCTAATCGGACTCAATATCCTTTAAAGAAGGCACAAATCAATCAAGGGTAATTCTAATTGAATTCACATCTAATGTTTCTAGCCCATTGTTCTTTGCACCCACCACCTCATTTTTTTTTTTTTTTAAAGTTTGTTATAGTTCATCTTTTTGTACCAAACAAAGTTGTTGTACCCACCTTGAGGGAAAAAAAACTTCTGTTATCCTTCATAATTTTTTACCAGAAAAAAGCTTTTGATACCAACCTTGCATAAAATAAAGTTCTCTTATAGTTCATGATCTTGTATGGGGAATTTTTTTTGTAACAATCTTGACAAAAAAACGCCTTACGTTATAGTTAATCATTTTCTACAAAAAAAAATTTAAAAAAATCTTCATTATTAAAACACTTTTGTACCAACCTTGATAACGAAAAGAACTTTTGTTATCATTGATCATTTGTACTAGAAATAACTTTTGCTACCAACTTAATAAATAAATAAAACTTCTGTTTTTGTTTACAAAATATCTTTTGTACCATTGCTGGTGAAGAAAAAATGTCATGGGTTCAATCCATACCAAAAAAAATATATTCCAACCAATCTTCATGAAAATCACATCCATACCAACTTTGATAAAAGAAAATGTTATCCTTCATTATTATATACCCAAAATATCATTTTTTTTACCAACCTTATAGAAAAAACTTCTTATATATGTTCGAAGAAGATGATAAAAAACAATACTACATTAAAGAAATTAGGCAGAAGGACAAGAGGCCAAGAGCTAAACATGGGTGGAAATATGAATTGCATTAGAGGTACAATAGTCATTTGAACCACTAATCCCTTTCAAGGGGTCTTCAAAACAAATATGGGATAAGCGGGATAGAACTTGTCCATTATTAGACCATTAACAATCCCTTGATTACAATCCCGCATAATCCTATCCCTCCGATCAAACAAGCCCCTAGCCCCAATGGAATGAATTTTTCAAAATATTTATGATGTCTATTGTTTAGTGTTTACAACACAAAGCTCCAAGACATAGAAAACATCAAAACTCAAGTGAACAACCCTACCAGAGAGAGTGCATAAGTGCATGATCTCAGCTATTTTAAGCATTAAATGAAAGCAGCATCAGTACCAAGAAAGTTATATGATCATGTGATTATCTCTAAGTAGCAGAATAATATGATCACATGATTCACATGCAGTATATATATAACATCCAAGGTCTTCTTAATAGCATTAAAAAACACACATATGAGTGGTGATACAGTTGGATCAGCAAAAGAAAAAAAAACCACATAATTTGCAGTAACCTAAACACCAGTTACAGCTCTCTGTATCTTCCAATAATAAATTAACTATAAACTAGATAAATAAATAAAAAACTAAAAGGTCAAAAAAAAGTGTTTACCAAAGGAAAGGTTTGGATCACCCAAAGCTCCAATACCAGGGAAAAAACATTGGGAATAAAAAGTCCAACAATTTTTATTTTTATTTTTATTTTTATTTTGTGTGTGGAGAAATGTGAAGTATTGTATTGAGAAAATGTTCCACCTTCCAACCATAAAACCTCAAGGAACTGAATCCCTAAGGTCAACACCATAGGAAGAATACCTTCAACTTATGCAAACTCTAGGAAATTGATATTCGCGCTCTCTTTTTTGATGCAGGCGCTCTACTTTGATGAAGTTACTAGCGTTGAAAGTGGAGCGTCTGCATTAAAAAAGGGAGCACGAATATCAATTTCCAAATTTTATTCACTCCATCTTAATAAAACCACGATATAAATTAACAAGAAAATGTATAACTCAGAAATCCTACACCCAAAGAAGGTCTCCGAATTCTCCTACCTATGTGTAGATAAGGATATACAACCGTAAAGTATATCTGCTCATGGATTATGGGGAAAAAAAACCCGGAGTATACAACTTTTGCAACAAGTGCTCAATTCCCAGATCTACAGTCGAAAAAACAAAGAAATAAGATGAACCCAAAACAAAGAACCAAGAAAGTGAAAAGGGTATGAAGAAAGTACCTTCAAATCAAAGAAATTCAAGATTATGCCGGAGAGAGAGAGAGAGAGAGAGAGAGAGTGTTCAAGACTAGAAGATAAACAGTCAGAAGATAAACAAGCAAAAGAAATAATCCCAAAACACGAAACAAAACAAAACCAAAAAAAAATTGAGAAGGGTTTGCAGAAAGGAGGTGAAAATTCAAGATTATGTGCAGAGAGAGAGAGAGAGAGCGTGCTGGAGAATTATATAGAGAGAGGGAGAGAGAATTCAAGCTAGATTTGTTGTGTGAAAGGTGGAAATACTGGGAGAAGGAAATTCCACTTTCAGCTTACCCCGGGATATGTTGAAGAAAAGGAAAAAGCTTACAGGAATTGGACAGTACAGCTGCTACCTGTTTAGTCGTGATCAATTTCCAAGATAGTGACAAGGGTGGGGAGGAAGGAAGGAAAATTGAATCATGAATCATACATAACATGTGGGATTGTCGCTTTTTAAATTATTTGCGGTACGGCTATTATCTTGTGTGGTACACATTTAATTTCGCCATAATCATAGTAGTAGTACAATAAATTCCGACGTATTCTATTGGTCCACGTGTCGGACGTACCACGGCGATGATGTTTTCCAGCATCTTCCTCCAACTATGCTAAACCGTAGGTGGGGGGGGGGGGGGGGGGGGTGGGGGAAAGTAACAATTCACCCCCTCTGTCTGATATTGGAATGTACTGCTGCGTCAACGAGTGGATTTTCCAGTACTAGTACCACAAATTTTATCGAGCTGTGTGGGCCTGGGCCTACCTCCTCATTATTGGGTTACAGTAGTAGTAAAACAATTCATCACTCCATTATTTTTTCGCCCATAACATAAAAAGTACCCTCAAATTTCCTTCAAACTTACGTAGTACTCCGTCCGTTCTCATTCTTTGGCCCCTTTTCGGAATTCTAACTTAATAAGGAAACATAATAATTGCATTCATGATCACTTGATTTTCTAATTTTACCCTCGAAACATTTAGGCAGCAAAATAGGAGCTGAAAATAGAGTGCAACTCACTCCAGAAATTAAAGACGGGGAAAAAGCCGGTGATTTGAAATTCAAAGTTTTGTGAATATGTAGAAGGTTGTGTAAATGAGAAAGACAAGTGCAAAAAAAAAAAAAACTGGACGTTCATTTTGTGTTTGTCTATGTGCATCTCATTTTGATGGTTGTCAACGCATATTGTAATAGCAGTGCTTCTATGGAGTGGACTGTATGAGTTTTTGTCAAATTCCCCTTTTTTTTTGTTAGTAGAATTGATTTTTAGGAAGGGTAAAATGGAAAATTCCTTGACTTTTAGCCACTTAGTTCTAAAGTGGGACAAAAAAATTTGGGACATCCAAAAATGCTAATTGGGACAATAGAATGGGGAAGGAGGGAGTATTTCCTCTCACAAAAGAACTATAGTAGGAGTACTAAACAAGAGAGGAGTTCCCTTAGATCTTCTTTCCTTCTCCTATTGGGGCCTTACCCTCGTTGAGCCAAACGATATGAAGTAAAAAGTTTATCCCAATCTAATAAAGTTAAGGCTCTGTTTGGAACTTAAGAAAATGAAAGGAAAAGAAAATTAAAAAAAAATCCCTTCTATTGTTTGGTTGGGAGAGAAAGAGAATAAAATAACAATTTCAAGTTTTGTGAATAGAAATTTTCCCTCTTATTTTATTTTCTTTTCCTTTCCTTTCTCTCATTTTCCTTAAGTTCCAAACATAGCCTAAGAGAAAACAACCAAAAAAGTCGTGCTAAAAAATTAGTTTAAAACGGGCCTAAGTCTCAAGCATTCTAGAATTGGCACAGTCACTAGACATTACTGTCCTCTTTTTTCTTCTTCCCCTTACTGCTGTGCATATGTGGAAAGAGAATAAATTCTTTACACCGTCGGTGTAAACATTTGTTTCCTCCAAATCAATTACATTGCGCCACATTCCCAATCAATAAAACATAGCTACGTGGCGCAATATAAATGATTTGGAAGAAACAAATGTTTACACCGACGGTGTAAAGAATTTAATCTCATGTGGAAAATTACAGTAGTATACTATACACACACTAAATTAGTAGGTGCATATCCAACTCACCCACATTCAACCCATGACCCCATATCAACCTGCCCAAACCAAACCCAACCGAACACATCTCTTCTCTTGTTAACATTATCCGAGAAAACACAAAAAGAAAGAATACTGGAGTATCAATGAATGCTTGAATGGTTAAACGTGAACCAAAACCCGGAAAGAAAACTGATTCACAGGGACAACTTAAATATACATATGATAATCGATTTGACAAACGGTTCCAAATTGACGTCAAATCCAACTCTTTTTGCTAATGATTCCTGCAATGATTTGACCTAACTCCTCGCCGCAATCCTCCTGTACATGATGCCCTGCCTGAAAGTTGCAACACAATACATGCAGTAAACTCCAGGAAGAAAAGTCAATTTATGTATAACATAGCCATAAGCCACAGCATAACAGCTTTCTGCTCCCGCGACCATGCGTGCGAGAGAGAACAAATGTCACCACTTGATGAAGATCCATGGTATAAGTCGGGTAGTGGAGAAGCATGATGAAACACTTAACACGGTGGCAAACCGAGAAAATATTGCAAATTCTGAGCAATGGTAACAATTAAGAACATTGAAGACCCTAAAGAGAACCTCGATGAGGTTTCACTATAGATGCCATACAATCTTCAAGATGACACATAAAAGAATGACCATGAAAGTGATTTACTTGAATCAGATGTCAAGATTTCAAATCCAAATTCTTGAAGGTCTCAAAACCAATTCCGAACAGGAAATAGCAAATATGTCATTTTCTGGTGTGGTTTTGCATAGGAAAACTCAGGTTAACAAAGTAGTGCCTGCAATTCTTTGGGTTCGCCATATGTTAAAAATTATTTGTCTGACAATAGAGTTTTCCAACTCACTTCAACCACAAGAAAAAGAAAAATGAACTTCAAAGATTGAACCTACAGAGATGCATAAGCACACTTCACAGATTCAATTATAGGTGGCCAAAACTTGCCTCAACAACTGCTAAACTGCCATACAAGGTCGCACAGATTTTAGGTTTAAAAGAGAGTCCAGGAGAATCTTTCCCGGGTAAATGCTAACATGACACATCTTTTCCCAAGCCAGTCACATTAGTTAAAAGGAAAATTGAGTACCTTAGGAAGTTCGATGAGTCTATGTTTTGAAACTTCACAAAAATCTTCAACCCCGTCATAACTTAACCAACGGTCTCTTTGGCCCCAACATATGGTGGTTGGAATTTTCCAATCTTTGTCTGTAAGTATGATCCTCATTTCTTCAACATAAGCCTGCAGTAACCAAAATGAGAACAGAAGTCAAATTAGAAATCAGCTGTATCAAACTGTAGTCAAGTCTATAAAAATGTATAGATTAAAATGTCACTTCCAAAACCTCGACATTCAACACAATTTGGAGCTGTAAGCTGTCTAAGCACCCACCATGCATTGAACTTAGGGAAAATGATGGCCAAGGACGTGTTTTGATAATTAATACCCGCCAAGGACATTTTCAGCATTAACAAATGTTCTCAGCATGTCCTTGGCGGTTATTAATTATCAAAATACGTCCTTCGCCGTCATTTTCCCTTGAACTTATTTTTGGAATAATGACCACATTCAGTTAATGCCAACATGAAACCATCGGTGATTTTAAAAGCCAAAACCTACACATTCTATTTTCCTATATGCTTATTTTCTTTATTTTTTGGGGGAATTGGGTGGGGAGTAGAAATTCCAAACTTTGCCTTTGTAACTAGTGCGATAAATTGCCTTGGAAACTAGACTAAAACAACGGGAAGTGAAAATTGCACCTTAAGTTCCTTCTTCATTGCCCTACTAATCGCATTCAATGCAAACCCAGAGGAACCAGAAGTGAGGTAGGGCCTTCTATAAACCATCGCATCATCTTCTTTCATTTTGTAAGGTCCACAGCTTGTCAAGGCTTTGTCACTGGCCCTTAGAGGATCCTGGTTGGCGAAGGAGTCAGGTCAATGATCGAGCAAAAAGCTTCTATATTTATGAACTAATCAAGCTTGTAGCAAATTTTCAACAAAAGTTAACAGGACACAGATAAGGAGTAATCTATATCAAGAATCCTTACAGTTTTCCTACCTGGGAAAAAATTTCACCCAACAAAAAGTTGCTGAATATGGACAATGTTGATGGCAGGTTGGCATGTTTTGCTGTTAGCTACAACACACCATGAAGAAAGAACAAAATCAGGTTTTATTGGTCAAGAAGGCCAAAGCACCATTCAGTATTATGCCAAAAAATTCACAACATATACATATCCAAAGCTTGGTAATATGATGGACCCCAACACTTAGGACAATTCGTAACCAGCAGAAATTCACAAGCAGAACAAAACAATCAGAGGAATAGAATGAAATATGTGTAGAAAGAAAAAGCTTCGAGGAATTCATACAGGAGGATTAAGAAGTATCAGATTATTGATCTTTTCCTGATGACTGCTAGCATATTTAACAGCAACTGGCGCAAAATAGCCCTGAAAAGTACATCATAGAGGAAGATTGGTTTATGCTAGTGTCTCATTAACAGGCAACCTGACTACCTGAGCAAGACTCAGAAAAGGCAAATATACCTGAGCAACAAGTGAAACCTTGTTGGTTGCAAGTTCATCAACAAGAGATTCCAAGGATGAGACATATTCTGCAAACCATACCCAAAAAAAAAATTTCAATTAGTGACGATACATTTTAAACTCATTAAAACTTGAGGTTGACATAGTTAATCAAAAAACCTTTACCCTGTGTTCATTTCACATGAACTGGAAAAGCAATTACCAGGCAAAGTGTAGTCAAATCCATACCCAGGTTGCGGCTTATCGGAAAATCCAAAACCTGTAAGAATGGGGAAAGGCCGGGTTTTCCTTTGTTACATAAAAATCACTCAAGATAAAAGTTACAATACTCTGTGTTTGACACACAAACATAGAGCAAAAAAGTGTAATATACTTAAGCGTAGTCGAGATAGTCTCAAAGTATTGCTAAGTCAACAGTAGAACAAATGTACTACCAGCTCAGCTTCAACTTATGATCATTACCAGTAAAGTGTTAAATTAGCTTTTGAGTCTTCAGGAGAGAGGAGCCATAGAGACGAGACAGGAGAAATGTGAATTATCTATCCTTGAAAGTATATTCAAACACTACTTAATCACTTAAGTGCAACGTGCAGTCGTGCACCATGGATCGTAAATTTTCATGGTTCTTGCTTAACAGGTTTTACTATCTTCAAATTCTAAACCCAAAAGGAAGGATATTGATAAAGCTCAAAAGGATAGCTTTAGTCAATAAAAGCACAAAATTTCATAAAACTATGGGATCTTACCTAGCCAATCAAAACTGATGGCATGATAGTCCTTGGAAAGAATGGGAAGCACTTTGCGGTAAGAATATGCCTGTAACAGCACAAATGGAAAGTAATTTTGGCCTCAGACAGGATCTTCATATGCTGATACCACAAAAAATTGTCATCTTTAACATGCTAACGCACGATAACAACTTGCTGGATATCCTTCTGTAATAAGGGCAATTAAAATGTAAAATTACTACCAATAATAACATTGGTCTAAAAATGGAAAAACTTATCTGAATGTATACGCATAAGATGCAACAGTAGACAACAAAGTAAGCATTACACTTTCTCGCTTTATGACGATAAGTTCATAATCCAGTATAATCAAAGTTGGAAATTACACAAATCATTTTTACCTTAACTGAAAATCATTAGTTGGAAAGGTGAATAATCACTCTCATTATTCTTTTCCCCTGGGCTGCTTTTATAATAGGTAGAAGGAGTTGCTTAGGTCCTGTTGTAAGGGAACAGGAAGGACCACTCTGTGCTATTCATGTTTGATCCTTGAGTAACTTTGTGTCACTGTTATTTAGTTTGGACATTTTACTTGTGTCATGTCAGGAAACGTTAGGTCATGACTCATAAGCAAGGTGTTTGGTATCATAGCTGTATATGTCAATGAAATGCATATTCAGGATTGACTCAAAATACCATAACCAATTGCAAGTTTCATGGATTTAAAAGTGGCAACAGATGTTGTCCATCGAAATCACGTCATTTCAACTTCAGTAGAATTAAACATGTGCCTGGCTACGTCAGCAGGTTAATTACGTAATTGTAAAGGCTTAGTGTTATTCCAAACTAAACACTGTTAAGATAAACTTGATAGTTTAGATAGCTTCGAACTTAAAGATAGAATTCACAGAAAACACCCAACAAAAACTGACGAAATTACTTGCATTTACGCGAAAATGAGGAAAATACATAAGACTCACCTGTGAAGGCAAACCGTGAAGTAATATAATTGAAGGATTTTCAATGCTTCCACTTTCAACGCAAAACCATCTATTGCAAAAATCATATATACAGAGGATGTTTCAATCCGTACAAACCCTGCAGATATCCCATCCTCAATTTCTGCATAATATATGGACCTAAGCTCATTACAGGATTTGAGCATGTTCACACCCTCCATTACAAGCTAATCGTTCCAAATACATTGAAATTTACCTGAAAACATCATTCGAGGCCTGAGAACCACCACCCATAGTTAGACCAAAAATTGGATCTTTTGCCTTATTGCCTGAGCCAACAACTGGATGTGCTTTCACCTGAAAATTGTATTATTATCAGTTCTCAAATAGCAGTCTATAATCCAGCGAACAAACGAGATTCGACTACTAACAAGGAGAACACCTTCTTACTTTCAGTCACAATAAAGATCACCACTATAGTAAACCTTTTCTCTTTTTCTTTTCTACCCATCAGTTCCCTTTTTATAGGGATGGTTATGGAACTCTTCTGACACATACCTAATATAATTATATACATGCAGTTCACATTTATAATTGTATAGTAATGGTTTAAGAAAAAGATAAGAGAAAGACCAAATGACCAAAAATATGAAATGTTCACTTGGTTTTCAGCTAGATGCTAGTTGTGAAATAGGTTGATCTTGCTGCATGAGATGAACCAATCTAAATAATTACCAGAATACCAACTGGTATTGCAATCTCATTGTTACCTTTGAAAGAATGGGATCAATCATAAATCACCCTTTTCGAAATGGGGATTTCTATTAGGCTTTTGTGTAGTTTGCACGAGAATCGTGCAAACTAAAAATGTAAATCACAAAGAGACCTCATTCAGCATGAACGCTTTCATCTTCCCATAGGTTGTTTATCTACAGCTTTTAGATAATTAGATCCACTAATTGCAATTTCATGTTGCATCACCTTTCTACTCTTCCTCTTTTGGGTTCAAAACTACCACTTGCCCTCTTTTAAAACCCTTACAAAATATAAATGCTGGTCCCCTTATAAGGTCCATAACCCAGAGTCGTGAACGGTTGATTCAAGGAGGCTAGCTTGTTCAAAGAAGAAATCAAATCTCCGATCAAAGTAAACTTTGTCATACAGGGCTTGTGTTATAATTCAGGCAAAAATAAAAACGGATAACCAAAAAAGACTCCTCTTGGCAGTCTACCAGTTACAACAACATCAATTAGATATCGCCCAATTTTGTGACAAAGTGCAAACAATTTTCAAAGACAAATTTAAGTTACATGAAAGTAGATTATGAACTAAAATTCACCGTGAGCGTAGTAAAAGGGAGGGCACAATACTTACAATCTTCCCTCTCCTGAACCATTCATCTGCAGGGTTTGGCCCATCTGAATACTTCCCTGTCCGAGACAAAAAGTACAACTTTCATCATACTGAAATACAGCCGAATACCTTTTTCCCTTGGAAACAGAGAAATTTCACAGGTAAATAAATCCAACCTCCACTGAAAGAAAATCCATCCCCAACTGAAACTGGAGCGTCCAACAGATAATCCTAAAGTCAATCACATCAAATTAAAAACACCCAACAAATCACAAAAGGAAAAAGGTCATGAAATTTTGCTACGTGAGGGACAATTCAGATCAATAAAAAACCGTACCTCATCTCCATCGCTGCTCGATTGGCAAGTGAATCCGAAATGTCCTTTTTTGGGGGCATTCTGAGCCGTTGATTGGAGGAATCCACTGAGAAGAGACAATGGGGAGGCAGAAGAGGGACGAAGAAAGAAGGGAAGATTGTGGGATTGAAGGGAAGAAGATGAAGGGATACGAGTGGCCATGGTAATAGCTTGGTTTACCTTTGGCGGGAGTGACAATGGGGTTTCCAATGGAGTGACAGGTAAAGCGGTTGTTGTCTTGCATTTTTCAGATTGAGGTTGGGATTTGGATATGGACTTTCAACGGATAGGGTTTCTCTGGTTCTCGACCCTTTTTTTGTTGCCGGCGTGCCGCAGCTCTATGGTCACAAATTCTCAATATCGACCGTGGGACCAATAAACTCTCCGGATTTCAAAATCAAAGATACATTCATTTATTATGATCTTATACACTTAAAGGGATCGTTCAGCCTAACAAGCCAAATGGCTTCTTCTTTTTTATTCTTATTCAAATTTTTTCACATTTGTTAATTTTTTGTTAATTTTTTATAGATTATTGTTTCGTCATAACGAGAAGAATCTAAAAAGTAAAATATTATGATCAATTTTTTTTTGAATAAGGAAAAAAAAATAAGTCATTTGGCTTATTAGGCCGAATGATCGATTTAAATGCAAAAAGTGTGTCTATTCGGTTTGAATGAATAGACATGACTAAACCAAAAGATGTGACTATTAAGATTAAATGAATAGATATGGCTGGTTAATTGTGTGGGGAGCAAACCCACCAACCAACCGGACTAACCCTTGGGCTATCTCAAATACACCACCGTGATTTTTTTTATTCAACTATTTCTTAACCTAATTTTTAACTTAGGCAGAGTTTTCCTTTCCATCGTATAGTAACACATTTATTCTCGTAAAGCCACTTCTAGACTCTATGGTTTCTCACCAAATATTAGTTTTTCGCACAAGACATTGAATACAAATTACAATCATCATTTTCTTTGTCATTTTAAATTATTTCTCACCTCTTTTAATAGAACTTGATGTCTATTTTGAGTCTTTGACCATAATAAAGTTTTCCGTGTTCTACTGTTCAGTCTCAGGGTGAAATAAACATCAAATTCCTTACGTTCTGTGTCCATAAATCTATATCATCAGAAAAAAACCATACTAAACGGGAGGGAACAAGAGCCTAACGAAGGAATTATTAACAAAATAGTTTCCCAGTCACAGAAGCTGATTTCCCCTTTCTTTGGAAACTGCCTACTGATGGACGTATACATACACTGAAATACATGCTTTCTATCTGTCAATTGTCTCTGATATAGGACTTTAAGAGAAGACTAAACTGAATCATGTACGAAATGTTGGAACTCTATGCAAATGTTCTCTGTAACCAACAAACCTATTGTTGACCTACTGTGTGCAACATGAAAGAGCTATGATAACTACTCCATACCTGACCTAAACATTGCCATTGCCGTGAGATTTCTTTTCGAAGCCATCAAGAAAATCTTCCATGCACGATTTGTAAGTATCCATTCCCGGAACCTTCCCAGCCAAATCCAGCCCAATACTCATCCACTTCCTTGCTGCCTCAACCTGCCCCAACCTCACAGGCAGGGCTGCCCGGTTCCATGCTGTCATTGCAAGCCATTTCCCCTCCTCTAGGGGATAGTCTCCTGCCTTCAACCCCACCATAATACGGTACGCTTGCTTATACATACCGTACACCACATCATCATCTGTATCTCCCTTGTGAATTGCGCATACAGCAATGAGTTTCCTGATAGTTAGAGCAACGCATTGGTAATCTGGTGATTGGGAAGCGAGGAGGGCAGAGAGGCAGGTGTTTAGAGCAAAGGTGGCCACTTCAGGGTTGGACCGTGGGCCCTGCGAGGCATGGAGGCCAAGTTGAAGGAGATAATTAGGGCTGCAATATTTTGAGGCGGCAAACTGTTTTACCAGAAGGAGCTGTTGGGATCCAGTTTCATTGAGCCTTGTATGCAGATCATACGCATTCAAGGTGTATATGAACAAGAAGTTGGGATCAATGGTGGTGATCTCATCGCCCTCTGCTTGGCTTCCAACAGAGATTGTTGTCAATATCTGCATGATACATTATAAACATTAGATAGGATAGAAGTCACTATCCGTACAAGGTTTTATTTAACAGTAAAATGCAGCTCATCTCTTAGGCAACGTTTGGTTTGCTTGAATGACTTTGGAGAAGAACGGAACTCTCAAAGGAATGGCCATCCACCTAAACTGGTGAATGATGATTTCATTTGTAATCTAGATTCTGTCTTATTTCTTTTGCCGAACCAGATGTCAGAAGGGGTATTTCAACAGATAATCATTTCGTTCCGGTTTCATTCCAGTAAACCCAACACTGTCTTATAGTAATCGAGGCTAGTTATCATCGTGATGCAGAATTCATAAAAACACAAAAGGTTAGGTTACAAAACTCCTAATTGTCACCTTTCCGGCTCTGTCTAGCAGTTCAATGGCTTGCTTCACTTCCTTGTCCAACAATGTAGCCTTCCTTTGTTTCTCATCAGCTATCATAGCAGAAACGGTCAATATCAGCGATTTACAAACCATCACATTGTTCCCTTGTACTTCTCCATCAACCACAACACCATAAAAGTCTGAAGCCAATCTAAAGAAATCTGCACACAATCCATATTTTTCCTCCTTCCCTACTCTCGTCCCTGTATTCCATGAGTTTACAGCAAGCCAGTCCCGTTCCCTTCTCCCAACCTCACCTTTCCCAAAGAAGAAATCAGGTCCAAGCTCAGACAACCGCTTATGAGATCGTTTCATGTATACGAGGGTTTCAGACTCATTGCCAGAGTCTTGTGCGAGAATTGTGATTAGGGTACGCAGCACCATGACCTCTGTTGTGGGCATTGGTTTCCCTGAGGAGTAAAAGTTAAGGAGATTGGATAGAGAGGAAACTGCAACACGAAGAGCGCGACAAGCAATAGCTTCGTGGGCTGAAAGAGAGAGGAAGTCAGGAGTGAAGTCAAGGCACGTTGTCATGGCTTGCACCTGAGTAATAGCTCCATCGCAGTCATTCTTTTGCAAATTGATCTTAAACTGCAAGCACGAATATCAATAAATGCCATATCTGAAGTAAAATTGTTAATCAAAAAATCTGAAAGAGAATTAAGCAGGTTTATCTGGTGCAGTGACAGAAAGAAAGGGAGGGGCCGAACCTTGAGGAAAGCACTGGCAATGTTGGGTTCAAGCTGCACAAACAGAAAAGTAACAAGAAAACGGGATGAAATATCACGAAGTTTTCCTCACAATCAACTGAACAAAGAATGAAGATCCTGATTTGTCATTACTTCTAGAAATACCTTTTCAGCCTCAGTGATGTACTCTTGAGCTTGATCTAGCTGGGAGAGGCCAAGGTGACAGAGACACAAAACTCTGAAGCCCTTTGCTCGGAGAACCCTACTCTCTATGTTGTAAGGTACATAAAGCATAGACTTTTCAAACATCTCTGCACTCATCTCATAATCTTTAGATCGAAAATGGTCTGCAGCACTGCAAAAAGACAACATTTAAAAAAAATTAAAAAAATAAGAATTAGTTGACATAAGATTTCATTTGTCCAGAAATGCATCAAAGTCTTACCACTACCCCCTTTTCTGTACCGCCACTGGCAAGACCAATTTTTCATTTCCAGTAATATACTTGTGGTGAATTAGTGACATGAAAGCTTACGTAGCAAGTTGCAGGTTAACTTTCACATCATCTTTGGTAAACACAATGCCCTCACCACCCACCCCACCATCATAAACGAACAATGAGCACAGGAATCATAACAATACGATTATGAAGAGCACAAGCATGCAAACAGGTACAATGTATGCCAAGGTGATATGCGATGTGAAACTAAAGGAGTGAAGATGATGTTCAGAAGGGCAAGTCATCAAGCCACCATGGATGATGTAGTTAGATGGTTTGTAAACCTTAGAAGTTAGAACCATGGTTCTACAAATTAAGGTTACATATGCAATATCAGGATTCGCACGGGGAAGAAAATACTTTAAAGTGGATATTGATGGAACTCTGGAAAACCATTAGGCCAGTCCAGGAGTCACAGCACCTTAAAAATATGCTGAAGAAACTTCTTTCGTAAGTCCTAAGTTCGCCTTCCTAGAATACCTATGACAACTTTTGGCTAGTCCAGGAGCCACAAGCCCGTACAAACAAAGAAGCAGCTGTAATGCAAGATTACATTCATTTGACCTCATAACCATTTTCGACTTCTATTACACAACTCAAATTTCCTAGCTTTGCATACCAGCTTACAACAGGTTTTCTTCCTGCAAACGCTAGTGAGCGGAAACTTTGGCTGCCTCCTGTTATACAAGTGGAGTTGTCCAAACATTTGAGTCACTCCACTTACCAATGAAACAAACAGGCAGACAACGTAGCACTTAGTTGCGGATCAAAAAAAACATAGCACTTAAGCAAAAAGAAGATGACAAGAGAAATTCTGTTATAATCATGAGAAGTTGACAGTTATTCAAAGTCTTGGGTGGTAAAAGGAATTGAATAATTTTCCATCCACTTATAGGCACTCTAAGTAAATACTATCTGTTTTTTATTCGCTAGGACAGCAATATCAGCTCCAAATAAATGAAACTATTCTTACAAAGTGGGATTCAGCAGGAAAAATTTTGATGGATTTACCAGTTCCAGAGAACGGCATGCATTGTTGTCCTCTCTTTAACAGCTTCCTCCCCAACAAAAAGAGCCACCACCCTCTCATCCGAAACCACTTCAGCCACCACCTTAGCCCTAACCCTCGACCCCTCGACGGTCACACCATCCCCAACCACCCTCCTAACCACCCTAATCGCTGCGCCCGCACTTACATGGCACCTCCCCAGAAGTCCCAAAAACAAGCCCTTCACTGTCTCTGCCCCGGCTGCTCCCGCCGCCTGGAAATACGATTCCACCGCGGACACCCAAACGCCCTCCGGAACCCCCTTATTTACCACCATGCCCTTCAGCTCCTTCTCAGCCTCCCCAAATCTCCCCAACCCTAACCACGCCTTCATCGCCAACACACTCAAACTCGGATGATCATCTCCACCACCACTACTACTCTCCCTCAACACCTTAACGCACTTCAACACGCTCTCGAACTCATCTCTCTGCAAATGTGACGCCGCGATAAACCTAAGCGTCTTCGACCTCATATTCTTCAGAGCTAGGGTTTCATCCTGCCTCTTCACGATCCTCATCCCTTTCTCGCACAGATCCAGAGCCTCGTTCATCAACTTCAGCCCTTCGTTCACGCCGCATGACTCGTTACTCGACAGCGCGATCTTGCCGAACGCCAAGTACTGATTGGCTAAGGCCTTGTAGCTCTCCGCGCATCCGAATAGTACGGTTTTCGCCCGGTTCAGTAACGCGATCGCTAGGTTTCGGTCCGAAACTTCCCACGCCGATCTCGACCTCGCGATGTTCAGACCTAGGAGGAGTTTTCGCTCTTCATTGTCGGTTACGGAGGCTACATCGATTCTAGCGGTGAGATCGGTGGCTTTCTCGAAGCAATTGTTGGCCAGGTCGAACTTGTTAAGGTCGTGCCAGATGAGACCGGTCTTGTAGAAGAACGAGGCGGACTTGAACGCGGGGGAGGGGACGCCGACGACGTCGTTGGCGAGGAAGAGGAGGTCGGCGCAGATTTGGCGGAGATTGGCGTGTTGTTCGGTGAATTTGGCGGAGGAGGAGGAGGGACGGACGGCGGCGGCGTTGGCGAGGTCGACGCAGGAGTTCCAGAGGCGGTAGCTGAGCTTCCAGACGTGGAGCTTGACGGAGTTGGGGAAGGGAGAGAGGGAGGTGAGCTGAGTGAGGCGGAGGCGGAGGTCGGTGAGGAGAGGCTCGGGGAAGGGGGATTCCGGCGAGTGGCGTTCGAGGTCTTTGATTGATGACTCGATTTGGGAGAGTAGGTGGGAGTGGGGCTCGTTGAGGGTGTGGCGGTGGTCCGGCGAGGAGATCTCGGCGATTCTCATGGTTAGAGAGGGGAGTCGGTGCCGGGAGACGGAATGTGAGGATTGTCTTGGAGGGAAGGGAACTGTACGTCTGTTTTAAAAAAAAGGGAGGGAAATTGTTCTTTGAAATCCGTTACGGAAATCGATTTGTATATTTATAGGAGTTCTTTGAATTAACATACTGTAATCGATTTGTATATTCGGAAGTTACAAACACACATGAAAATCAGTAAAGATTGAGGTACAGCAATGGCTGGCTGTACAGCAGCTATGTACAGATGGCTTTTGCGCCCATCTCGGATCTTGCAAAGATGATTGGAGCCGCTCATTTTGTTCAAAACATATTGTTTAGGGCTCCTGTAAAAAATCATTTCAATCCGATATCGGTAAGGGCGTTTACGAATCATCCAACTTTGCTTCAGAATTCAACCTAAATTGGCTCCCTTTGGAACTTGAGAAAAGAAAGGAATTTTTTTTATTTTCCTTTATTTTCTCCCATTTTCCATGGGTTCCAAATAGAGCTTTAAAATGACCACAAAGAAATCAAGCAACAAAATTTAGTATTGTAATGCCCTACGATCCGCTATGTAATTCCCACAAGTGCTCGAGAATGTCTGAATGGAGTTGAGAATGAGTTCCTCTATCTTTGGGATGCGACAATGGCGTTGAACAAATTAGGTAAGCTCGATTGCGTGTTGGACATATGACCATTGAAAATACGACCTTTCGTTTAATTTTTTTAATAATTTTTTATTTTATATAGTACCAAGATCGAAAGAAAAAATAGTTTAATGTAATAAAATTAGAATAGAAAGCCTGATGTAGTGTGCTATTAAAAAAGTGACTAATTAAAGTAGAAAAAATTATTTTTGAGGTTAAATTTGGTCTAAAATTTGCTGAGGCCGATGAAAATGCTCTTACCGTACAAATGACTACATAGGTATTTTTTTGGTCATTCTATGTGGATTACATATAAATTTTGTCACTTTCATCAATTTACATGAATCCATTTTGTGATACAAAAGTGAACACTCGATATTGCATTTGTCATAAAAGGAGATACAGACAAAGCGATTTTTATCAAAGATCTGTTACGTCACTATGTACAAGTACGTATTCCTTTCTTTGGTTATCGTACACGTACGTATTCAATACAAAATGCCTCCACAACTGCAAAGCTGCATATACAAAGCTTCTATCCTCCGGCCAAACAATGGGTTACGCTCCAATAAATTGGCTAAGAAGATGAGCCTTCATCATTATCATCATCAAAAGAACTGTAATTCCGCCTTCTTGGGAATCCGCTATTTACCGGCTGCAACAATGGGTTCACCGGAAGAGGGAACTTATGCGTAGAACTGATTACAGTCCGCTCATTGATCATTCCAACTTCACTGCAAACCCGATCAAGAATCGTTAAAAAATCCCTCACCACCGTGAAGATTCTAAACGGGTGCGCTTCTTCCTTGGCCGAGCATCCGTGGAAGAATTCAGTTATCTCCTTCACTAGCGAAAGAGCAACGTTCTTTAACGCTTGAACCCTACAAATCTGATCCTCTGCTGTTCTTGTAAACCTTTTCATTGACTCTGAGAACTTTCCGATGCTCTTGTTTAACCCCCTTTCTTCCTCTAATCGAGCGATTTCTTGGATATTCTCGATTCCTTTGGAAAGCTTCGCTACATCGCCAATAAGCATGTCTGAATCCATGGCAGCAGCTTTCTTCACGTTTCTTAGCTCTGAGCTGAGACTGGAAACGACTTTGAGGCCGACCTTCCTACACTTGGCGTCAGCATCTATAGTGGTGTTGTTAGGGTATTGGTTTCCACCTGAAAAGAGGCCCCCCTCGGTTCTTATCATTTCCTGCACGACGAAATGCAAGAGAGTGGTTTTGCCATCGGCACCCTTGATGTCAACAAGCCTCAGAAGTGTGTCAAGCTTGAAGGCATGGGCATCGCCACGCTTTGTCCCCTTGTTCATCCGGTTTCCAGTCTTCAGAACAGCTTCTAGAAGCTTCAGAAACATCCTGCTGTTCCTTAATTCTTCACAGGCTGCCTGTTTGTTTTTTGGCAAAAAAAAACTGTGTCAAATTAATATGTAATCCTAATGTGAAGCCAACAATCTACGAATAGCACCAATGTAACAACTTTGCTTCATTAACAATGAAACAAAAGGAATTCAAATACTTGGACAACAGTCTCAATGTGAGATTAAGCGAATATTGCAGATAGTATTTAGTTTGGATCAACCAGCTCGTTTATAAGAACAAGATAGGAATTTATGAACTAGAAATGAATGTGCGGTCTTCCGTTGCCAAATTTGGGGTCTTGTCTTCCCAATGATTTTTCATTGATGGGAAACAAGTTCTAAGAATCCTACGCAAAGATAAATTAGATAAAAACAGCTAGGAAAGGTGATTGATTTACCTCAAGGATTTCAAATGACTTTCTGAGGTACGCAACATCAGATTCAAAATTAGCTCTGTAGAGCATTGCATCCACTTTTTTAAATGCAACAGGTATATCAAGCATGGCCTTAAGAAATCTCTCAGCAGGCCCAAGTTTGAATGGTGAGTCATCTTTGTGCTCTTTCAGTCTACGTTCTTCATCCTTAGTAGGAGCCATCTTCAACAAACTTTCAAGAAGCTCAGTCCCAAGAGCATTGCCTGTAAACAAGTGCCCGAAAAAATTCAGTTAGCAAATTGCTTGAAGTACGTACGGAAGCTAAGAAAGGCTTCAGTTGCTAGAATCAGGACAAGCAAAGTCTATACTCAATGAGAAGATGAATCTTGTGTGTGTGTGCGCGCGCGCGTGTGGAGAGAGAGGCAATCCTGATTCCTGAGTGAAAGATGTCATAAATTATTTGATCTTTCCCTGTCAAATTCTTACGGCACTAGGAAAGTTTCAATAACATGGCAACACCAATCTCTTGATTCAGAAAGAACTTGAAGGGCTTACAGTAAACAAATGGCCATTGGTTGAGGAAATGAAATATTTTATAAGTACTCACGGATATAGGAATAAGGAATAAGGAATAAGGAATAGAATTAGAGCAAAGGCTCCCCACAGAGAGAAGGAATGAATTGTGTGTGATGTTATAGGGATTTCTCGAAATGCATGAAGTGCTAAACTGCTAGCATTGGGCACTCGGACACTTAGGTAAGGTATGATAAGTGTGTCCGAGATTTATATTTCGACATTCACCCAGGAAGAATGTTTACATTCTAAGTGTAATGTGAAAAAACACTACATTGCAATGAAGTTTCAGCCTTGTCAACACAATTTAGAGAGAAAAGAAATACATCGCAATGTCCATGCGTCCTTGACATGAAAAAATAAGGAAATCATTCAATCTTTTTCCATTTATGGAGCAAGAATAAATTGTAGCAAATGCAAAGGGATCATGAATGGCTGCCCAAATAGAGTATTTCTTCGACTAGGTAACCAATAACTGTAAATGATGAAGAAAAAGGAGTAGAATCAGTGGACTGTGGATTACTTGGCAGTGGATGGTCCATTTGAGCACAAGGCACCCTATATAGCATATAGGCCAACAGAATTATGCAGTAAGAACAAATGCCGTAAAGATTTCTCACTAGTCTGGATGAAGATTCAAGATGTGTAGACAATAAAAATATGTTCAAACACTAACCAAATACAGTAATGCCATCAAAACCAACCATGTTCATCTTTCATAGGGCTCAAGTTACTGCGCAAATGCATCTAAAATTGGAGAACACGTTAGGAAAAAAACACACAGGACTTGCCTTCTGAAAGGGCTTCACAAACTTGGTCAGTAGTTACATTTAGTGCCCTCAGAGAAATTGCAATGTTTTGGGCCTTCTTCGGATCGAGCACCCTATTCTCCTGGTTTGGTGAGGGAAGAACTGGACGTCCAGTTGATTCCTTTGAATTCGATTTCGGAGCATCTACACCGAACAATGACTCGATCATCTCCTCGTTCAATCTGCAACCAACAAACCAAATTCCTACGCTTACCAGAAGACAAACAAACTAACCAAAACACGTCCAACATTTTACCAGAATAACCAGGTCAGTCAAAAGTTTTACAAGTCCACAGCCTACCTAAAAGAGCTCGAATTCAGTTGATCCCACACCGTCTCGCAACCAGAACTCGCTCTTACTTTATCCCAGTGCAGCGGCTTCAACTTGGGTTTCTGAATCTCCTCATTCTTCCCCACACTTTCAGAATTAGCAGGCAATTCGATCGGAGAAACCAAAGGTGGTTTCAAAGGTGTAATTAGACCCGGTGGTGTCAAAATGGGTTGACTAATCGCTGGACTAGAAACTAATCTTTCTCTGCCACCTCCCGGCGGCAGAGGGGGCCGCGGTGGTGGTGCTGGCGGCCGTGGCGCAGCAGATAACGGCACAGGCTTCCCAATCGAATTTTCGAGTCTCGTCGAAGATTCCATATGCTGGTAAATAGGGTTAGATACAAATTGTAATGACTCTGGGCTTTGATTCGAACTTCCAGCATTGCTAACTAACTCTGTATTCTCCATCAGATTGGACGAAGAGGAATATGATGGAGTATTCTTACCACCACTACTACTACCTAACCGACTCCAAACAACATTGTAAACTCTCACCGGGGACTCTTCTGCATTGCTGAAAGAAGCAATCGACGTTCGTGGGGACGAATCTAGGCTCTCCTCTAAATCTCTACGCAGGTTAGCCAATTGGGTCGTAACAGGTTGTTGTTGTGGCGGCGGAGCGGTCTGCACCGCCGTTAATTCGGGCGATTTGGGTCTTGAGCTTATAGGACTCAAACTTACCGGTGGAGAAGTGCTCAAAGACACCGACCGAGTGGAATACGACGACGTAGAAGAACTTGACTCGCAGCACTCGCTGCTACTTCCTTCAAGATTCTCCGCCGCCGCCGCCGATCTAGTTCCGTTCGAGCTCTCGCGGGCGCCGGAAAACTCTCCCGGCGAGAAAAACACGTCTTCTTCGGCATTCGGGCGACTTTTCCGGTGGCCGAGCGGCGGCAGGGGGCGGAGCTCCGGCGAGTCGGGTTTCCTCGAGCTCTCGGCCGGGCCAACGAGAGGGTTGACGCCGCCGCGAGAGTCGACGATGGTGCCGAGGAGGAGAAACTCCGAGGAAGTCGGCGGCGACCTTCCGACGCGCCTCGGAGGACCGCTGGGCCGGGCAAAAACCCTGAGGCTGTAATCCGACCTGGTGGTGCTGGTTTTGGCGTCGTTGAAGTTGCGGTGGCGCCTGCGGCGGAGGTAGAGGAAGAGGGCGACGGCGGCGAGGAGGACGACGGCGGAGGCGGTGAGGAAGAGGATGGAGGCGAGGGAGGTGGTGGGTTTGGCGGAGTGGGGGAGGGAGAGGGAGGAGAGGTTGGCGGGGACGGAGGTGGCGGAGGGAGGAGGCGTCGGTGGGGGAGGCGGAGGTGGGGAGGGTATGGAAGGGAAAAAAGGGGTTTGGTTGGGAGTAGAAGTGGGGGAGGGGGCGTATGGGGATGGGGGAGTCGGTGAGGGGGAGGAGGCTTGGAAGAAGGATTGTTGGAGGGAACGGCGGCGGGTGGGGGTGGAAGTGGTGGGAGAGAGACAGAGGAGGAGGAGGAGGGAGGAGAGAACGGATGGGGGCATTGTTTTGGAGAGGGTGGCGATGGGGTGGTGATGGTGTGATTTGTGGAGGTCAACGGTTTTCCCACGCAGAGGGAAAAAGCCAGAGATCTGCGTACGAACGAGAGAGAGAGGAGGGGTGCTGAGTTGTGCTGACTGTGGGGACAGTGAAAACAGTTTGACACTGAGACAGTACATCTTCAACAACTGAATTTTAACGACTATTGTTTAATGCCATTGGGCTGTCGTGGACTCCACGAGATGACCACACAAGTATGTATCGCCAAGAAATAAGGAATATGGGGCTCGTTTGATAACAGGGATAGATGGTTGGGATTCGTAAGGAGATGGGATTAGGATTGAGATTGGTAATGAGAAGGAATTGATAAGGAGATGGAATTGATGATGAGTATGTTTGTTTGAGATGGGATTAGGTGATGGAATTGATAGTATACATTTCTATTTTTGCTTGAGACCTCTACTAATACCCCCTAATACCATGTGCTAGAGGCCTCTACAGCAACAAAGACAACGCATATTAGCAGGGGTGGACATCGTGTCGTGTCATTTTGTGTTCGTTATAGAATTTTTCCTACCTTGACCCAATTTGTTTTAGGCAGTTTTTTTTGTTGTTGTGTAATTGTGTCATGTCACATTCGTGTTCTGTGTCAGAAATAGCCGATCATAACCCGCTAACTTCGTGTCGGGTTATCGTGTCCTTTCATAAATTCTTACCCCGCATCGTGTGATCGTGTCGTATTCGTGTTGTGCCATCTCGTGTTCATTTCAAAATTCTCTCAACCTTAACCCGATCAAACAATTTACGTATTATTTTTGAGAGATATAGAGTATAAAAAGCTAAAAGAACATATATTAAAAACCGTGCTAAGATAGAGGATGCTTATGAGAACCCCAAGAGAACAAAGCCGTATCTCATCTCCACCTAGGAATACCGGGCCAGCCGAGAATCGAGAGGCGGGAGGGCACCGAAGCTACCCTTCGACCGAGCCATCCTATCCAACATGCGAACCCTTCGACCGAGCCATCCTATCCAACATGCGAACCCTTCGACCGAGCCATCCTTCGAATTATCTTACCACTTTGAGTCTTCGACTTAGGGGGTGTTTACGCTAGTAATTAACTTATGAAACATAATTTTTTGATTTTATCCTTATTCAATTTTTTTTTGCGTTTGTTAGTTTTATGGCAAATTTTTATCTGATATAGGTTCGTCTCGACGAGAGGAATCGGAGAAGTAAAAAATTATTATTATTACACAAGTATTTTGGAAAATATCCAAAGAAAAACTCAAAAAGTGTTTTTGAATTTTTTCTTGGAAATTTCCCAAAATACTTGTGTAAAAGTCATAATTTTTTACTTTTCCAGTTCCTCTCGTCGAGACGAATCCATATCATATAAAAAGTTTAGCGTAAAACTAACAAACGCGAGAAAATTTTGAATAAGGACAAAACCAAAAAATTGTGGTGCATAAGTTAATGCGAATGGAGGATGGTGCTGTGCAGTGGTGTGTTGCGCACCTCCGAACCGTCAAATCGTGCATCAAACGGCTTGGATCTCATCTTGGCAACCAACTCTCAATCGTTGGTTGTCGAGATGAGATCCGAGCCGTTGGATGTAAGGTGCGCAACACGGTGCTGTGCACTCACAACATAGCACCAACCCGAAGTCCAATTTAATCACTAGCGTGAACAATATTAGTACTCGAGAAACTTCATCACATCTTTTATTCTATCTCCCTATCTAGCATGGTGCAAAGCTAAAATGTAGGAGTATATATAATCTTATTCATGCAATAAATAAGCATGTGGACCTCAAGCCATCAAAGTCTCCCAAGGAGAAGTAAGTGATTATTTTGGGGTCTGGGGAGTTGGGAGTTAGGAGAGGGTAGACTTCCAACCATCTTTTTTTGTACATATTATGTAGCAATATGATACAGAGCCAATTGACCAATTTTCACATGGGAAAACAACTGGACTCAGAGATGCTATGGATTTAAAAATGGTTTTGATTCCATTATCACCTCTGTCACTACTCGCCTCTCATTTGGACTGACACCAAATGGTATGTTTTTCCCACAGAATGAAGGCACACCACACAACACACACTCCCATTTCATTCTATGCGAAAGCAAAGTCGGTTCTGAGCTAAAGTTCGATGTCCGGTTGCTTTTTGAGAATTTTTCAGGTTGCGGCGGCCCTCTTACATTGGTATCCCTCACCTTATAATAGTCCAACAAAAAGGGCTCTATCTTGAAAATTCACTTTAGACCTCTGAAAAGTCAGGGCTCTAAATTGCTTTCCAAGTGGTTGTAAATTGCTCGCCATAAAGTATATTTGGGCGACAAAAACTATTTTCCTCGCCTATTATTACCTCATCAAATGGATTCTGTGGGGAAATTTGGTTTTCCTCGCAAATTGGTCGTTCTTTAGGGACAAAATAAAATTTCCTCGCAAAAGGCTGTTCATGTTGTAGTGCAGGCCATGCTCGAAAATCGTAATTAGCTGCATTCCGTCGTAAGAGGATTACATGGAAAATTGAAGTTTAACTAAAGAAATCCAATAAAAGAAAAAAAGAAAAACCCCTACAGAAACACCTCATGAAACTTCCCAAGAATCCCAAAAGGTGATTTTTTTTGGGATTTTGGATCTTCCAAATCATTTTCGGAGATGCGAACAGCTGGAGACAGAGGTCCAGATGATAAAGGTAAAACCTTATTTTTGGACACCACAATTCGTAAAAGGATAGTTTCAAACTTGAAATATGGATACGAAAAAGCTAGAGAGACCGAATATGGATAGTTTCAAACTTGAACGGCTCGAATTTTACGTGTGAAACCCAGAGTGGACCCCACGCAACAGTCGGTGCAGAATCGGTTTGTATATGGTCGGTGTCCCTGGAAGGACTCGTATGGATAAATAGCAGTTCAACTCTTAAAAAAAACACTTCGCTAAGGTTTGATTTATTTTTATTTTTATCTCAGGAGATGTGGACGGCTGGGGAAAGAGTCCGCACGAATCAGATTTTTGGAGGAACGTGTTGGATTTGGTGGGAAAAACAAGGTTCTGTCTATTTTGTTCTTGTTTTATTGTATTCGTTCTTACTTTGTTGCATCTGTTGTTTTCAGGCTTATGGGCCATGCAATTTGTATTTGGTTTTATCAATATTACTTGCGTTTTTTTCCGGGTAAAAAAATACAAAAGAAAACTGCAAATCAGCCAAACTCATCCAATACGTTTTAACTGATGAATTTTTGGAGAGCAGTTTATGGAGGAAAGCAAAATGCCAAGTGATACGTAGATAGCGCAGTGAAGAACGCGACCATACAAAATGGCCAGCAGACCATTCTTCTCCTTGTCACATTGCAGAATTAAGTGATTTCGCTCATTCCCTTGCGTAACACAATCGACAGGGAGCACCTAGTAATACAGATAAGGACTGTCGACTCGACTATCTCACCTATCCCGGACACAAGGAAAGAACAAAATAAGAGAGACCTACTTAACCTACTCGTTCTACTGTCCCCATCTGCAAGAAGATAACGGATTAAGAAACTTAACTGTAGAATTGCAGATCAGTAAATATAATGGGGCTGGATAATTGATGAGGTATCCAAAGTGCCATTACAACTGAAAGAGAAGGTCAAAATCAAGCATGTTTACTGCCAATCTCATATCAGAGCAATTCCTGTGGTAAAACGCTCGTTTTCAGCTATTACCGCCTCATGCTCAAATACCTTTCGGCAGGTGAATACACCTTCTAGACAATCTTTAGTTAGTCCGGAGTCCTGCATTGAAGGAAAGAACACGTTTGTTAAGCACGAGTAAGCCAACAAGCAAAAAGATGATACCACTTTTGCGCTAGGTCTGAATCGTCCGACATCAGTGAGGAATTAAGATGGAGGAAAGAAAATCTACTGCCGTGTAAAAACTAACGGACAACTGTTGCAAGTTACAAGTAGTGGTGATTCAGATAAATGTTCTTACCTCCTATAAGTTCAATATGACATGGAAGGGGCAGAACAGGCCGCTGGGTCTTTTTTTTTTTTTTTTCCCCCCGGAGAAAATATAAAACTTATTCAGAAAGGTATGCTACCTTATAGCTTTTTCCTAAGGTTAGCTTTTCTTTAGACAGTATCATCCTTTGGTAAAATGAATAGACGGGCCAAGCAAAACAAAAAAAATGAATAGACGGAACCAATAGAATCAATTAGAATCCCACATAACAGGCTTGCCACAGAGCAAATAAAGGTATAATAACCACGTGGGTGGGTGTGATTAAGTATTTAAATACCACTCTCGTCAACACTAAAACTAAGAAGAAGCTGGAGATGAGACTTCATTTCAGTCCATTGTGTATGTTTCGCTTCGCTCATGTGTGTGTCGAGCTTACACGAGCCGAGCTCGAGCTAAGGAAATTAATTTCGAGCCTAGCTCGAGCTCATCTTCCATTGTGTATGTTTCAGGCGAAAGAAAATTAAATGATGTAAAGATGCGTTGTTATACAACTGTCTTCCCAGCAGTCTACAACGCAATTGCTACACAACTAACTGAACAACTCAAAGCAAGACCCATACAAAGCACACACAAAAAGAATCAAAGCTTGACAACAGAGGTTTCACCTGAAAAAGCTGACTACAGTAGGAATAGACCCTCCAAAATTTTCCATGGAACATCTGAGGACAAAAATTCAGCGAACTAAATCTACCTGCCATCTTTCAGCCTGCTACTTTTACGGTGCCGATCTCAGCAATCTTTGAGCTCTTATGCTGCGATAGTGTCACCAATAAGCAGAATACACAGTTAATGGAGAGTAGGAATATTAAGAATCAACATGGTGCATGTTTATAATACCCCTATGAGAATCTGAACATTTTTTTTGATAAGTATGAGAATCTGAACATACGGAGATACACAGATGAATGCATGAGTATAGGTACTTGCAATCCTAAAATATTGTAGGTATATTTATGACTACGTTAATATGTTTCTCTCTTCAGTGCATAAAAGTGCACTTAGAGTTCTTTGCACATGTCCTTACGTACACACTTCAACAAAGATATAAACAATCTACACACAAGTATATAAAAGGAATCGATTCTTTTTACGCACTTATATCATTGGGACCAAGATACAGACAAAGGAACTGCTAGCAGAGTTACAGGTCAAGCTGGCTTTGGAGGGCTGTTCAAATGATCCTGGAAGGTGGTTGACAAAGTTATTCTGGAAGGCAGATTCTTTTTACGCACTTATATCATTGGGACCAAGATACAGACAAAGGAACTGCTAGCAGAGTTACAGGTCAAGCTGGCTTTGGAGGGCTGTTCAAATGATCCTGGAAGGTGGTTGACAAAGTTATTCTGGAAAGCAGACTACTAGCAATCCCCCAGAGGCTGAGCTGTGGGCAACCTATTGTTGTCTCACAATTGTCCTGGTGGCTCTGCTTAAATATGGATCCCTGGAGCTCCAGAACACTCTTCCTATATAGCTAGCAGCAAGTGTAGTCTACGAAGCAACAGGCGAGGGGCCAGCGGCGAGCGGAGAGACAGATGCAAGGTGGTTCAGATAGGGTATCTACAGAGAAGGAATTTGAGGGGTTTTCAAGAGGTCTTGCATGTGGCAGTCGATGGGTTGTTGTCGCGGCTGCGACAGCGAACAGATTGGGAGGACAAATGAGGGTTTTTCCAGCAAAGGGGTCGATGAGGAGCTTCCGGCAAAGGGCAGATGAGGAGTTTCGGGCAAGGGCTATGTTTTGGAAAAAGGGGCAGATTAGGGGCTTCAGGCGAAGGGGTAGATGAGAGGATTTCGGGGTGGGTTATTTTTCCAAAAGTGTTGCTGATGGGTTGCCGGCGATGGTTGATCTTTCTGGCAAAGGTGGTTTTTGAGAGACGTGTTGTTGGGATGCTCGTCAGTTTCTTGGTCTCATGAATATCATATTGGGAAGGCCTTTTTTTTTTTTTTTGGGAACAAAAAAGCATGGAAAACACAAGTGTAATTATGATATTCATTTGGGTGTGATAGGTGCAGGTTATTAAAAAGCATGTGGGGTTCAAGCATTAGGTGTTTAGTTGGCATCTTTTCAGCTATTTTATTTAAAAATCGAGGGGCTGAGGGGTAGGTTAAGTTATGTGAGTTGCAGCACTAGAAGAGTATGATACTGTTCGAAGCTCTCTCAATGTATTTGCTTTCCTTAATGTAAGGATCTCATTCTTTTATCTTAATGATAATGAGATTTTCTTTCCCGTTAAAAAAAAAAAACCTTAACAGGAAAAGGCTAGTAATAATTAGGAAGTAGTTCCTTATGAGTTAGCAGTACTTTGAAAGAAGTCCTACCAACAGAACCAATACTAATTTAAGGAATTCCCGGTCTCCTTGTTACCTTGCTTTTCTTGTGACTCTGAATGCCATTAAGGTCTTCATCTCCATCATGCTTCCTTTTCTGAAATTATCGAAATAGAATAACATTCAGATGCATCGTCTATTGAGAGTTCCAAACCCAGAAGATGGGCAAAGGTGACACTCTGCAGTCACATATATCCACCATTGAACTGAATCTGAATTGAAGACTTCAATAGTTCTTCCTTTTCATCTATGCAGTTAATTTCAAGATTCCAAACGATAATAGTTCTTTTGTAGCCCTACTTGTTTGCGGATAACATCCCTTCCCGGACAAGACTATAGTTCAACCGCAAGAAGATTGAAACCACAAGTAACAGGGTAATCATACCATAGGTAACCCTCCACTTTCATAATTGGATTACACTTCTACTATTACCTATAAGCAAAGCAGCAGGATGAAAATCAGAAACCCTAACCTTTTCATGATGTTTCTTCGTGTGTCCGGCACCAGGTTCTTGATGCCCACTTTTATCTTTCTTTTTCTCCTTGTCCTTGTCTTTACTTTTATCCTTGTGGCGATGCTTGTGCTTCTTATGTTCTTTATCCTTCTCTCTATCTTTATCCTTGTGCTTTTTATGTTTCCGCTCCTTATCTTTGGACTCGCTTTTAGGTTTTCCAGCAATAGTAGGAACACCCTTTTCTGCCTACAGAACATTAGATCAAATTTGGTCAGTACTTCTGATGTAGTTGACACAGAGTGACGTAAACAGACCGTGAAAGAAACCCCTCTCGGATCCCAATCATCCCATTTATACAATAATAGTCGCAAAGAAGAGACGTCATCTAGTATGAACAACCAAATGAAACGAGAAATCCAATGTAAGCCTCAAGATGGCAAAGAAAATTACAGTAGACAGATCAATTGGAGCAAATTCTCTCAGTTGAAAGGCTTTGGTGAGGACAGGTAGGTCAAAAGGCTGTATGCGAACATTTGTTTCTCGTGAATAAGGTGTATCCTGAATGAGCTGATCCAATTGCATCCCTTCACCTTTCATAACTTCTGAGTCCCCAACCACATTGTGAAGGTAGTGCGAGTCTGAAATCGACAAGGGAAGAGACCTCTTGCAGAAGAACTGGTGGTGAGGCAACAACTTGTAGTGACTTATAAGATCCACTGCCCCGGTTAGTTCTCTTGGCCCTACTGTTCAAAAGACACAGTCAACGACCACTATCAAATTGAACCATACTCTATAACACCCAAAGGCATGTCAATCGGAAAATATACAAAAGGACATATGCCACAATTGAGAAGCATGTATTACTTTACGCAAGACAGATTACCACAAAAACTTAATCAGGATACCTTGAAGAGATATGATCTGAAGGACAGATCACAACATTTTACAAACCAATGGATTCAAAACCCAAGGGGAAAAAAACAAGAAATCATAGGTTACATAACTAACAATCTTAAAAGGCTACAGTTGTTTCCAAGATAATGCTCGGGCTTGGTGCTTGAAATCATTTGCAATCTAAGTACTGCCAGTCTGTTTATGCCAAATTCCAATTTCCTTTTGCATGGACCAAGTCAGAACACTATACTGAAGATTTCACATACTTCAAGGTTCCAACAACTGCTTATGCAGATACAAGAGGTGAGGTAATCGATACACGCATGCATGAGAGAGAGAGACGCTGCGCATCAAGAAGGGAATTCGTATGAGCCTTACATAATGACCAATGCGCGGTAAACTGTAACCGATAGATTAATACCAACTAAGGCTCTTCAGAGATATTCATCAGGCTCTTCAAATTTAAAATTTTAACAAATTTAAAATTTTAGAGTGTAGGCTCAAAGACATTCATCAGGCTCTTCAGTTATTTGACAAATACCAAATTAAAGCTCATAAACAGCATGCCTAAGCATGATGATAAGTTGATAACAGGGAATCTGTTGTATGTGCTTGAACCTATCTTCGGACGCACGATGGACCTCATATTTGTCATGTCTTATAAAGTAAACAAGTAAAGCGAGCCATGCATAAAAACGTTGACTTGAACACATACATACCTAGATGCAGTGTTCTAAAAGACAGCCTAGGCGGCCCACCCAACCCCTAAATTTTAGGATCTAGGCGTTGATTAGGAGTGTTGTATATAATCTGGAATTAGTCGCCTTAATTGGCTAGGCGGGGATTAGTCGGCTAGTCGGCGGGTTTATTTCCCAAATTTTTAGTTAAACCTTTTAGGGTTAAACGTGTAATATTAAAATATAGGGGGTTAAGTGTTACATTCACATAAACGAAATAAATATATACCGATATTATATGTTTAACCTTCATTTTGTTTTGAACTTTGAACAACGAACTTTGTATTTGACAAGCTACTTGGAGTACTAGTTACTACTTCCAGTACCTCTTAGTTGTTAGTCTTAATTCTTTTCTTCCTAGTCTTATGTCATTTATTACTTAAAGTTTGGGGAAGGTAGGGAGATAGTTTTCAAAAAATTAGAAAAAACGACTAATCTCTAAAGGCCCGATTAGTCCCAACTAGCTCCTGGCGATTTTTAGAACATTGCAGACGAATGTAATTCACGGATCGATAGCCAAACTCCACAGGTCGTCCCAAACATCTCAGATGAAAATCACCAAAAACAGACAAAACCAATAAAAATGCACCAAAGTCCCAAAGAAACACAACCAATAACTCCAATCCAATATGTGCAAATCTTCGGTAAAATGTTAAAAAAATATATAGAGGCAAGTACAGTACCTCTTCCAAACCTCTTGCCTTCAGGATCCATCAATCAACATCTGTGAACTATTATCACCTGGGGTTTTATGACCAAAATTGGAAAGAAAGAACGTTCTTAACTTCAGACCGGAACCAAACTTGAATTAATACGGAAAAAAAATGTGACCTTTCGTAGCACTAGAGGTTCAAAAACTATATTATGTTCCTTTCGGTTGCCAAATTGAAGCAAGAAAAGATCAAACTTTCAGCGTAGTAGAATTTACTCGATTAATCCCCAAAAGAAACATTAGAATCCAATAGTTTAGAAAAAGCAACTACAGCTTGTTATACCATTCCCATTTAGCAGGAGTTATCTTCCAAAGCCATCACTAAACTTAAAGCTTAACCCTTTTTCAGAAAATCGCAAGAACAAAAAATACTTCATTTGTGAAGCGAGCGAGCGAGCGAGAGAGAGAGAGCGCGGGGGGAATACCCGCTCTTATCGTCGCCGGAGCTTTGTTGGAAAGGGTGGTCCGATTCTGATCGGTTTGTAATTTTTAGGGCTGACACGCACGAATAAAGATAGAAGTGTGTAATTTGTGCCTAGGAAACAACCCTTTGTATATATCGTATCGGTTACACGAGGAAAACAGAAAAGCCAACCCTAGGGAAAAAATTTCAGTGCCGAGCGGGTACCACGTGATGCCCGCTCGGGCATCCGAGCCGTTCATTTCATTTTTGAACGGCTCAGATTTGGAGAGAGAAAAGGAGAGAGAAAGTGTTGGGATGGGAGGAGAGAAAGTGTTTTAATCCGAGCCGTCCAAAAGTGTATCGGACAGCTCGGATGCGCCGAGCGGGTGCCACATGGGCAATATCCGCTCGGCACTAAAAAATTCCTCCAACCCTAGGGTAGTGCAGTTGGTTGATCAGGACGGAGGATTTGCCATTCCGAGGTCACAGGTTCGACTCTCTTACACTGTGAAAAATCCTTGGGGCCACGTAAAAACCTTTTGGGTTAGTAAAAGCTGGTGGGGGCCGAGAGATTAATCATGTGGTGCGCGTAAGCTGATCGGAACCACTCTTCATTACCAAAAAAAAAAACACAGAAAAGCCTACGCACAAGACTTTAAAACACAATTACTGAATATCCGGAACCGTTCATGCATGTGTATCGACATGGAGGCAGTTCTATCTGGAGTTGTGTTCTAAATTTTGTGCATGGCATTGCTATAGGTAAAAAGCCCCTTCTATTGTTTTTGATTTGAAGAAAAAAAGATAACGACAATTGGTACCGACTATAGGCTTACCGATATTGTATAGTCGGTGTGTGGGGCCGTCAACAGTCCCACACAAATGATTCAATCCGTTAATTAGTTTTAAAATATTTTTAAAGTCGTTTTGTGAAAAACTAGCTCAATTAAAAATTTGCAAGTGCTTGACCTGATATTTTTTTGGACAGTTGGTTTCTGCACATCTAACCCAACTGGAGTATACAATATTGCAACAAGATATTACCCCGATTCTGCATCAATTATTCTGCATCAATGATAACATTGCAATTGCGTCCCCACAATAAAACATTGGGCATTGGAGGAACCAAGACATTGCAGAACCAGAGAGCGAGAGAGCCATGGCACATCTCCCCACCATAACCATTCTATCTCTACAACTCTTGGTCTTCAAAATCGCATTAGTTAGCATTCAAAACATCAGTGCTTGGATGGTAAAAGAGCGAGAACAGAGATTGTTCGATTACTTCGTCTTTGCTCACTGTACAAATCTGATAATCACAGGGCCTCGAATGCAAGACAACAAATAGTATAATACTCAAAACAATAGGCAGCAAAGTTGCCTTCAAAACTCAAATCTACTTGTTATTAGTCCTTCAACATCTGCGGCAAAGTTGTCTGCGTTCAACTGTCTTTGCTATCAGCCTGCAGATCAGAATCAATGAAATTCAGCTAATTTTGCTGTTTGAGTTCTCCTTAGCGCATAAAGAACAACAGCAAATAGTAACTTACGACAACGATTTCTTTACCCCTTTGAATGATCCATTCTCTCCATGTCTGCTCAATTATCTTTTATATCATTCATCTATAATCTTCACATGCCCAGGAGATAGACTTCCAAGCAATTTTTTCCCGCGAATTTACGCCAAAGGAACAGGAATTAACAATCCATGCAAGAGAATCAAGTTCCGTCACCCCATCTTGCAAAAACCCACTTCATCCATGTGGAAAAGCAATACTTAGAAAGATGTTCTGGTAAATCCACCTGCATAACACAACAAATATCAGGCACTTGAATATATATGCTGCCTACAAACAAAATAAACGAAGTTCTATTTCATTACGATTCTGTATCTAATCAGCATCTACAAATTGTGGCTGCAACTATAAAATGAAAGGGATAAGAAGAGCAGCCCAGTGAGAACAAGATAATGTTGTTTAGAGATAGAATAAAAAAAGAAGACAAAGAAGTGTGACACAAAAAATGAATTTTGTTTCAGTATTAATTAATTCAGAAGACAAAGAAAACCAGCGAAGGTCATAGTATACATTTTGAATGCCCAAAGCCCCTAAAACAAATTTGCTAGAATGGGGTGATGCCACAAACTTCTGGCATACCAAATAAAAAAGGCAATGGAACTGATAAACATGCACACCAAGAGGATTTTTCCGTGCACACATCAATAACTTGACATTACTACTAAAATCAACAACTTTACGCTTACTTATCCTGTAGCTATTACCCGACAATATTGTTCCTTGATGCACAGTGCCTATTCAATATTTGAATTTTGTGCAACCCCAACATGCTCATTAAAAAGGTTTGCTTGACAGGATTTGGAAACAGGATTAGAAACAAATTACAACCACATAAAAAGAACGAGATACCAACCGCATCCAGGAAGAAACACCATGGCACTGATCTAAGACATAAAGAAGCTTCAGAATTTAAATAGAACATAGTATGGTAAACTCACACTGCTCCATGAAGTAGAATACCCATCAGTGGATAGAAACCAACTTCCAGCCCTAGATTGCAGACTCAACCTGTTCTTTGACATATCAATATCCAGTAGCTCATTGTCATAGCAGTCACTGTCATCCAGGTTTTTTCTCCTTTTCTTTCTACGCTTCTCTTTCTTTTTCCGTTTTAGTCTAACAGAAGTTTTCTCATCCAAATCGGACTCCCATTCTTCTGAAAATCCATCATTGTGCAACAACTCATAACTGCCGGACTTGCGAAAGCTTATTCCATTATCTATGAACAGCGATTCCCAGGACTCAGGACCCTGGCAATCCTCTGATAACCTGTAATGAAGAGCCCAAGACTGTAAGCCCAACAATTTTACTGATTCTATGCTCTTTTCCTTAAAGCATTCTTTCATGATTGGGGCCAAGCTACTGGGATGGCTTGAGCACATGCAAACCTGTGCAACAATGTCTTCGATTTTTAATTTTTCTTCCTCGTCCCCTTCTTCATGCAAAAGCCGCAGAATCTGCCGTCCTTGACTTACAACTGCATTTAGGACAAGGAGTTGATCGATAGATGCAGAATCTCTGCACTTCAAAAGTATAATCTCAAGCAAACATGATAGGTCACCAGAATCGCCTGACTTGATCCTCGGATTGACAACTTTACGGAGTGACTCCAAGAACACACAGAAGTCTCGTTCTTCAAGAATAATAAGAAGGTGGTGGCACAAAGAAGAGAAAGATTCCTCCATCAGAAAGTCATTTATGAGTTCCCATACTTCTTTTGCATCCTCCTTGTACATCAAATTGACAAAGAAGTCTAGGAAGAATTTTGTATCAATGAACAAAATCTCACCATCATCTAATGAATCAGCAAACTCATTGGATGACCAAAATTCAGGCACATTTTCAATAAAGTTTTCCACCGTTCGTTGGACATCCAAATCAAGGAAGTAATGAGGCTTTGTAGCAACCACGGCAGGAGACTGTCCGTGTTTCCCCTTCCACTCGAGCTCCTCCCAACAGATGTCCCGATTCACAAAAGCAAATTGAGACAATGCCTTAGCACCTTTTCTGTGCCCTAAATTACCACTTCCAGCGAAACTAGAAAACCATTGCAAAATTCGCCTTGGATTTCCTGCATTGATTGAGAGTAATAGCACAATAAGAACTCTGTAAACCTTCAAATCAAAAGCCGAGTTCATACTACAACAACTAATGCAGTGATGTGTCCTACTATGCCATGGGGGTGCAATTTAATAAGCAGAAACAGGGACCAGGTAAAGCCATTGAAACAGAGGCAGAGGGCGGACTGATTATAGACCTAACCTTCACAACGCTGTTTAAAAAAAAAACCTTCACAACGCTGTTAAAAAAAAAAAAACCTTCACAACTACTTGCATTAAGCAGCTATTGTCATTGTGAACTTGTATTCCTGTACTTGGCAACCCATGTGCACCAAGAAATGGGCCAAACGGTCCCTTAGAAAGCATTAGATATAGGGCTAATATTTTATTTTATTTTTTTGTACTTTTTAAGATAACAAATGTGGATGATATATCATAAAACCCGCCCGCTTGAGAAAGAAGAACGAGGCTGAATCTACCAGGTACATTATTTAAACTAACAACAAAAAACATCCCCAAACATAGGAGAGATAAAACTCAATGTGCGAAAACTAACATGCCTTTGAAGAAATCCTCCAGCAGGTGGCTTCTCTTGGCTAAGATAGAACCGGCTTTACGCGGCAGCTTCTCGAATATCATCTGAAGAATTTGAGCCGCTAGGGCCCTTCTCAGTGGCTTGGACCTCAATATGTTCACAAAAAGATCACGCCGATGGCGCGGAGTCACCGAACTCATGCTCGAAATACTATTGCAAAGCCACAATCGAGCCTCGGACCGACCTCCGTGTGACGCAAGAAGTGACCACATCAAGGATTGCAACTCGTTCAGCAGAGATATGTGATGCTCAACGGATTTATCATCCACGGTATCGCTCCAGGTGGGTTCAGATAGAAATAATTGAACCATTTTTTAATGCCTGAAAACAGTGGATAACTGGCTTGAAAGTTGAAACCCTAAAATTGAAAGCAAAACGAATCCTAGCTAAGACAGCTAATAAATCGATGATACAATCCATTTCTTCAGACTTTTACAAAATCACAAACCCGAGAAAGCTAGTACAACATTTACATATCTTCAATATCATGTAAAACGAAATCGGAGCACATGAATCTGACCTGAAAGAGAAGCTCCTTCGGATGGAGAAACGTCTCTGCCAGCTGCGATTCCTGTGATTTATTAGTGTGATCGACTTCCAAACACCCTTTGGCGGTTTAAGATTAGGGAGCACAAGATTTCTCTCTCTCTCTCTCTCTCTCTCTCTCTCTCTCTTAATCTGATTATAAAAAGAGTCTTTGGTTCGACGGTGAAGTTTTCCAAGCGAATTTCCGAAGTACCAAAAAAAAAAAAAGGTTTTCCAAGTAAGTCTTTTTTATTTTTTATATTCATTTTCCAAGTAAGCTCACGTTCAGGGCTTTCTGGCTAAATAAGTCAATTAGGTTTTTTTTTTCGCAATGTTAATTTCGTGTGAATTTTTTTGAATTATTGATTCGACTCGACGAGTAAAATTGAAAAAGTAAAAAATTATGGTCTAATAAATCTAATATTTTTTAATAAAAACAAAAAAATTAGCTTATTGACCTATTTTTTTCTTTAATAAAAACCGGGGTTTCGATCGTAATTTTTTACGTTTTAAATTCCTCTCGTAATGACGACACAATAATTCACAAAAAAATCGACCGAAAACTAACAAGTGCGAAAAAAATTTAAATAAGAAAAAAAGAAGCCAATTAGCTTATTTAGCCAAAAAGCCCCGTTCCGCTTATTTTTCGCTTTACAGGACAAGTCATTCTCTCACAATAATTACATTTAATTCAAAAAATAAGTACTTATTTGAGTTAACAGGACGTGGTAAAACCTTTTTCGATTCAACAAAAAATAAAAAAATCTTGTGGCATGACTCAAGATAGACTCTAGTCAATTAGTATAAAGTGCAAATCTACCGACTAATCTTTCGCTAATACTGTAATTGTTATTGTACGCTTTTCCTTTTACTTAATTTTATATCAACATATTAGAGTATTTAAAAATATTTTTGAAAGACACTTTCATGCTTGCATTTATGCACAGACATTATGTTCCTATCAATTTTTTTAGGCTAAGTCTAATGTGCAAAATTTAATTACTATTTTTAAGAATGTCGCTAAGTTTAATTGTAACATTGTGAGTTAACTTAAAAAATCTACTCCAATTAGGCTCCGTTCCGAAACTAAAAATAAGTACTTATTTTTTAAGAAGACAATTTCAAACTAAAAAATAATTGTGTTTACGCAAATAATTTTCCTAGCAATATGGATTTTATTTAATAGATCTTTTCGAGATCTTTTATACGGTGCAAAAAATAAAAAAATAATTTTATTTGTATTATTTTTGAGTTTGAAAATGTGAAATAAGTACTTATTTTTTAAGAGATATTTTGAAACAAAAATGAAACGGGGCCTAAACTTATGATTATGTCATTATGGATACCCTAACCCGTCTGCCAAAAGAGAGAGGACATGCGGGATAGCATAGCCCGCTAACCAAACAAACTTGAATTGCGAGTCAGGAAAACCTTCTCCCCAGTTCTCTCTCTCATCCCCTTCTGTCTCGCGCTCTACGCTGTCGGCACAACCCTAACCTCAAACGGTACGTCGATTTCTCTCTAGTTTTTTTTTTGGTAAAGATCACTAATTTGCTTTCAGGGATTTGGATCCGTTTTCTTGGTCCGGTACATGCCTTTGTTTTTTCAATCAAACTATACGTTCTGATTTAGAGAAGCTTGTTAAGTTCAAGCTAAACCTGAACAATCCACTCAAAGCTTGTTAAGGCTAGCAGCGGATGTCGTTTTGCCGGTCCCGCGATTCTACCCGATGTATTTTTTCTTATCTACTTCTGACGTTGTTGAGAATCGTCGTGGTGTAGGCTTGTAGCATTTTGATTGTGGAGCTCCGACCGGGCTGATCGAACACCTTGTTTTTATTTTTACGATACTTTCTTGGTTGATTATTGTCAGGTTGGTAAAAAAAAAAACTAGTAAAACCCTAATGGAATGGTGGGTTTATTTTTTATGAGATCCATTTGCGGTTTTTGCTACGATGGGCCGTGTAATTCTAATCTGGATGATCGTAATGCAGGTATTGTCACGCGGCGGCTCTCTTTTCCGTGCTAATGGCTTACTCTGGTGTGCTAAGTATCTTGTTCGCCGCTGGTGTCTGGTTTGCAAGTTATGCTTTCGTTGCAGTTGTTGGGATTGTCCAGATTTTCAATATTCTCCGTATCTCCATTTGAATTTGGAGGCTACCATGGGCTGCGCTGCAGCTAGTTATTGGCCTATTAGCAGTGGGAGGTGGTTTGAAACTTTACACCTCATTGACTGTGTTATCCACGTAGCATTATATATCTATGGTGTGCTAAGTATCTTGTTCGCCGCTGGTGTCTGGTGTGCAAGTTATGCTTTCGTTGCAGTTGTTGGGATTGTCCAGATTTTCAATATCCTCCGTATCTCCATTTGAATTGGAAGGCGATATCATGGGCTGCAGCTAGTTATTGGCCTATTAGCAGTGGGAGGTGGTTTGAAACTTTACACCTCACTGACTGTGTTATCCACGTAGCATTATATCTATGTTTCTTCAGAGTAGTGTCTATATATAGTCTCATGTTTTAAGTTTTGTATCGATTGAACAGCTTCTGGACATACAAGTGCTATCTTTTGGCTTATCGATTGAGTAAGATTTCTGGCATTCGGCCCGTTTGATAGATTGATTAAGTGTTTGTCATCTTACCCCTTCAGTTCTTTAAAAACTAAAGTCTTTGGATGAGCTTACATGACTGAATCAGAGTTTTTGGAGCTCAATCTCCCAAGTGCTGCTTATTTTTCCTCTCATGTTCATACAGTAGTTCTAGGATCCCAGAAAGTATTTCCCAGAAAATCCCAGAATCCAACGTGGACTTCCCCCTTACCCTTGTACGGTCCCAATTTGTTTTCTCCTTTTGTTTTGTTATGGACGAGATGGCGCACAAAGAGAAAAAAAATGATTTTGTCTTTTCGCGGTTATTACACTAGAACATATTAAAGCCCTTTTGCTGTCCAACGGCCTCCCCGCTTGATGGACGGCCACCTAACCTTCCTGTTTGCTATCGGAAAATCAATTGTTGGATTTCTCTGGTATGTTTGAGAACAAATGTGGGTGCAGAATAAATTGGGTATTTCCACTCCTACGAAATCAAAATCCTCCATGCTCATACCCGTCTAAATGTGAATTACTTGTATGTGCAAAATCTATACTTGTAATTTTTGTTGTAGTTACTTTGCCTTAGTTTAAGAACTTAAATCTATATTGTTCTTGTTCATTCGGTGAAGGTTGATTGTTTCTTTTCCTCCTATTCAACTAGGAAGCACACTAGGTTTCGTGTTAATGTCGATTTCAGTATTTTCCTTTCATAATGCTTTAACCAGGTCTCACGCTACAGACAAGTCTCATATTTGTTAATGTTAGTTTGATAATTGAGTTTAGTAATTTTTTGGAGTTAAAAAATGGATGATTACGAGACTAAATCATTATTTATGCTACTTACAATATAGAGACAGAAATGTCTAGTGATTCAAGTGGACACCGGAAAGAAGATAAAGTTGAGGACCCTAATGAAGAAGATAAGACAAAGTTGAAGATCCTAAAATGGGAATGGAATTTAATTCGATTGATCAAATGTATGGATATTACTCGAGATATGTCAAACAAAGTGGGTTTTCAGTGTTCAAAAGGAACTTAAAAAGAGGGCCTAATGGGGAGTGTAAGTACGTAACATTAGCGTGTAGTCATGCTGGAAAGCCAAAGATAAAAACTAGCAAGCCTGTGAGGCTGCGAAAGCAAACAAAAACGGAATGCAAAGCAATGCAGTCCTTTGCTCCAGTGGAAGTTGGATGTTGAGTTCCTTGGTACTCCACTATAATCATGAGATGAGTCCTAGTAAATCTCGTATTTTCAAGTCTAATAGGGTGCTTAACCAACATGGGAAAAGGAGGCTTGAAATAGATGATATAGCTGGAATTCAAATGACCAATGATTTTGGTTCTCTTTTGTCAGAGGCGGGAGGGGAGCATGAGAAGTTGCCTTACTTAGGGAAGGATGGTCGGAATTATATTGAAAAGTTCGGGCGTCTGCGTCTTGGGGAAGGAGATGTGAGTGCAATGCTCAATTACTTTCAGAAAATGCAAGCTCATAATTCTAATTTTTATTATTCCATGGACTTAGATGAAAAGGGTCTATTGTGGAATGCATTTTGGGCCGATGCAAGAAGTAGAGCTGCATTCAAGGAGTTTGGTGATGTGGTTACTTTTGACACTACGTACTTGGTGAATAGATATGATATGATATGCCTTTTGCTTCTTTGGTAGGGGTGAATCATCATGGGCAATCTACATTACTAGGGTGCGCGCTCATCTTCCATGAAGACACAGAACCATTTACTTGGCTATTCAAGTGTTGGCTTACGTATATGTATGGTTGCCCTCCTACTGCAATAATTACATATCAAGACAAATCAATGAAGAAGGCCATAGAGATTGTTTTCCCTAACGCACACCAGCGGTGGTGTTTGTCGCATATCTCGAAAAAGGTTCCTGAAAAATTGAGAGGGTGCAAAGAATATGAAGCAATCTCTTGTCATATACTTCAAGCAGTTTATGATTCATGGACAAAAGAAGAATTTGAAGAAAATTGGGACATTTCATTGAGAAGTACAAACTCGAAAGAAATGAATGGTTACTGGGCTTGTATAGTGAGAGGCATCTGCATTTGTAAACGATATATTTTGGGCACGAATGTCAAGTACACAGCAGAGTGAAAGTATGCATTCATTCTTTGATGGTTATATCAACTCAAAGACTACCTTAAAACAATCTGTGAAGCGATACGAAAATGCATTAGCAGAAAAGGTGGAGAAAGAAAATGCGGCAGAATCTAGTTCATTGTACTCGGACATCCCATGCTTTAGCCAATATGAGTTGGAGCAACAATTTCAAAGAGCTTACACTCTTGCCAAATTTAAGGAGATCCAAAATGAGTTTTAAAAAAAATGATTTATTGTAACTTGAATCTAAGTAAGGAAGGTGATGGTTTTTCCGAATATGAGGTACGGGAGGATGTGTTATGTGGAGAAAGGGAAAAACGAGTAATTTTCAAAGTTTGTTTTAAGGAAAGTGCTAGTGAAGCTAATTGTAACTGTCGCATGTTTGAATCTCGGGGGTATACTATGCAAGCATTGTATTTAAAAAAGTTTTCTTTTCGTTCAAAATGATCAATATGTTGAGATTTTTTGGTAGTTTACGCATTTTTGTGGCTCAAAATGCAAAATGGTGCAAGTGGAGTGGAGCGTAGTTGGTGCTTCCCTTATACTCCCATACACATGGGCAGAGTTCGATTTTCGTAAACACTCATCCCCCTCCTCAAATCTCATAGGATAGAATAAATTAGGTTTAACGAATGGAAAAAAAAAAAATTGCAAAATGGCGGAGCACTGTATCCAAACCCAGTTGAAAATTGTGGAGCACTGGATCCAAAACTAAAATTGTGAATCGACATAAGGAAATTGTGGAGCACTGGATCCAAACCCGGTTTGGCATTCTTTTCTCAACATACAGACTCCACCATTTAAAAACTTCGTTTAGAAATTTTGATTTTGGGATTTTGGGTAATCGGTGGAAAAAGATAAATAGACAAATTAATAAAAATAATAATCTGAGAGAAAATTTATTCGAAATCGTGAATAGAAAGATAATTCAAATCCAAATTCCAAAACGAACATGGTGAAAGAGTCCACCCCTTTAAAGGATTTATGTAAATTTGGGATATCGATCCTATCCGAGATTTTCTTTGTGAGATCTTGCAAGGGTTTTAATGGAATCCGATCCCCTCAATTTGTCTCGGACCAATTTGGTCCATTTAGTGCATCCGAGCTGTTTAAAAGTGTTTTGGACGGCTCAAATTTAAATTGGTATTTTTTCGAAACATTTTTAGACGGCTCGGATGCACTAAACGGACCAAACTGATCCGAAGCCAAATTGACCGGATCGAATCCCGGTTTTAATATGGACCCACCAACACATTAATTATTTAATGGGGAGATAGAACGGCGCACAACATCCCTTCTTCTTTTTTTCCCCAAAACAATGGTCAAGTTTGTTCGAGCGGTGCTTGCGTTACGTATTGTACAAGTCTTTGTTTTGATCTGCTGATCTGAACAAGTAAGTGAATCCCACCGTCCCATGTTGATGTCTCTCTAACTGGTCTGCTTTAGCTTCAGTTTAGCCTTCATTGTTCTCTCTTATAATCTGGGCTGTTTGGTGTCTGAATGCGCTAATTAATTTGATTGTTCTCCACAGAATTAAGCTATCTAACTAGGTTTTGCATGTACAGGAAATTATGTCTTCTGGTTATCGATGGTGAGCTGTTGCTTCTTTCTTTTTTCCTTTTTTTTTTTTTTTTTTCCTGTGTGTGTGTGTGTTCGTTAGGCGTTTGGGTAATTCGCAATTTCTTTCATGTTTCTAAGCTTTTTGGATTTCTCCTCCTTAAGGTAGTTGGCGATTTGATTGGTTTAAAAGTGACTGAAGGGGAAAATTGGCCCTAGAGAAGAAGGGGAATTATTAGAAAACCTCCATCTAAGCTAAGAACGGAGGTGTTTTTTTTTAAAACCATTATTTGCCTATTTGCTCTTAGGCTCCTCACTCCAGATAGGAGCGAACTAAGTCACAAATTTTTTCGTGCTGATGTGTGAGCGCGAGCGTGAAAGCGTTTTTGAAACAGATCCCGAATTACTAAAATTCGCGAGAGTGAGAATCGGGAGCACGAGCGCAGTGCAAGGATTGAGAGAGGGAGCGCGTGGCATTTTGAAGGATTATGTGACTAAGGAGAGGACGGGAGGGAATGCCCTGCACTCCCCTTGCTCAACTACCCGTTACTTAGGGGGGGAGGCATAACAGTTGACACTAAGATATCTTCTTTCTTCTACTACACTCTTTGCCTGGCAACACAAAGAACCGCAGCCCGCTAGCCAACAGCAAAGAAAGAACAAAGGCCAGAGTCCATTGAATAGAGAGTCCGTATTCGAGTCTTGTTCTTTTGCTTGTGGGTAGTGCGTACTAGACTATGCGCCCAATGATTCGAAGATTCAAGTGTTCTTGATGATTTGCAAGTCTAGATCTTCACTCCAATGCTTGGAGCCTGAAGGTATGTGCCCTATCCCGAGAATATTGCTCTTGGTAATGCTCTCAAAATTTGGCTCGGGCATGGACTTTCCAGTGCACCGAGCTTGCTGTATGCGCGCTTGGTGCGCACAAGTGCTTGAACAGTCTTGACTCCTTGCAAACTAGAGAACCATTTCTCTGTATTTTCAAACAAAATGTGAGTGCCCTTCAAGCATTATTCGTCATGATGAAGCCCAAGTCAAAGCGTGTGCTCACACAACGGTACAAGCGGGCTACACCTATGCACATCTCACATGCGCACAAGCGCTATGCCTTTTCTGAGCAATTTTTTTTTCCAAATATGCCCTGCCTGGCCTAGGAGTATGTAGATACATGTTTCTCTTTTCATTAGGGTAAGGAGAGTGACCTAAGCCTCCCTATTGAGTGGAAGAACAGACCCTCTGGGTTTTGTGTGTGGGCGACAAATCTACTCTTGTTTTTCTTGTTTTGTAGTAATCTTAATCTTAGTAGTGTGATTTTAACACGACTGGAGTGTACCCTTAACACTGTTTAGTCTTTCAGAACTTTCATATTCATGTACATTCCACCTATCCATTCATTGGTTGGTCAATTAGATTGACCAGTTGAAGAATGGAGATTGAGATTGTGAGCTTGTGGTGGCTATAGAGTCAAGAAGGAGCTCGGCCAGCTAGCACAAGACGCAGAGTTAGGTAAACATTAGGTAATGGTTGTAAGCTTGTAATTCTTATCTCTTGGTCTCTCTTACCTTTTGATTCATAGTGGGTCGTGGTTTCCATTAATTCTGGGGACATAGCCTAGGATTTCCACCTGAAATCATGTGTGTTTCGCTTCTTTTCCATTTTGCTTATCTTGATGGAATTCCATCAAGAATGTTTGATGTTTATTAGTATTTTGACTTGGTAAAATCTATGCATTACTTTATCGTTTTCTTATGTCTGGCTTGTTTATGAATTATGCTTATTGATGTAGACATGCAATCTAGCGTTTTATATGCCATTAATTGGAAAGATCTCACTAGCTAGTTTATATGCTGTCATGATGCCTCAATTGATTTTGCTTTACACTTGTCCATGCTTTTTGCTGTTAAATTTGACTACATCATGAATTGATCAGATTTTATTCTTGCTACACCCCTGCTTAATGTCTTTGAAAATTTTACAGCAGAACTTGTTTGTTGTGAATGTGCAATTCTTACTGGATATATATGGAGATGGATATGGAGACTCGCCTGCTCTGCTGTCTGTGGCTTTGCTGAGTAGCCCATCTCTTCATCAAGCTCATCCAGTGAATTTAGGAATTATCACAAGGATCCTTGCTTAATTTACAAACTTCAATTAGAAGAGTGCTGGATAGGAAAGTTGAAATGGCAATCAGTGGTTCCAGAAGAAGATGTCCTCCTACCTCCTCCATGATGCACCTTCTTCCTTATGATTGCCTATGTTACATTTTCCAACTGCTAGACTGCAAGTCGGATCGTGACTCATTTGGCTTGACTTGCTGTCTCTGGCTTCAAATTCAGAATTCAAGTCGTCAATCCTTGTATTGCCCACCTTTCGTGTTGTCTCCTAATACTCCCTCTGAATGTGTCAGTCCTGCTACAGCTAAACTCTCCCTTGATAGGTTCCTCAGTCGTTTTCGCCTGCTACGGTCCTTGTCCCTATCTGGGTGCGATGATCTACCTGATTCAGGCTTATCTTCATTGCAATTTTACGGCTCGAAGTTGCACTTTCTTCGCTTAGATTATTGCCGTAGCATCAGTGACTATGGGCTTTCCTTGGTTGCTGCTGGCTGCCCTTGTTTGACAATCATTAGTCTCTTTCAATGCAAGATTAGTGATGTTGGGTTACAAATCTTGTCTAAATCTTGCTCGGCTTTGAAAGATGTGAACCTCTCTGAGTGTTTCTTTATTACTGACAAAGGAATAAGAGCTCTTTCACAAAATTGCAGTCAGCTTCGTTCAGTCAGTGTCAAGTTGTGTGAATGGCTCACGGGTGTTGGTTTTGAAGGGTGTTCCGAAACCCTAAGTTGGTTAGACGCTTCATATTGTAGCATTCTATCGGAGGGGGTACGGGGGATTGTGAGTGGAGGCGGCCTTGAATATCTGCGCATATCTTGTCTAAGCAATCGGTGTGATTGTATTTATAAGGATCATGGTTTGGCAACTATTGGGTCATCTGGACTTGCCAAAAGACTTGCTGTCCTTGATTTTCAAAGGTGTGCATGTGTTAACGACGAGACCATTGTGGCGATTGCTAAGGGGTGCCCTATGCTACAAGAGTGGAGCTTGGCGTCATGTCACGAGGTTAAAGTACCAGGATGGGAATCGGTTGGCGCAAACTGCTGTAACTTGAAGAGACTACATGTCAATAACTGTCGTAATTTGTGTGATCAAGGGTTACAGGCATTGAGGGATGGATGCAAGCGTCTAGAAATCTTGTACGTCCATGGATGTGATCGAATTTCTTCTACAGCAATGGAGGTGTTTAAAAGTTTAAGAGGTGACGTGAAGATCAAAGAAAAACAAGTGTTTTGCATTGCACCCAGTTGGCCCTTTCCACGACGATAGGACATACTAATTCTGGATAGGAAGTAGGACTAATTTCATGTTCGAGTCAAAAGCTTCATCCGAGGGTCTTAATTAATTTCTTCAACTTTTGTTTCCGTTTTGCATGGTTAACTTTAAGCATTATGTAATGATTTTCATGCGAACTTTATTTGTGTATTTTTTTGGTCTTTTTTTTTTTATACTTTTAAAGCAATCAGATACATTGTATGACTTGACAAACCAGCGAAATACATAGCAGCTGCAGTACTTTTGGTTAGATTGTGCCTCGGTTCAATTCTTCTTGCTTGGGAGTTTACGATGAACTTGGATTTCAGATTATTGCCAATAGCTAGTGCTATAGTGTTTCTTGATAGGAGAAGAGACGGGTACTTCAATACCCCTGGGGAAGTTCCGTCGGTTCTACTCAGAGTAAAAGAAGATCATGATGGGCAGAACTTTCGGGAAACTCAGTCTCCGTGATCAATCTGGTTAGATTGGCCTCTCTATGGTTTCTGGCGATATGTCTGATCATTACGGACAAACTGCCGAGCATCTGCTGTTGGTTTGCTCTTGCTTGTCTAAATCGTTTGCTCCCCTGGAATTAGTTTAGTACTAGACTTTCGAATTCCTACTGGTCTGGTGGTGTTTTTGCAGTAGTATATGGAGGTGAATATGCTTGCCCTTTTGTATATCAGAATAAAGTTTCAATTATCAGTTGGGTTCAATCTTAAGAAATGCTGATGACTATATTGACATGTAATCTAGTTGTGACTTCTATGTGGGGAGGAAAGATACTCTTTAGTGCAGTTTTTTACCTATAAGTACAAAAAGTGACACTTAATTTCCATTAAGGAGAGATGGAATATTTAATTACCACTAGGTCCACTTTTATAAAAATACATTTACCATTAATGAAAGTGTCACCCTAGGGTTTTAGGGTATACCAGGGTTTTATGGTACCCTGAAATCTTAGGGTACCCTAGGGTTTTAGGGTACCTTAAGATTTTAGAATTTAGGATGCCCTAGGATTTACGGTATCCTAGGGTTTAGGTTTAGGCATTTTCATAGAGCCCTAGGGTTTAGATTTAGGCACTTTCATAGGGTTTTAGGGTGCACTTTCCTATTATAGGATTTTAGCGATTTAGACACTTTCATAGGGTACCCTAGGGGTTTAGGCATTTTTACAGGGTACCCTAGAGTTTAGACACTTCATAGGGTGCCCTAGAGGTTAGGCACTTCCAGTGTTTAGGGTTTTAGGCACTTTCATAGAGTTTTTAGAGTTTCGTTAATTAGAGGACCTGATGGGAATTACTTTCTATTTTTTGGACCTAAAGGTAAAATGCCCATCTTTTGTTTTTGCCGATCGAAAAAAATCAAGGAAATCATATAATTGATGATATGATTAAGATATTATATGATTATGATATTGTAACACGGGCAATGGCAAGACCTAGAAATTTAACATAAGAAGGACAAAAGCATTTGCGGGCTGACGATGTCAACATTGAGGGTGAGTATGGATAAAATTAATTTGTCCTCTCCTAAGAAAAAAAGGAGATCACTGTCAGTTAGTGATTTTTATTAAGTAATTTTCTTCTAAATTTTTTTAGAATAAATCATTCATGTCGACCAGGAAAATTAGAAAAATAAGGTTGTTTCGTCTTAATAAATTTTATAGGATTTTTAGTAATTTTATATTTTTTTAATTTTGTTTTTGCGACAAATTATTTAGATGGGGAGACTTTTGATACTATAGGTAGTCCAAAAATACACGGAAGATTTCTCCCAGGGGGGAAAAAATACTATGGAAAAGAACTTTTGGTTAGGTGGCATACATATCCGGAAGTGTTTATGGCGGCTCGAGCAGAGGAAATCATGAAATTATCTATTGAAGGACTAATACCAAGTTGCCAAATTTGTTACAACAGTAAAATTTGTGCGGACACATAAATACACAAATTTAGACACAGATGTATCCGTGTGATGTACGTGAATCTAACACACATCGGATGGTATGTTTTTATGTACGTGGATCCTAGCAATAAATGTGAGATTTGCACGGATCGTATAGTTACAAACACCTTTGTGTCCGGAGCTATTCACTCCCATGCGTGTACGTAATGGGAGAATATAAAGGGTTCGGATCGGGACAGTTTGAATTTGGATTATACATTAATTGTAGCGATGAACGATTTAGATTTTAACTGTCTCTCCGGGTGCAAATTATCCCATTCCAATATACAAAGTGCCGGGTGCACTAGGCCCGCCACACAATGTATCGGGCTAGTTTTTCACATATGCTAAGGATACCGACCGAGTGGTATACATATGGCGTACATCACCGTTTGGAACCCACTATACGTCTCACACAAATAATTCAATCTGTTGATAAATTTTAAAATATTTTTCAAATAGTCACACAAACAAAAACAGCTCAATTGAATTATTTGATCCAATCTTTTAACTTGAATTACCAATAGTCGGGCTGCTAATTATTCACAAGATCGGTACCAATAGTCGGGCTGCTAATTTTTCGTCCGTAAAATTCAAGGTCTCCTAGCCCAAATATCCTCCACGCAGTTCCGTACCGATTCTCTCTCTCTCTCTCTCTCTCATCTCCGTCGTATTCGTATATCCAGCCACAGTACGTCGTCAATCGGTGCTAGTTCCTTCAATATTCAAAAGATTCATCGATAGGCAAAACACACACTGTCTGTAGAGATACACAAACACCACAGCATCCCGTGAACGGCGGGCAAAGAGGTTGTTGGAAAAGGAAACTTAAAATTGCCTTTAATACCCTTTGTGTGGTTGGTTCGATCCAGGTGATTGGTGGATGGCTGCGAGCGCGAACCCTTCTGGGAATAATCAACAAGAAAGCTCACGCAATGGGAACGGGGGGGCCGCGGCCAACGACGGTGGTTCTGCGCCCCACGAGAATTCAGCTGTGGCGACCACCCAGGCTGGCCTCCGCCACAACCCCGGTATCTCCGTCGAATGGACCACCGACGAGCAGTCCCTTTTGGAGGAGTTGCTCACCAAGTCAGTAATTCTACCCCTCTCTCTCTATATATACATACTAGATGTTCGGGCACACGCAATACTACAACAACAATAACAAAATCCATCTAGTCTCCAAGGTGGGGAGGTGGGTAGGATTGAAGACAGACTTAACCTTTTGGTAATATATGCACAAAGTGGATGCTCTTATAATACCCTTGAAATAGTGGCCCCCTACCTCCAAGAACCAAGGAGCTGCATGAACGTTTTGCTGCGGAACCATGTCCCCAATACATAGCTGAAAGGCATGGGAGAGGTCTGGCCTCGAGACCCAAACCAATTTGTGTGACGTGTGCAAATTGTACTTTGAGGGAACGAGGAAAATCTTTCAATTGAGAATAGTCTCTAATGAAATTTGAGATGTGAAAGTAGAAGAGAGTGAAAAGGAAATTAGGGTATCAAATTTTTTTCTTCTTAACAGTTCTTTTAGGCAGCTAAAAAGGTAGTTTAGGAAATTAAAAGTGTGAGCCCCAGCTTCGTAACTGCCATAACTGCCGTTCACACCAAGAGGGTGTTCCCTTTGTAATAGATAGATAAGAGATAATAGATGGATATGTATATTTTTTCCCAATAGTCATTCTAGGTACTATTGCAGGCAACGTAGGTTTAGCGGTTTTAGAACCATCAATGATTGGTGAACAAGCAGATCCATTTGCAACCCCTTTGGAAATATTACCTACACTAGATGCTCGGGCACATGCGATGCAAGTGCAAATCGTATTATGCAAAAGCTAAAACGGCAAAAATATTGAATTGAGAATAATTTGAAATTTGGGATGTGAAAGTAGGAAAAAGGGAGGAGAAAATTAGGGTTTTTTTGTCTCATCTTGGCAGTTTAAAGGGGTAGTTTGGTAGAATTAAAGTGTGAGCCAGCTTCATAACAACCGTTCACACCAAGAGAGGTGTTCCTTTACAATAGTACTAGGGGTTGGGCATGCACTCCGTCTGTGCAAGTGCAAATATGTGGGGAGAGGGAGTTGAGAGTGGGTGGTTTTCTTTGGGTGTGGGAGTGGGTGGTTGAGTTTTAGCGATTTTAACATCTCTCCCAACGGTGAACACCAATTAGCATAAACAAAATTTTGAAGCTGTGTCACAATAGTGATTTCCAGTATTGTCCTAATAAGATACCAAATTTTACTATTGCTTTTACTATAACGTGAGTTAATTATTAACCGTTCGGGCAAAAAATCACTCAAACTAAACCCCCACCCCCGCACCCAAAAGAAACCTACCCACCCCCACTCTCACTCCCCACATATTTGCACTTGCACGCACGGGGTGAGTGCCCAACCCCTAGTTTATTTTGAAAGGCTAATCAATTTTTTCCCGATCTTATTAATCTCCAACTTGCTATAGAAGAAAATATTGAAGTAGCTCTACAGCAATTAGGATTTGCTAATGAAACCATAATGCATAAGCGACACAAGATACGGGGATCCTTGTTTTACCCGACTGGTGAGCCCATGAAGCAGATCTATGATCAATCTTTATTGATTTGCAGCCTCTATCATCTTGTTGCTAGCAAATGCTCAGTCTACAACATAATTCAGTTCAATGTTTGTGCAAATATCTTTTTCCTGCAAGCAACTTAATTGATTTGGGGCCTTCAGTATGCATCAAAAGATTCTACTTCAGGTCCAACAATTTGGGACTTATAGTTATGAGGTTTCTTTCAGAATAATTACGTTTATTTAAACACTGCAACCTTAAAGGTTCCAAGTATCAGCTTGTGCTCTATTACATGGTCAACTTGGTTTGGCAGCTAAAGAATTGAAGCCTTGTGTATGCCTTTCTTTTTCATTTTTTCTAGTAGTTCTTAACTTCTATTGCTTCCTTTACTAATAATGCGTGAGTGTTGTTAATTTATTGGTTTGGGGAATGCATCCTGTGCAGATATGCTTCAGAGAGGAACATTGTACGGTATGCAAAAATTGCAATGGAGTTAAAAGATAAGACGGTTAGGGATGTGGCGCTTCGTTGTAGATGGATGAATGTAAGAAGTTCTATTTCTGTTAGTTAGATCTTTTTGTTCTCTTGGTCCTTTCTATCACTCCCTTTCTATTTTCTTTTCAATTTTTAGCTTCGTTGACATGGTTATTTAATTTTGTTATACCCTTTGGAACTCTTTAAGGCTAAATTGTAGCTATAACTCAAACTTTGTAACTCTTTGGTGATACCATTACCCTAGGTTAAAAGTGTGCACCTTTTTCCCTTTTTCCCTTTTTCCCTTTTTCACTTTTTGTGGTTGATGTGGTTGTAGTAGTTAATATTTGTGCTTATCAGTTGCATCCTCTTAATTGCTTAATAGAGTAGCTTTTTCATCGGAGTGGCCCTGGGCCTTCCATTTGAAATAAACTGTCCGATTGCATTGTCATATTTGCCCTATTTTGTTTGTAACTTTCTTGCCAAACATGAGTGCAATAATATGGTGATTTTTTGATATTTTTAACTCTTAATTCAGTGTTGTCCTTACTAAGTTACCGGGTCCTAATCTCTTCTTCTAATGTTTTGATATTTCTTTGATTCAAACATTGTGATGCCACTTCTTTGGTTGATGAAGCACCAAATCCCGCATGTAACTTACCTTTTCGTGGGTACTCTATTCTATTTATTAAAAAGAAATTGGCCTATGCTTGGTGTCAACCGTGTCGTACTTCTAGGTTGTGATCATTGGTGATTTAGGAAATGCAAAACGTGGTAGGGCTACAAACGAACAGAACCGCTCGCAAGCGGCTAAAGCTCGGCTCGGTAATAGCTCGACTCGACTCGGCTCGACTCGACTTGCGACCTTAACAAACAAGCTCGAGCTAATGTTTCCAGTTCGTTTGTTTAACGAGCCGAGCTCGAGCCTGCCCTAGCTCGGCTCAAGTTGGCTCGCAAGCTAACCTTAAAATATGTGATCTTAAATTTTTATATATTACCTCCATTACATTTGTATTTCCCAAGATCTGGACTCAGAAATGAGTGATCATGGGTAGATAAGGAGAGGAACGAAGGTGTACTTAGCCTCCACCAGAGGTTTTATAGAGCTTTGGAAGCCTCTCCAACTTAAATCTGCCGATGTGGGACAAATGGGTAAGCTTCTCTTTCTCCTTTGGTTCCCTTGTTTTAGTCTCACATCGCTCCCTAAAGGAGAGGAGAAGTGCGAACTTCTCTATAAAGCTGGCTTCTGCTCCATCCTTCCCCGCAGCCAACGTGGCTTCTATTCTCGAGCTGTTCGTGAGTCGAGCTCGAGCAGAGGTCTTTTTCCTCGAGTTGAGCTCAAGCCCAGATTGTGCAGCTCGTCACGAGTTCGAGCCGAGCTTGAGCTGGGGTGTTATGTTGTGAGCTGAGCTTGAACACTTCGAAGCTCGGCTCGACTCGACTCGTTTGCAGCCCTACAAGTAGGTAAGTTGCTTCTCATGATGGTGATCCTTGGTGTTGGTAAGTTGCCTCCAGAATTGTGGATTCCGGGTGGATGAAATCCTTGTGTTAACAGTGAGTGCGCGCTAGATTTGTCTTTTCCACTTTTTAGTGAGACCCAAGATTAGATCTTAACCAGAGGCTGATAACTGCCAAGAAGTAGGGACTGGGGAGAACTGAGGAGCTAGCCTGAACACTACATGTTTGGACTACAGGATTTGATTTGAGCTTTATATCGTTTTTATTTAGTTCAAGACTTGAGCTTGGACATGAATCCTGGGTGTTGAGTTTAGTTGAGCTGTCCCAACTTTAATTGGTAACTTGCTAGTTCAACCAACCCTTAGAGGAAAACTTGAAGTAGCGAAGGGTTCTCTTTCTCTTCCTTTCCTGTGACCTGTTTCTACTTCTTCATTCATCTTCAGTGTTGCTTTCTGTTTTGTTGAATAAAAGCTTTTGGAATATAAGCCGTAACTTATCCCATTTGTTGTCCAGAAAAAGGAAAATGGTAAGCGAAGGAAGGAGGACCATAGTTCTACAAGGAAAAACAAGGATAAAAAGGTATGCTCCACTGAAATTGCATTTCTTTGTTTTACGCATCTGTTTGTCTAGGTTAGGCATGTGCAAATCTACAGTTGTTTGAACTTTGGCTTGTGATTGCTTCTCACTTTTTGGTAGTTGCCCTGTAAATTTCATTAGTACACATTCCAGAGAGCACTCCTTATGGTATTGTATACTTGTTTACGTGTGTGTCCTTGCGCAGTGGACCAGAGGTAACTTGTGCTGGGGGCATGACCCGCTGAATTCTATAATTGTTTATGGAATACCAGTAATTGGGAACAAAAGATTCTGCTCCCGCCTCCAAAGGGAATTTTTTTTTCAGTTAGTGATAAGAAGTCAGTTAACTGAAAATATGTAATCAGTCTTTTTTTTTTCTCAGTGGAAGTCAGGATTGTTAGTTGTAGATAGTGAGGTTTGAAGCCCCGTAAAATGCACGGGAGTTCATGGTGCCTACTACTTGGCTACCACTCCACTTGATTGGTGGGCGACTGGGCGGTTTTTCAAAAGTACTGATGGTAAATTGCCGTGTACTTCTCTATTTGGGCTACTTTGTCATTCACTAGGATTGACAAAATATCTCGTTGTTGTCCACAGTGGGTGCTCCATTGTGGTCTACAGACTTTTTTTTTTTTTGTTTAAGTTGGGTGGTGAATCATAATAATGGTCATGTAACATCGACAAGCTTCCTAATAAGTCTTAAGGATTAAGTTATGTCTTAATATCTTGGACCAACTCAGCTATAGGGTGTGTTTCCAGTGTTGTTATTACCAGTCCACCTATTCAGTTTCTACAAGTTCTCTCTCCTAGAATTCTTGTACTACTAGAATTAGTTCGCTCGTCATGGATAAGTTGCACAGATTGCATTTATGATATGAGCGTATTATGTTGAGCAAAATTTATTTGGTTATGTTAGCAAAGTTTAGTTGGTTATGTTGGATAAACTGCAAAAATTTAACCAAACTAGTCTTTTACAATTTTTGATAACTTTATTTCCAATTATTGCCGAAGATAATATATGCCAAAGTCGACAGTTTCAAGTTTCTATTTGTGCAGCTGAGCTTTGGAACTTCCTACCCTTTTTCTGTACTTGATTGCACTTGTTTCAAGTTTCTTGCTTATTCAGGAATTTAGCAAATCTCTTTTATTGTATTTGTTTAATCATATATATTTCATGATTGTTCAATGAACATAAGAATGTAACACATACACTCTGAGTAGCTAATTTGATTTTTATCATTGTTTTGTTAGGAAAAAGTTGCAGATCCAATGGCAAAGTCAGCACCTCATGCTACAAACCGTTCGAGTGGTCCTCCATATGCCCAACCTGTGATCTCTATGGATAGTGATGATGGGATCTCATACAAAGGTTGGCACACTTATCTAATCTAATTGCGGACAGAAGTCCGGGGCAGTTGGTGATGACTTAAGAAGCAACGTGTTATGTTAAAAGTTTAAAACTATATTTGTATACGTATCTGTTCACATTTTTCTGATTTGCAGAACTTCTGGATAAAATTGCAACTGCTATCTCCTTTATTTAAGTTCCCGGCATGTTGGCTTGTCGGGAAATAAAAATGTTCCTGACATGTCATTTCTGTTCTATGCTACTTTCTTTATAATGTTACATATAAACTTACAAGGATACATTTACAAAATTACGATGTTTGACAGCAAAAATGCTGGTGTTCTCTGTTTGTGCCTTCTACATTTCCAAATGTGAAATTTGAAGAAATTCGGAATGGTAGTAAGTTTGTAGATAATCTAATGACTGTTACGGTTAAAAATATGAAAGTATAGGGTTCTGACTAGTAGATAATTAATAAGCAGCGTGAGCTGATGAAGATAGAGACGACATTGAGATGAGAAATAAGTTAAGAAGGCTCTTTTTTCAGCATGTTGGAGATCATTCAAAGGATATTTGCCAAGAAAAACGCATGACATGACCGGCAATATGCTATTATATGGCATCAACACTCTCATCCAAGAAATCATGTTGCTGATCATTTAAAAAACACTGGTGTATTATTCGAGAATATGTGCCAGATTTTTCTGCTTCTACTTGGTGATAGTTATTAATTTGACGAAGAATGGTAGAGTGGGGAGAGATCATAATTCTTTTACTAATAATTATTTCATTTTGATTGCGATGAACTTCCCCTCCCCCATCTTTAGTATGCCTCCCAATCTGTGTTACTTGTTTAGTTTTTCGGTATGGCCTTAAGTACATATTGAAGTTATGTATCTATTTCCCTCACAGTCTTTCTGCTACTCCTATATAACTACGAAGTCCATTACGTTTGTGGTTTGCAGACATTGGTGGTGTGACAGGAGAGCTTCTTGAGCAAAATGCCCATGCCTTAGATCAAATTTCTGCGAATTTTGCAGCTTTTAAGGTAACATAAAACTTTTCAATAGACACAATGCTTTTCACTTCTGGCTGCATGGATGCAAATATTATAATGATGTGTTAGATGTTATTCGAAGATTTTATCTATTTGTGAATCCTATTTTTTGTGTTAAGTAATTGCATGATGGGAGCTTAATGCTCTATAACGAAATGAGAAGAATACGCCTACTTTTTTTTTCCTCAGAATAGTTTTTTAAGGAAATGCTCATGCATTTAGCAAGATTTTGCATCAGTTAAGCATGTTTTGAAAGAGTTACAAATATTTCTTAATGACAAAGTTTGTTTTTGATAATCTAGTGAATACTTTATTGCAGCGTTTGTTTATAATGGAAGTCGCGTAAGATTTTTATGTATGACTATTAGTTCACGTGGATTGGTACATTGATATCTGTTCTATTTTGCTAAAATCCCTTAGATGTTTGTGAACATCTCGTGGTTTCTAATCTTCATTGATGTTAAAATGTTTGTCGAGAATTTATATATTCTAGGTGCTACATGTTTTAAAGTGGATAGCTATTGACGACTCATTATGTGAGGAATAATTGTATTACACGGTACCAAAAAATTGATTATATCATTATTGCTATTATTTTAGGCACTTTGAAGAAAATGAAATAGATCTGACCCACCATCTGGTCTGTGAAGTACTCTGTGTTGTTTGCGAGTCGTTCCAAAGGATTTATTAAACAATCCTCACCTTCTAAGAAATTGGCTTCTTGCACAAAGCACTTCAAACCTTATATTGTGAGCAGATTGATGATGCCTATGTTGTCTTGCTTCTTTCCTTGCAGATGCATGAAAACATCAATCTCTTCTGTCAAGCTCGAAATAACATCCTCACGATCTTGAACGAGTATGTTGGATGCTTTTATGTGCTCTGTAAATTTTGTTTTGTTTTTGTTTGCTTTTTTCATCATTAGCTTGATCTTTTATAGCATCATCTCACACTTTTCAGGTGACTGCCTGCCTATATGCTTTGCACGTTTGAATCTTTTTCCGAACCTTACTTGGCTGTTAGTATCATCAAGATGTTTATTCGCTGTCAGTGTCATCACTTTTGTCCAGTCTTGCAATATTTAGTCATACTGCTTTCCTGTCCAGTTTCCTCTTCTTTTTTTGTTCTCTACATCTTCTGCACCTGTTGGAACTTGTGTGGGATAACTGTGGGAGCCAAAGAAGTATGAACTCTCTGTCTTTTTTCACTTCCATGAGATTCTTGAGGTGGTCATTTTCAACATTAGTTTAAGATTTAAAGGGTGTGTTTTGCAACCTAAGGAAGACGGCGGACTGCATGCTACATAGCGATATTGAGCAGCTTCAAGTAGTGACGATTTGATTGTCTAAAACTGAACTTCATAGTTAATTGCAGTAAAATTCCATATGTATTTAGCTATTAAAATGCTTAGTTGGAATGGAACTGGTCTTCTTGAAGTATCTTAATGGACCTTAAACCAGTAAAAAGCCACATGTTTTTTTCTTCCCTTAACGTGCTTTATTTGCAATGGAGCTGGTCTTCACGAAACATCTTAATGGACCCTAAATGGCTATGGAGAATTTGTTCTCTATTGTTGATCATAATTTGTATTTTGCATATTTAATGTCATAAATTCTGCCCAAGATGCACGCATCTTGCATTTGCATTTGTCCATAGCTTTATATCGATAAACCAGGTGATGCGTTTCTCATTTGTGCTAATTTGAGCACTCCTAGATATTGCAGCTTGAATGACACGCCGGAGATAATGAAGCAGATGCCACCACTTCCAGTGAAGCTAAACGAAGAGCTTGCTAACTCCATCCTTCCTCGGTCATCCTTGCAGAAGAACTCATTATCCTAGCTTCTCTGTTGAGATCAATTTGATGATGCTCAGAAAGTAGCAGAACTGGTTTAATCGGACCTAGTTCATTTTTCCAGTTTGAAACAGTTTGAAATGGAGATTTAACTGCTCATTTCCCTCATTTCCTTTCTTTTCATCGTTTTGTCATTTTCAGGAAGTAGTTAATGTAAATACCACTAGTGTAGGCCTGATTCTTGGCTCTGTAAGTTATTTGAAGCTGTTTATCTTAGGCTACCTTAGGCTTTATGTTTATAAGTTCAAATTGTCACTCTCTTGGCACTCTTGTTTCGTGACTTGGATACTTGTATTCTTTTAGTGGAAATTCTTAGAACAAACCTCTGTGGGGTTAACAATTAGGGGGGAGAGAGATGTATGAAAATTTGTGAAAGTGCAACGGAATGTGCATAATGTACATCAAGAATCTCATCTGTTTTGCAGTTCTTTACCTTATTCGCGACGTGTTGTGCTATTTATGTTAAGGCAATTCTTTTGGGAGAGACCGCTTATTTTTATTTTATAAGACAATTGTCTATGGTTGTGCCGGATAAAAGTATTTGCATGGAGAAACCTAAATTGTTCTTTCATCATGCGATTTTGCCAAAAATTGCCAAGTAATTGTCTGACAATGATAACCTTTAACCGACTTATTGTTAGAAGACAACCAATAGAGATGTTGCAATTGTAAGATTGATCCAGATTTTAGCATTACCGTAACACTGTAACAAACTTTTTCATATCAGAAATCCCAAAAAAATAGTTTAATTTCAAACAAAATAAAAGTCATTATGATTTCATTTCAAGCAAAATAGAAATGTTTGGCAAATAAAATTCTGCATCGACATTGATTTTTGCAACAGTTCTACAACGGTATTGATTTCTTGGCCGGATTGCATCCCCATAAATAGAGCCTTTCAATTGGGTGGTACATCCCCATAAATAGAGCCTTTCAATTGGGTGGTATCCACCTCATCTTTATCTGCTTTGAATTTATTTACCTTGCTTTGCAGAATCTGATAGTTTTCTGCAATAGATTCAAAGCAGAGGCAACCGAGGCAGTTGAAGAAGCGCTTGCAGACGACGTTGCTGACGGTGACCTTCCACTGCTCAGGGTGGCAGCCCCTTGAAGGTTATGCCAATCCACATAACTTGACCATCATCTAGTCAGAAAAAAGTCCCTTTTTTTTTTAAATGTAAAACCTCATAGTGTCACCCCTTTCGAGGTTATATCAATTCACTCACAGGTTATATCAATCCACATAACCTGACCATCATCTAGTAAGTAAGAAGTTTTATTTTTCCATGTGCCGGTCATAACCCAAAGTTATAACAATTTCTGCTTCCTTAAATTCTTCAACACCACTCTAAGAGCGTTTTTTATTTTCTGAGAATGACTCTGAGTGTGAATTCCTCACTTTCTAAGAGTTAGCGTGCCATCGAAAATGTGCCCTCTAAACTTGCATTCCTCAAAGTTTCCCTTTTTATATAGGCACTGGAGGCATGGAAACACACGTCTATGCAAACTTTCAGGATGGTTGTGGATAGAACTCCTTCTTAATAGACGGCTAGGATAATCTTCATCAAACGACTCTCGTACTCCTTCTAGAATTCTCATTAAAAATACTATTTTCTACAAGCCTTCTTCATCAAACGACTCTCGTACTCCTTCTAGAATTCTCATTAAAAATACTATTTTCTACAAGCCTCCATAATATTCTATAGACAAGAAAAAATAAAGGATTGAAAATTAAGCTAATACTAGAATAAAATTAGATATATAATTTTGTAAAATAAAATTGATATATAGCTGCTAAACGAACTAAACTACTTGAGTTCTAGTTTGTGTTTGTCGGTAAAAGTTCTTTCAATATTTTTTGTTACTTAAAAAAACCAAGCCTGGACCATTTTGAAGCTCGTTAGACTTCAAACTATGCTTTAATGACTTAGTAGTCTGCTCGTTCAATTTGAGATATTTAAGCAATTCAAGCTACTTGACATTTGTTCGTGATCAACTCGATTAAAACTGACAATGCTAGTTGGATAAGTCACCTGGTGTTTGAATTGATCTCATTCATTAGTGTCCTCTCCGATATATGGAAAGATGCATACAGTCGTATTAATATTAAGACGATTATCAAACCAATTAAGACTAAGAGTTTGCTATTCGATTTTCCAGGCTGTTCTTTGTTGGATCTTTGGATGAATTATGCGTAAACTTTGGCATATGAATGTGTTCCCACTTCCCACATTGATATCCTATTAATTTAGAAATCGTAGCTCATTCGCCATTTTAACCATTTCCTCATTCTCCCTGACTAGCACCACAATTACCGCCTTCCGCCTTTATAGGTTGCTCAATCGTTTCCGTCATCTACTATCCTTGTCCCTATCTGAGTGCACGAAACTACCCGATTCCGGCTTGCCCAACTACAACATTACGGCTCAAAGTTGCACACTCTTCTCCTATATGGTTGTTTCGGCATCACTGATAGTGGACTTTCTTTGGTTGCTTCCAGTTGTCCTTCTTCGACACTTATCAGCCTCTACCGGTGTAACGTTACTGACGTGGGGTTACAACTCTTGGCTAAGTCATGCTATGCTTTGAAAGATGTGAACCTATTGTCTTCGCTTATTTCTGACAATGGAATAAGAGCGCTTTCGCAAAATTGTTGTTAACTTCGGGCGGTGAGAATATCTTGTTGTACAAGTGTTAGTGGTGTTGGTTTCAAAGGGGGTTCCGTGCCCCAACTTACTTGGATAGGTGCAGTCATATTTCTTCTATAGCGATGGAGTTATTTAAATGTTCAAGGCATGATGTTGAGATCAGAGAAGAAGAAGTTATGTGCATTGCACCGAAATGGGCATTTTGATTATGACGACAAGCAAAAAGATCATCTTAGATGACCGAAGAATGTCATATTCCATGGTTTGTTAAGCCTTCTTCCAAAGGGTTCTGGATTTCTTCAATTACCGGTACGGTCTTGCTCATCTTAAAGCTTTGTTATGCGTAAATGAACATCCAGTTTTTAAACTATAAAGACAATGTACTTCACATAAGTATCTCCGTATCACTATCAACTTTCAAGTTTTCTTCTGTTCAAGTAAACAAACTCGTTATCTTATATCCGGTTGTCATATTTTATCTTTTCTTCTTTCCCTATTTGTCTGTAAGCCCAAGGGTAAACTATTTCTTAGATTTCAGGTTTGTTGTAAGCGGCTTTCCCAGTACCCTAGATGTGTGCATGATCATTCACGTAACAAAGGTTAGGTTCTGTTTAATGCTAATTTGAGTAATAGAAAACATTACAGCTTCAGTGACATGCCAGAGATAATGAAGCAGATGCCACCATTTTCGGTGAAGCTAAACGAAGTGCTCACTGCCTCCATTCTTCCTCGTTCATCCTTGCAGAGTTACTCATAATCCTAGCTTCTCGATTGGGATCCATTTGATGATAATGAGAAAGCAGAAGAACTGGTTAGTTGGATCCAGTTCATTTTTTTCAGTGAGGAATGGAGGAACTACTGCTCAAGTGTTGCCAATAGCCACATACATGACTTAATTTTCCGGAAATAGTTTTGTGTATAAAGTGTGTGAATACTGCTAGAGCAGGCATGATTCTTGGCTCCATAAATGATTTTAAAGCTGTTTATGTTAGGCCGGCTTGCTATTTACTATTTAAGGAATAAGTTCAAGTCATGAATCCACAGTTCCAAGAGAAAGAAATTTTGAATTGCAAATACAATAGTGAAATTGTAATCATTTTTCGTAGATTTGTATTTTATATCTTAAAAGTTTGAACCTACGTTGCTGATAAAAAAAGCTTGAAGCTACGTTCGATGAAATATGCTAGTAATTTTCCATGCCTAAAGGCACATCGCAATGTTTTTTAAACATAGTCTAAATGAAGTATCAAACTCTACTTTTTCGAAGGTTTTTTTGTGGATACAATGGTTCTTTTTAATGCCATCTCATATGAGGTGAGTCCCGGATATGCATATGGTCCCACCTCATGCGAGAGGAGCATTACAAATAACCGTGAATTAGAAAAAATTTCCTTCTCCCAATAAAATCTACTTCTCGGAAATTTTCATTTTAAGAATAAGTTTCAATCATGGTTCATCTAACCAAGTTCATAAAATAGTCTAACACAACAAATGTTACCAAATCTATTTAATTCCGTTAGTTACATTTAGAGATAGCATCAGAGTTATTAAGAATGTATAATCATACGGGATTCCAACTCGAATTCAATTTTTTGAACATCCACTCACTCAAAAGTGACACCCCTATCACACTTGTTTCCTTAACTGACCTAGAAAAATAGAAAAGCAAAATAGTTCCAAGATTATATATGACCAAGTAAGAAGTAGAGTTTGAAACTCTGTTAACCCAAAAGGTTCTAACCAAAAATCTAGAGGTGGCAATCTCAACCCATATTTTTTTAACCCGTCCAATCCGCCCACTTATAACCCAACCCAATCCGCCCATATTACATATTGGGTTTATATGGGTTGAACCCATATAAACCCATATTTACATGGGTTTAGATGGGTTAAATATGGATTGAATATGGGCTAAAACTAAAACACCCATTCTATACACAAAAGTAAACTATTGTTACGTTGTCCCGCTATATCAGACGAGACCATTTTTCTTTTTTGGTTTCAAAAGTGAACTACTGTTACTACTACTACTCTCTCTCTCTCTCTCTAGAGTTTCTCTCTTTGACTATCGGTCCACCACATTTTGATTCCACATTTTCGCCTAAGGCTACGTTCTCTTGAATTTAATTTAAATTTGTGAATTTTGTTCTTATTTAATTTTTTTTCGTATTCGGACCGTCAAATTCATCCACACAAATTTTCTTTCTCTCTCTCACACACACACACCCCCAGTCCCTTGAGCTCCTTTTGATTGTGATAAAATAATTACAAGACCAATCTCTTGAGCTCCTCTCTCTCTTTTGGGTTTTTTTTCGTTTTGTTCGTATTCAACTTTTTTCGTGTTTGTTATTTTGCGACAAGTATTTTACGATTTTTGATTCGCTCCAATCGGAAAAGTAAAAAAATATGACTTTTACCTAAATATTTTTAAAAACATCCAAGATAAAGCCCAAAAACCGATTTTTTTGGGATTTATCTTGAATATTACAAAAAAAATATTAGGGTAAAAGTAAAAAAAAAAATTACTTTTTCGATTCTCTCATCGAGACGAACTAATAGGTGTACAAAATTTGTCGTAAAACAAGCAAATACAAAAAAAAATTGAATAGAGACAAAAAAAATTAAGTCACTTGACTTTTAATCCAAACTCAAGCGGTGGCTTCGGCTCTTCGTAAGTCTCTCTCTCTCTGCATACATAAATTAATCATATTCTGTACCCATATTCTTGTATAAGCATAATTGATTTTAATTGTAACACCTGAGACGATTTCGTGTATTTTTTTTAAGGCATGACTTGGGGTTTTTTTTCCTTATTGATTCGAAACGTTCGTAGATGTGGTATTTTTTTTAGCAAGTCTGAGTTTCGATAGAGGGGAATTAGTTTCTGAAAATTAAAAATTTTAAAAAAAAGAAAAAAAGAAAAAAAAGGAAAACGGGTCGGGTTGGGCGGGTTTGGGTTTGGCTTGACCCATATTCGACCCAACCCGTTTACCTTTTGACCCACCCATATTTGACTCGCGACCCGTTTCAACCCGCCCAAACCCGCCCAGACCCGCCCATTTGCCACCTCTACAAAAATCTACAATCTTTAATCACAGACATATTATGAAACTCCAAATCATCTAAACCAATAGCTCAAGTTGTATTGAACAACAATTTTGTTCTATTACCTATTAGTTAAAAAGAAAAAGAATCTGACGCGAAGAATTACTATTGGCCACTACTTCTGGCCTCAAAAAATTACTCATGGCCGCAAAATATTACTTCTGGATGCGAAAAATTACTCTTGGCCGCATCGAATTACTCCTAGTCGCGAAAAATTACTTTTGGCCGCGAAGAATTACTCTGGCCGCTACGAATTACTCTTGGCCGCAAATAATTGCTCTTGGCCGTATCGAATTGCACTTGGCCGCTCATAATTGCACTTGGCCGCAAGTGCAATTCGTAGCGGCCAAGTGCAAATCGATGTGGCCAAAAGTAATTCGATGCTGCCAAAAGTAATTCTTGGCGAATAGTAATTCATTGTGGCCATGAGTAATTCTTTGCGACCAAGAGTAATTTATCGCAGTCATGAGTAATTCTTTGCGGCCAATAGTAATTCTATGTGAACTTCTAATCTCAGCCATTGGCTACAATGGTTGAGCTGGAGTGTCTTTTTTAGTGTCCCCGAAATGTTCCCCTATATATATTCTTCAAATTAGCACAAAATTTGGAAAGTTTTGGTATTCTTCTCTCTCTTTTTTTTTTTGAAAAATCATAGAGATATTAATATACAGTTGTTAAGAGTAAATAAACCCACATGGCAATTGTATAATATGTGCAAAAAGTGTGAGCATTTTACTGAAAGGAGGAGAATGAGCCTAAACTATTAGATCAAAATACTCATCCATTGCAGCAACTTGTCTTTTGTTAAGTATGGATAGGCCCTACATCCTTATGTTATGTACTATAAAAAATTAAGTTAAATAATAAAATTAACTCCAATGTGGAAACACAAGCACTTGTATATTTTCGTTGGCTTTTAACTTTCAACCCAATGAAGGCGAAGATGAAACTATGACTTAGAATCAAGATGCAACAAAATCAATACATTTGCTGCCACCAACATATTGCAATGAATCAAATAACCAAATATATAATTGATCAATTTTTTTTCCCTCAATCAACTAAACATTTAGTAATCTGAATACATTTCAAAAAATGACAGGGCACACACACACACACACACACACACACACATATATATATATATATAAAGAGAGAGAGAGAGAGAGAGCGCGCTAAACGTATGTGTGAGAGAGATAGCAGTTTTGGATTCAAAATTGGAATTCGTTTTAGAATTAACATATGAGGGAGAGAGAGATAGTCCTAGATCACGTTAATTGTTTTTGATTGATAACTATTAGGAAAGTAAGAAAAATTCGAAAATAAGGAATCAGAATGAGATTAAGAAACATTAATTTTAGTTTTTCTTTCATCCTTCTTCTAAATATTCATTCTTTCCAAGTATATTTCTAGTTTTACTACCTGTAAATTTCTAGTTTTACTACTCGTAAATCTCAGCTATAGAAAAAATATGTACAAATCCGATGATCTAAAATATAGAGAATTCAAAAATCGCTGCTCTATATTATATAGATATTATCAACTTTTGAACATATCTTAGAGGTTTGAAGCTAAGTTGCTTATAAAAAAAGCTTGAAGCTACGTTCTATCAAATATATATTGTCGACTTTTGAACATTGGTGCCCATGGTCTATTTTTTCTTTTTCATAATGACGTGATAGATTTGTTATCACGTCATTATGAAGAAAATGTCATTCTACGGAGTAACTTCAAGAATCAAGAGCACCAAAATTTAAGTCCGTACTTTGAAATTCCGAAAGTGAAGAAAATAGAAGAGACAGCAACGAAATGAGAAGTGAGATAAGCGTTGTGAAACAAATGCCTTTGCTTTTGGTTTAATTTGTACTAATAAAAGAAAGTAAGTAGAAGGGAAATAATTTTTTGGCCGTGCCGCTCTTAAACGTATCATGCTTGTGTTGTGTTGTATTGTGCCTGTGCCGGCCCGGCTAGATCCGTTTGATACCTCTAGTTATCAACAAATTTTCGCATACCCGTACTTTCGTTTTTGTTTAGCTGGAGGGAAAAGCAAGAGAAGAAAAGTAAAAAAATAAAAACGATTTCTTCTATTATTGAGATTTAGGAAGAAAAAAAAGGAGAATGAGTTTGCCACTCCCCTTTTCTCTAACGATACCTCACTTTGTGTCTCTATTAAGGGGAGTGCCGTTAGAAAAAAGGAAGGTGGCAAAATCAATTAAAAAAAAAACTAACGAAACAATCGAACTATTGAGGAATCTCGAAACATAATTTATTGTTGTTTCCTTTTTCCTGTTAACCAAACTTCGAGTTCCAAACACGCCCTTAGCCCTACACCCTTCCTCCGCCTAGGAAGGTACAAACAGCACTGAAAATGGCTGGTCCGTACGCTACCTACTTCATTTCCGTTTGAAATCCTCAGAGAGAGAGAGAGAGGAGGGTGATGGCGGAGACAGCAGTGTGTAGTTCGTCGGAGCCGACGCCGGACGTAGAGAAGGTAATGATTAGGGACATTTCCTTGGCTGCCGAAGCTCAGACCAAAGAAGGCGATACGTTTTACTTAATCACCCAAAGGTACTTGTACCGAGCCCCATTCCTCTATACATTCTTTCCTGTACATGAAAATCTGTTCAGATCGATGGTTGGAGACGTTGTTCTTCGATGTTTTTGAGGTTCGTCTCGTTGTTAGGTCTCCCGTAGAATAATCGTTATTTGAAGTTCCGACAGTAATTTTTTTTTGTATCAATGGTTAGGGTTTTTAGCTCTGGGGGTAATTCAGAGTATGTGACCCTTATCTGTTTGGAACTTGTGGAAAGTGAGGGAAGAGAAGGGAAAATAATTAAGAAGGAAAATGTGAGAAAAGGAATGGGCAAATTTTACTATGCTTAGAACTCGATTTTGCCATTTCCCCTTCTCTATCCAGAGGTCTTGTGTTCAACATGCGCCGAGAATGCCTCGAGTTACCCAGTACCAGTTGCTTGTATGTGGTTGCAGGTATCCGGAATTTACCCTGCACAGGTGTGTACAAGTGGCCCTGCCTTAGGAGGGGTCCTCGTTACGATAAAAAAGCAGTGTAATTGTCCATTCCACGCCCCCCTTACCGGTCCTTCTCAAAGGGTTACCAAGCTTAGACATTCTTGAATTGACAATGAATCAACTACTTAAGTTTGTGTTCCTTACCTGGGTAGTCCGATTATTGCCTCTGGAATAAGTTGCAGTATCTGTTATTTTTTGATGCACTTCACAGCCATTTTAGCAACAGTGCATTGTTCCTGGTCATCAAAGTTACAGGTCATTTATCCAATTTCTTTAACAAACAAAAAATAGCCGTGCCCCTGTAATCCCCAATTGATGGAGGTGTGGCCGGGGGAGGCCTGAAGAAAAACATATCCTTTGGCAATATAAGCACAAAGTGGCTGCTCACAAAATCCTTTATAGTCCAATGGACTGTAGGATTGGCTGGCTCTCACCTTCAACTATTCAGTTGCCACTATCATCAACAGTGCTGGTTGGTGGAAAGTGGAACTTGGTTAGAGTAATGACTTTGTTGTTTAACCAATATTGTGTGCATTTTCATCATCGATTGGGTTCCCTAGGGTTCTTAACATTTTATAAAGTTGAAGTAAAGTCAAAATTAGATGTAAGATTGGTGGAACAGTAATTAGGTCATGATCTGCCCCCCCAACATGGCTGATTGTTAAATGCTCAGTGAAGATGGAAGATAAACTTCATCTGCATTTCCAATGGTGGAACCGTAATGGCCCAGCCTCGTTGTAAGACAGAAGTTTGTGCCTATCAACAAAATCAGAGTGGCTCTCAATGCGAAACCAAATGGGCAATGCTAGTTCCCTCAATCCAACTCCACTGAAATGGTCGTATGTCAATGGGACCTGGACCATGATTGTCAGGAGCCAAAGTACTTGGTGTTGAAGTATGACACTCTAGCTCAAGTGTGTTAGAATCCTACTGAGAAAGCCAATAAATATGGCTGTTTTGCTAGTCATCCAAGAATCGATTTCCAACACAGGCTGCCAATTAGTTTGGCATTGCGAAAGTTTGAGACATCAACAGATATATGCTCCACAGCTCCAGTTTTAGTGAGATACTGGTTGCTCTCTGTCCTGCCCTTAGTTTCATGGGAGTAGTTTTTAATACTCCTACCATGAAGTTTTTCTAGACTGCTGGACTTCAACAAAAGTTTGTTATGCATGTTTGTGGACCCAACTTTATTTCCCTATTGGCTATAGAGTCAAATACTTCATTGGCTTTCCCGATAAGATCTCCTTACCTAAATTGTTGAAGCTGCTCACGGAAGTTCCCTTTGTATAAAAAGCAACAACCATTTGTAAAGTGTACTAATTGAAGCTCTGCCCTGGGGTGATCCCTGTATTGTTGATCCAGCTAAGTTTTATCTGGGGTACTCAGATTCTATTTGTGAGAGCTCCTCTGACTTAGCTACTATCCCGTCGTCTCCCATCGAGAGTTCATTGCTTCCAGTTCCTTTCCCAGCGAACCCTCCACAAATCACCATGGAAATAATTCAGAATCAAGAATGCACTTGGTTTCTGTTTCACCAAATTTACGCAGAAATTTCCTCAGCTTGATGTTTCATCATATCATTTCTTGCAGCTGAAAGTAAATATCCAGAAGCATTTTAGCAATTTTCCTCTAAAGATTTCTGGAGAATGATTATCGTTATCCAAGTGTCTAGTTGGTTGATGGTAGTTTCATCATGATGTATTAAGAAAAATAGTTCTCCTGTTTGGGAGTTCAGATGAATTTCTTTACGATGGGGCAAAAGGGATATGAAATGAATACTCTCTTACAAACTTCAATCCTATCGCGGACGTTCTTTTTCCTAATCTTGTAGATTCCTCTTCACTTTCCTTGCTCACTACTTCTGAATCTGTAACAAAACAATCCCCTGGCCTTGCACATTTTCCCAGGAATTCTTGGATGGAAGAAAACAGATTATGTTTTATCTCCCCAGTAGTGAGTGGAGCAATCTTTGCCTGTATGTCTCACATGAACTTTAGGAGAAGGTTGGGAAAATCTAGCCAATTAAGTTGCTATTCCTTTCTGCATTTGCCTTGTTCTTGGCTGTTTGGAAAAATATTTTGGATAACATAGGCATGTCATTGTCTTGGTCATTTTTTCTGTAATTCAAGATTATGTACGCTCATTAGTAATGGTTTAGCTTTTTGATGGAAAAGAAGTATTAAAGACCATGATTCTTTCTACTGGTTGATTACAGGTGGTGGCAAGATTGGCTGGAGTATGTCGACCAGAACCAGGCAACTATTACACTTGATGGTTCCTCTTCTGACCGGCCTGATTCTTGCGGGTTAACTAATTTAAAGAGGCCATCTGCTATTGATAACTCTGATTTGATATATGAAGCAGAATCAGAGGATTCCCCTATTGGTATTGATCTCCATGATACTTTAGTAGAAGGCACGGATTATATATTACTTCCACAAGAAGTTTGGAATCGGTTATATGCGTGGTAAGCTTGCACAATTTATATTTGTTATTTCCTGTTTCTTTTCATCTTTGGAATTCTTGTTTCAGTTCTCTAGTTTTGTGGTTTCTGTACTTTGTAGTTTCTGCATGTTTTGAGGTACAGTGATGCGAGAGAGAGGAGTTACAAATTTAAACATTGGGAACTCTTGGTAGGCATTGCTATATAAGGTAGCCAGTGTCTCTAGGACAGGGAAACTTTGTTTAGAGAGCTTACCTTTTGGTTTCTTTCCCATCTCTTTTCCTGGGGTTTGTTTGTATAATAATGTGTCAATATTGTACTAACAAAATTCTGAATAAGCTTATACAGCTGTAGCTTCCATTCCATTGTTAAGCATTCAAACTAGAGTTGTTTAGTTATGTTTATGTTTATGTTTTCTCCACAAACAAAGTAGAAGTTTGAGTTGTTTTTTCCTCTGGAGGGCCTAATCGGATTGTCTAATATGATATGCTCTTGGTTACTCACATCCAGTGTATCTTAGAAATGGTTTCCTATCCGATAACCATTAGTCTTCTTGGTCCTATCCTTTAGGGTGAGGGAAAACCCTCCACGATGTCATTGTGAACACAAAGATGAGATGTTTATTTTCCCCCCCTAAGATGTGGAAGCTGAACACATGGATCAAGCAACTTATTTTTTATGTTCATTGGATTAGACACAAGGAGATCTGGATTTGAGGCAAGTGCTGCAGAAAGCCTTGCTCATTTTGAATCAACATGTTCGAAGTTACAAAACTAGATATTGGCATATTTCAAGGGTTTTTAGTAGGGTTTAAAAGTTCAGCTACATGTTGGTTGCTTCCTATTTCCTTGAAGTGCTCTCCCCTCTATGTGTGTGTGTGTGAGTGAGTGAAGATGGTTATTTAGCATTTTGGACCATCTTTAGAGGTTGTTACACTACTCTTAAGGAGATCTACAGGTTATATTAAGAAATAAATCTTAATGTTTGTTGGGTTTAGGTATGGAGGGGGTCCCACGTTGGCTCGAAAAGTAATCAATTCTGGTGTATCTCAAACAGAATTAGCTGTAGAAGTCTATCCTTTGCGCCTTCAGTTACATCTGATGCCAAAAGGTGACAACTCGAGCATAAGAATAAGCAAAAAGGTATGATGTTAGACTATTTCGTGATGGTGATACTAAATATGCTTCTTTTCCTTTAGATACTTCCTCCCCTTCTTCCCCTTTGCATATATGTGATGTAATTAACTGTTCTTTACAATTCTTTGCCAATTTAATAATTTGGACAGGAAACCATTGGAGAGCTTCACAGAAGAGCTTGTGAGATTTTTGATCTTAATTCAGAGCAAGTAAATAGCCATTTTAATACCTCATTTTTGTTATTATTGGGCTTAATTTCTAGAAAGGTTACTTTTGCTGCTTTGTGACGAGCGTATTTCTCTTAGTTGGTCATTATTTTTTCCCTCTGGTGCAGGTATGGATCTGGGACTATTATGGCCGCCGAAAGTATGCTTTGATGCAAGACATGGGTAAAACACTTGATGATGCCAACATACAAATGGATCAAGATGTGGGTCTTCTTTTGATGTGCTACCTATAGTCTTTCTATGAAATTCCATAGCAAAATAAGTTTAGCATATTAAAGCCTGTTTTACAATTAATGTGTTTTTTTTCCTTTCTAAAATCTTGGATGCCGTGGCTGTATGCATATCTTATTCGCTGTTAAGAACCCTGTTATATGCTTTAAGCTTTTACCTGCATTATTTCAATTCTAGGCCCGCATGACCAAAATTGTTAGGAGTTTTAGTTAACTTTGTAATAATCAAGTATTATAGAAGTACAAGCAGAGTAAAAAGCTTTTTAAGACACTTATTATGCATTGTCACTCTTTAGTGCTCTGTTTTAGAGTTCTACTGGGCGATTCCCTTCAACTATCATTGTATGCTGACCTTTTGGCATGTGTTAACAGTTACTGAGGAAAACTCCTCATGCTCTTATAATTTACATTTATCTGATTCCAAGAGTTGTCGAAAAGTACATTTGGACCTTTGTGCTTCCTTGAACTTTAAATAATCTCTCTCTCTCTCTCCCTCTCTCTCTGCGTGTGTGTGCACTTAGAGCTATGGAGTATTGATGTTCCTCAATCTCACAAATCATTGCCTAATGGATTGGGTTGACACTTAATACCTGGGTGAAATTTAGAAATTTCATTTACATCCATCGATGATGTCGTCTATCTTAGTAGTGATATTTTCATTGGTTGCTGCTTTTTTTCCCCATGACCTTGGCGTCCCCATGTTTTAACATTCCAGACTTTCTCTTTTGTGCACTTCCTTGAAACAGATTTTGGTGGAGCTTGTTGATAATAGTAACTCTGCGCTAGGTGGTTGCATGATTTCTGTTCTGGAGAATGGATCTGCAGACAAGGAAACCACCTCGGTTCTTGTAGAGCCTTCTAAGTCGGGCTTTTCAATTGCAGGAGGTTTTTCTGCTAGCAAAGGCTTATCAAGAAACTGCAATTCAGAGTCGTCACAATTTCAGAGCCTGACATCCCCTGGTAGAGAGTCAGATAACACCTATGGGATCAGTGGTGTTACCACAAGGGGGTCTTCTTGTGGTCTGACTGGATTGTTGAATCTTGGAAACACGTGCTTTATGAATAGTGCAATACAATGTCTCGTTCATACACCCGAATTTGCTAGATATTTTCGTGAGGATTACCATAAAGAAATAAATTGGCAGAACCCTTTGGGCATGGTGGTAAGTTATATATTCTAGTATCAGTTAAGTTTTTACGTTTGTTATTGTCACTGAAGCTAGCCTTAGAACAGTTTGGCATAAAATCTGGAATCTAGTTGGCACGAGGACAATTAGTTCAACTTCAGTTCTGGTGAAGTTGATTTAAATTCCTGTAAGCAGTAGAGTATATCCTCCATGGTTAATCAGCATTTTTCTTGAGCTGCTTAGTAAGGAATGCATCTCAATTAGCTCAGATTCTTTATTACAAGAGGGAACTCATTGTCGGCAATCTTGCTCTCAGCTAGATAGCACCGATGAGAACCAAGCCGAGCTTTCCTCTACCAAGTTTAAGACTGTTACTTTTAATTCTTTTCAACTAAGTGATCCATTTATAATCTTCTTTGCCCTCATATGATTTATTACTGGTGTCTTCTTTGGACACAGATAGATGTGTCAAACATATAACTTGGTTGCAGGATTACATTTATCTTGTGATACTCCCTCCGACCCTTTTTAAGTGTCTAGCTTCGTAATACCAACTTATTAAGAACACATCATCATTACACCTTTCATATCAACTTTTACCTTTACTTTCCAAAATTATCCTTCACTTTTACTCATTAAGTCGATCCCCATGAACTTTTGAAAAGGACAAAATGATAATTGTACAAAATTTTACTCATTAACTTTTCAAAATGGACACTTATTAAGGAACAACTCAATATGGAATACTAGACTCTTATTTGGGAAGAACGGAGTATTTTTTTTTTTTTCAAGAAAGCTGGTGTGACTAAGACTAAAATAGGTGAGCCAGTTATGTCTTGGTAATTTGATCATCCAGCAGTGAAAGGCAATGCTCACTTTCCACTTCTAACTAAAGTCTCAGCCATGTGAACAAGGTTTACTATATATCGTTTGGATTTGTCAGTTTACAGTTAACACTATTCTGTCTGGTGTCACCTTGGCGAATGTGTACTGGTGAGAGTATTCACTAACTATGGAAAGCAACCAGAAGGTCTACAAAGGGCATAATTATCTGCAAAAGTCACGTCCTCTTACTAGATTGACTTCCGTTATGCATAAGTAGCCGTGAATAGACCTAAACTCAACCAATCCGTGTCAAATATACTACAGGAACTCAACCAATCCGTGCATATAAAGTTTTGTTTCCATTACCCCACGTGCCACTATTTGCTTCACCTCCTCTACTGGTGTTCTTTCTTGCTATCCTGTCTTGGATAGTCCTTTCATCTTGCCTTTTTTACCTTTAGCTTCTTGTGAATGCAATGGGAGAGTGTACCCGGTGTACAAGCTCTCGCTTAATTAAGATGCTATAGTTGTGGAGGTCTCTTTGTCTTTGTCATCACAACTTGAGCTGCAAGTGATTGTTAAGTGAATTCAAATAATAGGAAAAGAATTCAACCCTGAATTTCTTGTGATAACCTCTCTTATGTTTTTAAACTTGTCCGGAGAAATTTGTTTTTTTTTCCTATATCACTCTTTCACATGTGTCTAGAGAGGAGGCAAGGGATTCCAAATTGATCAAGTTGTCAACTATCATATGGAGTACTGAGGAAGCGATAAATTGTGTGATTAAATCGTGACTTGTCACTTGTATTCCAACAAATAGTAACAGAGCATTGAAGAGTATGTCTCAAGGATCTCTTTGCAGTGTGAAAATAAGATTTGTTAGAGCTTGTACCACATTAGTTAATTATAACCTCCGAACCTAGTATATGAGCTTGGACCTCTCCACTCATTGCGAATTGGTTTTGAGTTGGATGCTTTAACATGGTATCAAAGCTAGGGTTTAGAAGTCTTTTGGACAAGACTCTCTTAATTGGTTTCCCGTTGTTTGTGCCATAAGTGCACCTTATTTCATGATGATATGATGTTATGGATCCTTTGTTTACCTCTCCACATGCTGGTCATTGGTCGCATGTGCAGGGGAGTGTTAGAGCTTGTCCCACATTGGTTAATTATAACCTCCAAAACTAGTATGAGCTTGGGTGGCCTCTCCACTCACTGCCAATTGGTTTTGAGTTGGATGGTGGGAAAAAAAATTCATTATAGTCGAGTTGCTATGGTACTCTAACTTTTATTTCTATAGGCAAACCACCAATTGTTGTGATTTATTTTATAAGGTAAACCATAATCATTTGTTACTACTGGAGTTGTTTATTTCAGACAGGCGTTTTTAATTCCAGGATAGGACTTTTTCTGTTTGCATTGTTGAGGGTTGGGGGTTTATGCTGACTCTTTTCTGAATTTTAAAATCGTCACCAACCACTTTTTGGAGACTGATGGGTCCTATGTTGCATATAGGGGGAGCTTGCTCTAGCGTTTGGTGAGTTACTTCGAAAATTGTGGGCACCTGGACGAACTCCAGTTGCTCCTCGGCCGTTTAAAGCGAAGCTTGCTCGCTTTGCACCACAATTTAGTGGATACAATCAGCATGATTCTCAGGTCTGGTCTATCAAAGTAAGTTTCAGGCTGATGGTAGATTTAATGCAGTTGACAGCTAAATGGTTAACTATTTATTCAGGAACTCCTGGCTTTTCTGTTAGATGGGCTTCATGAAGATCTGAATCGTGTCAAACACAAACCATACGTAAAATCGAGAGATGCAGATGGAAGGCCTGATGAAGAGGTTGCTGATGAGTATTGGGCAAATCACATTTCTCGTAATGATTCCATAATTGTGGATGTTTGCCAAGTAAGCACTGCATGGACATCATTTAATTGTTGTCATGTAGAAATCAAACTTGAGTTTTAGGGTCCTCAGATTGAAATGTCTAGCTTCTGTTGAGATTAAGTTGCTGGAAAATACATGATGCTATCACTGATTCACCTTTTGCTGTTGTTAGCTGTCTCTAGCATCCCTGGATGCTGCTTAGCCTTTGAGGTTCTGTGTTCTGTGTTCTTTATACTTGGTCTTCCTGAATGATATTGTTTACAGCTGTACTTGATTATGGATAGGAAAGGCATGGGTTACATGCATTTTTGTGCTTGAGATGTTCACCATGTTACTTGACGTAGTGTCTCAATGTCATGTGAGAAGACTTCACGGTCCTGATGAATCTATCATAAATATTTTCGTGATATTGTACTCTCAGCTTTCTATTTTTGGGTGATCCATAATGTACTTATGCTCCGTAGAAGTAGTGGGTTAGTATAATAGAATACAAACATACTGTAGAACAAGACTGGACTATGGCGTAGTGGCTTTTCCGACATACAATTAGACATGGACTTCTCTGTAAGATATACTTACCAAAAACATTTTCCTCGGATGGGGGACTATATGGGTTCTGTTGTTGTTGTTGTGTGGGAAACATAACTTGGTTATTACTCTTTTCTACCACCTTAAAGTATCTTAAGGGATGTATGTAATACTGTCACTGATGCATATTTGATGAATATTCGTAGTATTGAGACTACTGTGATATAGAAAACTAATTTTATTTAGGTATTGCTTGGATTTAATCACCTGAGCTGGGCTAGATGTTGAAGACTTTCATGAGGAATCAAGATGTTCTGTTTTCCAATCTTATATAGAAATATCACTTTGGCATGTTTTCTGTTATCAATTATATGTGGTTACATATTTGGTCGGCTAAGATTCTTCTTTATTTATTAGATAAGTAAATTGGCTAAGATATTGCAATCTCATAAGGTTGATGATCCTGGTTTGATGATTGATTTGATTCTTCTCATTTGTCCTGTAGGATCGCTGCAATATTTTTGCTTCTGTTTACTATTTTCCTTTTGGTATATCTGTTTGTTTCCCTTAATTATCTTTTGCTTATCGCCTCTAACGACTTAGCTTTGGCCTGTACTGTTAGTTTATGTTTCTGCTTGTACTGCATCTTACAGGGCCAATACAAGTCAACTCTGGTTTGTCCTGCTTGTAATAAAATCTCAGTTACATTTGATCCCTTCATGTACCTTTCCTTGCCACTCCAGTCCACCACCACTCGTACTATGGCGGTGACAGTCTTTACTTGTGATGGAAGTGCACTACCAAATGCTTGCACCATAACTGTTCCAAAACAGGGGCGTTGCAGGGACTTGATCCAAGCCATTAGCAATGCTTGTTCCTTGAAGCATAATGAGAAACTTTTGCTTGCAGAGGTGAGTAGTTAGTAACTTTCCTGGTTATTAGTCGAGTTCTTTCTGAAGCAAATTCATTATTGGATGGAAGTAGTGCATTTTTCTTCATTTCAATTGGGTTAAGTTGATCTAGTGTATTCTTCACAGATAAGGAGTCACTTGATTCACCGGTTCTTGGAAGATCCTCTAATATTATTGTCTTCAATAAAAGATGATGATCACCTTGCTGCTTACAAGATTCCAAAGTTTGTGAAGAATACAAAATTTCTACAGTTAATACACCGTCGCGAAGAACGGTATGCATCTCAAACCATACCAGTTGAGTGATTAGGGAAAGACAAAAATAGCCAGCTTCGTTCCAATTGGCTTAGTGCCACATCCCCCTCCTACTGCTTCTGATTGATAGTTTTCAGTTTAAACTCTTATACATATCTAAAACTTTCTTTTGAGCATTCCAAAGAGAACAGTTACACACTTGCATTCTTTGTATGGGCTATTTGTTCAGTGGTTAGTTTTGTGGTGTCCTGCAATTTTTACTGTTCCTAGAATCCTATTGATCCGAACATGTTGGACATTGCTTGAAATTTGTTGTGATAATACTGGACTCGGAGATTCTGGTACCAGTATAAGTCGATTGTTGGTTGTAGGATGGTTTCCTAGATGAGCTCACATTATTTCTAATAGTTTGTATCTTGTGCATCTTTTAGGGAGACTAGTAATGCCCAGAGCACAATTGGGTGGAAGCCTTATGGAACCCCTCTCGTTTCACCAATCTCTTGTGACGAAGTTATTACAAGAGGTGACATACAGTCAATGGTTCACACAATGCTCTCTCCGATGCTAAGAACTGAGAGTGTGGGACATCCTGATATTTCTGATACTAACACCTTACTACCAGCTTCGGATCCATCTCAAACCACTAGTTCAACTGCAGCGTGCAGAGACTCTAATGTCGAAGATTCAGTACAAAGGAATGGTGGCAGCTCAAAATCAGTGACCTTACCAAAACTGCCTCTGCAGTTGGTTGATGAAAACAATGCATGCATTGATCTATCAGTTGGAGAAGATAAAGCCGTTAAATTGTCCTCATCCTCAATGTCAATACTAGTATTTATTGACTGGTCAGGGAAGCTTTTGGAGAAATATGATGCATATTATTTGGAAAACTTGCCAGAAGTATTCAAAAATGGGCCCGTGACAAAGAAAGCTCGTACTGAACCTCTCTCGTTGTACACCTGCCTAGAAGCTTTTCTCCGTGAAGAGCCATTGGTTCCTGAAGACATGTGGTTAGTTTCTTATTTGTGTTTCTCTTTTCCACGGTCATCATGATAAATATATATCAAGTTCGTATTCACTCAAAAGAGGGAGACATGTGGTGTTTTCTTGTTTTCAAGTTTTCTCACACTTCTGCAGTATGGTTTACGACCTTTAGGTTAACTTTTCTAATGCACGGATGTTTAGGTACTGTCCTCAATGCAAGGAACGAAGGCAAGCAAGCAAGAAGCTAGATCTTTGGAGGCTACCAGAAGTGCTTGTTATCCATTTAAAGAGGTTCTCATACAGCAGGTCGATGAAGCACAAGCTGGAAACCTTTGTCAATTTTCCTATACACGACTTTGATTTGACGAACTATATAGCCAACAAAAATAATGCAAGTCGCCAACTCTATGAACTCTATGCCTTGACCAATCACTATGGCGGAATGGGAAGTGGGCACTATACTGCCCATATCAAGGTGAGGAAATCCAGTATACTTTCGTTTTTTGTGATCCTTTACTCTTTGATACAGATTTGGAATGTCAATTCTTATTTAGTACACAGTCATTGTCTGTTAGGAATCTTGTGGTGGTAGTAGAGATAAACCCTGTGGGATATGATCTACGTGAAGGGAACTCTACTAGTTACCACTTTCTCGTTTGTGACATTGTTTTGGGCATTGACAACTCGTTCATGGTTCATTCGGTTCATGGTTGTCGTGGTCTCCTTACTTGACAGACTTAAATGAGACTTAAATAGTTTGACTATTATGAATAAGTGACATGTAACTCATTTAACCGATTAATGGCGTGGTAGCTTAATCAAGAATTACATCCTTAACATAAGTATTCCTATTAGCATAAGCTTTCGGTTGAATAAATGATCTTACATGGTATTAGAACTTTTGGTTTTGGATTCAAGTCGCCCTCCTATGGTTGAATATTTTAGTAGAATTGAAGTTGTTATTGAACGCCGAACTCACTCAGTACTTGCGTTTCAAAATATATACTACTCCTACTACTTTTCTTTTTTTGAATGCCGAAAGTATAAAAAGAAATTGTGATATTAAATTTTAGGTTTCTGTAATTTGCAGCTTCTAGATGAAAACAGGTGGTACAATTTCGACGATAGCCACATATCGCCCATAAACGAAGAAGATGTAAAGTCAGCTGCCGCTTACGTGCTTTTCTACCGGAGGGTGAAAACAGAGGATGCCTTGGTAAGCAATGGAGCACAGTCCTCTGTGGATCACATCATTTATTCACGAAAGTAATCTCTCGGGATTATGTACATTTGTTGTCTGTACATTTGTTGTCTGTCCATTTGTTTTCTACTTCTATTTCTCGTCTGAAATATTTGGAAATACGAAGCCTCCAGCCGTATCCGGGGCATTTAATGCTATTTGATGTCTTATTACTTGTGGGGTTTCTTTTTCCTTTTCCTTTTCCTTTTCTTCTTAACCCCAGTATTTGACCAATTTTTGTAAGAATTAGACCTATGTCAACTAAATAGTTGATTACCAATGGGCTACTTTTCCAGTTGGTAACTCCTGTCCTCCCCATGTGGGAGGCTAGGGTTCGAGTCCCGTTGTGAGCGTTTGCGATTCAGGGCTATAGATAGCCTCTGAAACTCTTGTGGACTAACCTACTAACACCTCGCGAACCCCCCGTTGATGTATACAATATTGGCCAAAAAAAAAAAACTAAATAGTTGATTTGGATGCAAAAATATGCGAGAAAAATGATTTTCACACTCCAAAATTTACTATCTGCACTTTTGGAGTTCGAAAATCAATTTCCAACATGTAAAGCTCGGTCGAAACACAGCCCAGTTGAGAAAATTTGAGCAGAGGTGAGGTGGGTATGCCTAGAGATTAGATATGAGATGTTTTAAGGGACCCAATTTGAGCAGAGGTGGGTATTCCTTGTAGTGTATCTAATACTACTAGAGAAATTGGTTGTGCATTCACCTCAGGAGTATCTGAGGGGGGGTTCTAGTGGATGCAGGTTTCGTTTTCATTTTCTATTTTGCAGTCTTCCATTCTTTTTTTCTGGGTTCGAGAGGCAGGTGAACCTGTAGGCCCTTACCTTGATGATTGGTGTCTTCGAAATATTTTATTGTTTTCGAAACAGAAGAAACGAAAAACAAGCAATCCAATCCAAGTTGAATCTTAAGTTCCCAATCAGGTGGGATCGGCTACATAAACTCGTTTTCTCCGTTTCACACTCGTGACCAAAGAAACGAAGATTATCAAATGAGAAATGACTTTTATTCTTGCTTCCATTCGTTTTATATTCTTTCCTTAAAGATGTACAACCCACGAGTTGACAACAACTACAACACCAATGAGCTTTGACCGAAAATTGTAAACTTGTTTTCTCTGTCTCATACTCTTCATCGAAAATACGAAGATTATCAAATGAGAAATGTCTTAATCGCTTCCATAAAAGAGAAAGGAGCCATTGACATTCTTAGGGCTTAAATCAATAGAAGGTCATTGCTTAACTACTATATATTATTTTGACTAACTCAATTCTCTGGATTCAAATCATCCTCCATGCCAGCTGCGGCGGTCTGCATTTCACATGTTTGTTCGTGTATTGTAGCAGATGCCGCCTTGCATAATACGAATACTATTATTCCCTTCAATTATTCATTTGCTGTCTCTCTAACTAAACATTTTAGTAATGGCCTGGGTATAAAAAAAATTTGAACTGGGTCAACTCAACTGCTCCCTATAAGTAACTACTACTTAGATAATCACCCCACCCACCTCCCCTTGAAAACCCTTTTCTTAGACCAGAGATCTAGAGAGAGAGAGAGAGAGAGAGTGGGTGGAGATGAAGGCATTTTCCATATTCATTGCGTTGTTCCTCATCTACAGTTTATGTCCACAGTACGCAAATTCACAAACAGATTCATGTAGCAATAATCTCACGGCCGTCAACGGCGTCCAATTCCCATTCGACACTTCTTCTCTCAACTGCGACGCCGTTTGGACTGTTCAAAATTACATCCTCAGAGTAACTCTCTCTCTCTCTCCAAGTACATATTATGCATATTAAATGCTGCATGAAATCAGGAATAGCAACAAAAAAGAATACCACTACAAGAGTTCCACCACCAAGATTAGAATCATAAAAAAGAGGATGTTCTCTGGTCATCTAGATCATGTTGTTGAGTCATTTGTGGACTCTTTCCGAGCCCGCTTCGAGGATCGGGGTCTTTTTTTTTTTTTTTTTGTAAAAATTCGTTGGTAGCAAATAACATATATAAGACATCAAATCAGGTCTGGTAAATTCGATCGGACTAAACTGATTTTGAAAAATATTTAATGTTCGTAACACAAATTTGCCCGCGAGATTGTGCTTCTTTTAGCTCACGGTAAATATTCTAGAATTGCGTACTTATTAATATGCAATTAAAATAACCTTAGCTAGCTCTAAAAGATGAATAATTGATACATCGAAGTTAACTCGAGGTGGTATACAAAAGACCAATTTGAGAGGAATTCTTACCAATTCAGAGGGTGTTTTCACTAAATTATGAACTAAATAGGACTATGTTTGAAACTTAGGAAAAGAAGAGAAAATGATTCAAAGGGAAATGAGAGGGAAAGTCAAAGGAAAATTAAGAGAAAAGTTGAAATTGCAAATGGAATTTTTCCTTCTCTTTTTCTAGAACCAAAGTGTAAGATTTTTTTTAAAATTTTCTCGTTCATTTTCACAAGTTCCAAACGTAACCTTGAAACTCATGTTTTTATGGAGTTTTAGACAAATTATTCCCCTCATATACTGACATACATCAATTAAAATACTATCTTTTAACGAAATAACTTAGCCACATACATCAATTAAAATACTATCTTTTAACGAAATAACTTAGCCAAATACATCAATTAAAATACTATCTTTTAACGAAATAACTTAGCCATTGTCATTAGCCTGACGCAAAAGAAATATAACGGAAACGCACCCTAATTGCAGTGTTAAATATGATTTGTTTACAGTATGCACAAGCATCCTCAAACGTGTGGAGCTTCGTTCTCTCAGCTCCGAGCATAGACTGTTACGTAGCCATGGGATTTTCCCCCAACGGCAACATGGTGGGTTCGAGCGCGATCGTGGGTTGGGTCGACTCCGACGGCGTCGGCGGCGTGAAACAGTACTTCCTCGGCGGCAAAACGCCGGCTCAGGTGCTGCCGGACAAAGGGAACCTCGTTATAGTCGGGAATTCAACCTCTATCGTAGCTGTTGACTCGACTATATACATGGGTTTCCAGTTGAACGCCTCCACGCCTTTGAACCAGCTGATTTATTCCGTCGGACGCACCGGAGTGCTCCCTTCTTCGCCGTTGTACCAGTTGACTGAGCACCAAAATATGATCGCCACTACCATTAATTATGTCACAGGTACATCTGATTTCTTTCCAAGAGTAAATCCGGGTCTCTCGTGCGATGCACATAAGATTCACGCGCATTGAACGACTTTGATCGAGTCAAACAATGTTTGGACATATGTATCTCGTAACTTCTTTTTTTTTTCAATTTAGATAAACGCATAACGTACAAAAGATCGTTTGAAATGCAAGAATTATGTCTAAAATGAAAGAGTCGGCTAAAAAAAATTCAGGGTTCATACCTCGAACGCACGATTGGCCAAGCCTAAGGGGTTGACTCAATCAAGCATCAGGACTTTAGAGTTTGTTCCTCCTATTTTAAAGTTCAAAATATCCCAAGTGCTCTTTTTTTTTTTTTAAGTCAATTGATACGAGGTATTGCTCGGATTTTAAATAGACTCCCACCAATGGACGGTAAGATTACAAGTTACGACAAACCCCGAGTTTGCGGGTAAAAAATAATGCCTTCTTTTTCATCAGACCCCACGAAAGCCTAAAATATAACCTTGACGTCTCTGTTTTACTAGTAGTTATCAATGGGGCTCACCCTGTCACGCGTTTTTCTTTCTGAAAAATTTACTCTACTACTATTAAATTGGATTCGCAAACTAACCACTAGTTGACAATATTACAGCTTGACGACGTTTTACTTGCTCTTTGTTTCACTGTTATTCTATACTAATTGGGCGCGAGTATTTTCATCCACGATTTTGTTATGACCGGATGTCCGGTTCAGCTTGCGCGCAGCTCGACTTATTCCAGAGCCCTGAAAGTTAATGAACGAGCGAACCTTCGGTGGCCCCAAGGTTTGAAATGTTTGACTTTCGTTGGATTCAAACGTGCAAGCCATTAGTTGCTTTCTAGTGTATAAAACCTAGTGTGCATCCATGCGCATGTAAATATTTTATTCAAATGTCCACTCTCAGCTGGGTTTTCAACCATTCCTATTTGTCTGAACTTTTCTGAGGTTTCTTAACAACTAATGTTTGTTTGGTCCTACCAAAAGTATAACTATATACCTATGTTAGTTGTCCGCCGGCAAACGTAGAGTGAAAACAGGGGAAGCTACCGTGTTTCTCTCTCTCTCTCTCTCTCTCTCTCTCTCTCTCTCTCTCTCTCTCTCTCTCTCGTGTGGTGAATTCTATACTATTGTTTCGTGGGATTATATATACATATATATTGCTTGTGTGTAAGTTGGTTCGGACAATCTCATTCTTTAAAAAATACAGTATATGTACATATAGTGTGATTGTCAATTAATGTACACAAAGCTGTCTCTCTATTTTGTAATTCTTGCAACCCGGTACCAAAAGCTAAAAGAGAGAAACAGTGGCGGACGTAAGATTTTACAAAAACGAAACTTGTAAGAAAACTATTAGTATTTTCGATAAACAAATGTTTTTCAACTTTCATTAACCTAACTGATGACTTTCTGAATTTTATTACTACTGATTGCGACAATAGACTACCCAGGCAGATGTTTGAAGAAAGCTTTAATTAATTACTGCTTAAGCCTGTGTTTGTTTTCTAGGTTTATTTTTTTATTGGGACCATAGTGAATTGATTGATGAAGATACTCTATGTCCATTTGTTACCTCCACCAAACATCTCTCCACTTCCGGTCAACGTCACACCTATACCAAAAGATTCTAAATGGAGTTGAAAAAATTTGGAGAGAGAGAGAGACATTTGAAATAAGAAATTGGATCATCTTCGGTTCTTAATTAAGACTGAAATCCGGGTCATACATTGAAATAATTAATGGTTCGGAGTTAATCAGAGACTTGGATCATAGAGAATCCAGACCCATGAAAAATAACCATTACCTTGAGCCCCTTTTGATTGTGTGATTTTTATGAGAAAAGAAAGGGTTATGGTTTCTCATCAAATCTCATTATTTTATTTGAGAAATGGTGAGAAACAAAATAATCCTTTCATTTATACACATTACTCGCTATTTCTCATCCATTTATCTAAACAGTGGTGAGAATCTCTTCTCTATTCTTTTCCAAAAATGCTACACATACAGCAAAAACATACAGATTTTGCATACAGATTTTGTGTGGGGCCCACTACGGGTCCCACACAACTGATCCGAGCCGTTCATTAAATGTAAAACAGTTTTTCAAGGGCCCCCGCGAAAAATCAGTTCAATCCGATACTTATAGATGCTCAATCCAATCATCTAACTTTTGATTTTGATTCCCGGATAATGAAACATTCTATAATTGGATTGAGCATCTATAAGTATCGGATTGAACTGATTTTTCGCGGGGGCCCTTGAAAAACTGTTTTACATTTAATGAACGGCTCGGATCAGTTGTGTGGGACCCGTAGTGGGCCCCACACAAAATCTGTATGCAAAATCTGTATGTTTTTGCTGTATGTGTAGCATTACTGATTCTTTTCTGATCAAATCCCTCGGTCCAAAGGGGTTGTAAAGTCATCATCAGTTGCTGGCTGAGCATATGATTGTATAAACGGCCCGCTGGCCCATCAGAAGGCTGCCTCAACCTATTGGGCCCAGCCCATTACCATGGGTTTTGTGTGGGCCATACAGTTTTGAAGGGGAAAATGACGGTCCAGAACGTGTTTTGATAATTAATACCCGTCAAGGACATGTTGAGTGCATTTGTTAATGCTGAAAATGTCGTTAGCGGATACTCCTATTAATTATTAAAACACGTCTTTGGCCGTCATTTTCCCTTTTTGAAGTCCGGCCTAACCACAAGCCGAATTGTGTTGTTTTTTAAGAGATTTCTTATAACAAATTTGGTTCTTAGACATAATTTTTTACTTTTTCAATTACCGTCATGAAGATGAAACAATAATCCACACACGTTTAGAGCAAAACTAACAAATGGGAAAAAATTTGAATAAAAAAAATGAAGTGGCTTTTTTAGAAAAACTTTGCCTAATCTCCAATGAAATCCTCCAAAATATAATTTTGGCCTTAAAAACATCTTTTTGACATTAATTCGTCCATTTTGGAGGAAAATAGTGTTTCTACCCATCCTCCATTTGAGAGAATTGTACGTACTTCATCCTCCCAAAAAACCTTTTTGGAGGGCAAAAAAGTGTTTGGGAGGATTGGTGGAGATGCCCTTAAAAAAAGCTGATTTCACAAAGCTCTTGATGATTTTCCTTAATTTTTTGTCCTTTTTCTTAACAGGTCAAACTCAAACGGTAAAAGCTCCATACTCAAACCTGAAAAAGAACCATGGGATCTTGAACATGTTGGGGTGGGGGATCCTACTGCCGATTGGCGCGATCGTCGCTCGTCACTGCAAGGAATGGGATCCAATCTGGTTTTACTCCCACATTTCAATCCAATCACTTGGTTTTATCTTGGGGGTAGCAGGTATATCTTGTGGTTTTGTCTTGGAACACAAGCTCAGTGTCATTGTCAGCCACCACAAAGGCATTGGCATCTTCATTCTCGTACTAGGGTGCCTTCAGGTATATCTCAACTCTCATCATTTTAATCTATCATCTCAAGTATTTCTGTTGCATTCTTAGTCCAATTCGATCATCTCTAGTTGCCAATATTTCATAAGAATTTACTCTCATTTAGGAAATGAGAATTTACCCTTATAGATAGGAGACGATCGAAAATAATGATGCCAATGTTTGCTCTTATTCTTTACAGATGATGGCAGTTTTGGCTAGGCCTGATAAGGCCTCAAAGCATAGGAAATACTGGAACTGGTACCATCAAAATGTGGGGAGGCTGCTGATACTTTCTGCCGTAGCGAATGTTTTCTATGGAATTCATCTGGGCTTGGCTGGGAGGGGATGGGATGTTGGTTATGGTATTGTTCTTGTAGGGTTGTTTATCATTGCTGCTGTTTTGGAGATTAGGATGTGGACGAGGAAATAGATAGTGTAGTTGTTTGCTGTACACATATATAGTTGTTTATAGTTGTATGTTGCTTCCATGTATTTGGTGAACGTTTTTGCATATGTGAATATCTCTCTCTCTCTCTCTCTCAAACACACACACATCGCACATACATAAACACTTTCTTTTTTGGTTGACAGGGAGGAGACGGGTTTTTTTTTAATCATGGAAAGTCAGTATTGTTAGAATAGTTAAATTAGCACCTTGAAAGATGAGTTGATCAACTCCTGCCCTCCTTCTCTAAGGGCACCCCTGTAATTAGAGAACCCCTGTAAGTGTGAATGAAAATTGATTTGATTTGGAGTTGCATCTTTTCATTGGCACTTGTTCATTATGGACGAACGGGTTCTTTACAAACAAATGTGTCCCTTTTCCTAGTTACTATTTGTAGAGTTACCGGTTGGTCTATATATATTGCATCTTTCCTTCTTTTTGGGTGATGAATTTTTCCTCCTATTCGAGTTCATACATATGAGATAGTACAAAACACAAAAAAGTTCATCAGACCCACCAATTTAGTATTGCTTTTGGACGCACCAGATTGAGCATCCGTCTTATTTATGGAAGGCTCCACAAATAAGTTTTTCTGTGGTATGAAACAATTCCTTTTGTGAGCCGTTAATTCCCATTGAGCATTTTATCCAAAATTCATTTCATAGGTAAAAGCCATACGGCATATACATGATTTCCATCTAATACAGAGATAAGGAATAAACAATAAGCAAAAAGAGGAAAACTAATGCATAAACCCTAAACACGAGCACAAAATTCCCAACACGTTACTGCCGAAACAGACCAACCAGAGGGCGGCGTAGGTGAGGATAGGTGACCCGACATTTAGTTCTTAGAAAGACATCCCTATCAGAGGCTTCAACATGTGCCGATGAAAATCCGACAAAAAAGCGAGCAGAGGCTACGAATCCACCCTTGGACCACAGTCCAATAAGCACACCGGCCGGATCTAGACAAGGATACATAAATCGAGTCCTCAACCGAAGCAGTGGAGAACAACTCCGAGGCAAGCCCCCGCTAACACGGCAAGCTCCGAGCGCACAGACCAAAGCATGAAATCCATAAAAGGCTAAATGTTCGATCCTGCGATCACAGCGACCGGTGACTGAACCCTCCCCTTTGCTAAAACTTGCCAACAGCACAACTGGCCGCGGGCCAAGCCCAGGCCTTATACTCCTGCTGCCGTAGCCCCCGGATCTAGGGGAACCCAGACCGGAAACACACAGACACACATGCAGACACACCAACAAAACAAAGAAATTATTTACCCACCACCTCGACTTCACCAGATCCGAGAAAAACCCGAAATGGTACACACACAAAAAAAAAAAACAAAAAAAACCCACCCTAACTCCACACGTCTCACCTTATTGATCACCAACCACCATTGAGCAACTGTTTTGTTCACGTCTTTCTTGGTTTGTATATTTATACAGTATATATACAAACTGAACATGGGTATACATAATTGAAGTGGGTCAACTCAACTGCTCCCTAGATAATCACCCCACCCACCTCCTCTTGAATACCCTATTCTTAGAACAGAGATCTAGAGAGATAGAAACACAGAGAGAGAGAGAGAGAGTGGAGATGAAGGCATTCTCCATATTCATTGGATTGTTCCTCATCTCCAGTTTTTGTCCACAGTACGCAGATTCACAAACAGATTCATGTAGCTCTAATCTCGCGGCCGTCAACGGCGCTCAATTCCCATTCGACACTTCTTCTCTCAACTGCGACCCCGTTTGGTCTGCTCAAGATTACATCCTCAGAGTATCCCTCTCTCTCTCTCTCTCTCCAAGTACATATGCGTATAAAATGCTGCATGAAACGTGAAAACCATTGTTTTCGTTTTGCCGAGACAGTTGAATATGGCATTGAAATGAGTAGCTAGGCAGAATATAGATGTTTATGTTCCCACCTCCAAAATTGAAATCTTGGAATTTCTCTGTGTTAACTTTGAATACTACACTGAATCGATGGTGTTTTAGATCCATGTAGTAGAAATACAAGAGTTCCACCTCCAAAATTAGAATCATAAAAAGAGAGGATGTTCTCTGCTCATCCAGATCTTGTTGTTGAGTCATATATATGTAAACTCTTTCCGAGCCCACCTCGAGGATCGGAGTCATTTATCTTGTTTGTAAAAATTCATCAGTAGCAAATACTAACATACTGATTTCGAAAACGTTATTTGATCTTCAAAACACAAATCTGCCCACCGGAAATATTCTGCAATTGCGTGCTTATTACTCCCTCCGTCCCTATTTAATTGTTCACTGTGACTTTACGTGCATTTTCAACGGCTTATATCTCTCGACGTATATTACTAAAAATATGCAATATGAATCTTATTTGATAGATCTCAATTTTTTGTATAAGACAATGATTTCAAAAACATACTCCCTCTGTCCCGATTTGTATGTCCCAAATTGACTGTCTAATTTCAAAATCAATGGATCAGATTTTGTTTCCTTAATAAGTTGGAAACCCGAGATTGGACATACAAATCCGGACAAACAAGTCGTTCAAAATGCACGCAAAATCATAATGAACAATTAAATAGGGACGGAGGGAGTAATATGCAATTATCTTAACGTGCTCTAAAAGATGAACCATTAATACATCAAAGTTAACTTCAGGTGGTGTACAAAAGGCCAATTTGAGAGGAATTTTGGACTCTTACCAATTCATCATTGACTAAGTACTAATGGGTGGTTCCGCTAAACTATATTTTTACAAATTTTTAGGTTGGGCATTCTCCTCACGTACATTGACTGCAATTAATATCATTTAACGAAACAACGTGACACTATTGTCATTAGCCAGAAGCAAAAGAAATATAGCGGAAACGCACCCTAATTGCAGTGTAAATATGATTTGTTTACAGTATGCACAAGCATCCCCAAACGTGTGGAGCTTCGTTCTCTCAGCTCCAAACATAGACTGTTACGTAGCCATGGGATTTTCCCCCAACGGCGACATGGTGGGTTCGAGCGCGATCGTGGGTTGGGTCGACTCCGACGGGGTCGGCGGCGTGAAACAATACTACCTCGGCGGCCAAACGCCGGCCCAGGTGCTGCCGGACCAAGGGAACCTCGTTATAGTCGGGAATTCAACCTCTATCGTAGCTGTTGACTCGACTATATACATGGGTTTCCAGTTGAACGCCTCCCCGCCGAGGAACCAGCTGATTTATTCCGTCGGACCCGCCGGGGTATTACCTTCTTCGCCGTCGTTCCGGTTGACTCAGCACCAAAATATGGTCACCACTACAATGAATTATCTCACAGGTACGTACGACCGCAGTAGAATAGAACCCAATTGCGTTTTCTATTTTTCATTTTTGTTGGTGTTTTTAGATTTTTGCAGATCTGATTTCCTTGACACACGGACACACTCGTTCAATGCATGCACGTGGGTTGCATGTAGGATTCGGGATCGGATCCGGTCAAGTTTTTTCCGACCAGTTTCGTCCATTTTTTATATCCGGGCCGTCCAAAAGTGTTTGGACGGCCCAGATTTATTCGGGGTGTTTTGAATATTACTTAATAAAAATTTACCCGAATAAATCTAGATCGCTCAAAACACTTTTGGACGGCCCCGATTAAAAAACTAGACAAAATTAGTCGAGGAGAAACTTGACAGGATCTGACCGCCATAGAATTCATAGGCATCCAACGACTTCAAGTATAGTATTTAGATTGAGTTTGTGTTTGGATATACGTGTCTTTGTGACATTTTTGTTTTTTCAATTTAGACCATGTTTCCAGTTCTCACTAACAATTTTGGGTTACGATTTATTGCATTTTGACAAATCGCTCACATTAATCAACAAGGTTTGCGTTCCATCTGCAACTTACTATTAGCTAGTGGTTCAACAACTCTCGCTCTCTCTCTCACACTCAACGGCCTTAAAATTTTCAACAAGTTATTGATTAGTGGAAAAACTTGACATTTTTCATCATATTTCTCTCTCAACAACCTAACAAATTTTCAACAACTTATTAATTAGTGAAAACAACTTGACATTTTTCACGGCCGGAAGATCGAATACAAAAGGTTGTTTAAATTTTTACCATAAATTACAAAAACACAAAAAATCTGACAAAAATCAAAAGGTCAAATTTAGAAAATCCAGGGTTTAGATACCTTGAACGCACGATTGGTTAAGCCTTAAGTCTAAGGGGTTGGCTCACTCATCAAGACTTAGAGTTTACTCCTCTTATCTTAAGTTCGAGATATTTGAGTGCTGTCACTTTTTTCGGGTGCGAATTTTTTTAATAATCGGATGCTCGGGCCAGCTTCCGCGCACATCGACTAATTTTGAAACCCTGAAGTTAACGACCAGACAAACCTCCATTAGCCTCAAGGTGTGGGATGTTTGGCCTTCGTAGGATTTCGAACTTGCTTTCCCCTGCCCACTTGACCAAATCCCTTGGGTTTTTTATTCACATTTGATACTACGTCTTATATTTGTTGTTTATTCTAGTGTAATACGTGGTGTGCATACATACGCATGTAAGTACTCTTTGAAATGTCAACTCTCAGCTGGTCTGAACTTTTCTAAAGTTTATTAACAACTACTGTTGGTTTGGTCCTACCAAAAGTATAACTATATATTGTTCGTGTAATACTATATGAGATTATATATGTATATATTGCTCGTGCGTAAATCGGTTCAGACAATCTGAGTTATCAAAAGTATATGTACATGTAGCGTCGCTGTCAAATGTGACACGAGGTTGTCTCTACGTTTTGTAATTTTCGCAACCCAATACCAAAAAGCTAAAAGAGAGAAACAGTGGCGGACGTAAAAATTCTACTACAAAAGAAAACTTGTATAATGAGATATTATAGGTTTTGAAGAGGTTCATGCACTATAATATAGTAACAATGGAATTCAGTGGCTTATGCCTTGCTTTTTTTGGGGGGGAAATAGGGAAGGCAATAACAAATGTTTTTCAACTTTCATTAACCTAACAGATGACTTTCTGAATTTTATTACTGAAATTGCGACAATATAGAATAGACTCCCCTGGCAGATGTTTGAAGAAAGCTTTAATTACTGCTTAAGCCTGTGTTTGTTTTTTTGGATATATTTTTATTGGGACCAAAGTGAATTGATTAATGAAGATACTTTACTCTCTGTCCATTCTTATTACCTCCACCTAACATGTCTCCACCTCCAAGTCAACGTCTCACCTACACCCCAAAAGATTCTAAATGGAGTTGAAAATTTTTGGAGAGGAATTGAAATAAGAAATTGGATCATCTTTCGTCCTTAATTAAGACTGAACGGGATAGTTCAAATCCTGGTCATACATTGGAAATTAATGGCTCGGAGTTAATCAGAGACTTCTCAAGTCTAAACTTGGACTACAGAAAATCTAGACCCATGAATGATGAAACAAACCATTACCTTGAAGCCCCTTTGGATTGTGTGAATTTATGGGATAAAAAGAAAGAGTTATAGTTTCTCACCAAATCTCATCGTTTTATTTGATAAATGGTGAGAAACAAAATAATCCTTTCATTTATACACATTCCTCATCATTTCTCACCCATTTATCTAAATAGTGCTGAGAATCTCTATTCTTTTCTTTTCTGACCAAATCCCTCAAAAGTTTGCTTAGCAAAAAAATAAATCCCTCAAAAGTTAATTACCTTATCATAGTTGCTGGCTGGGCATATACCTGTGTAAAACGGGCCGCTGGCCCATCAGAAGTCTGCATCAACATATTGGGCCAGCTCAGACCACCCCAAATTTGGACCAACTCTGGCCCAGCCCATTACCATGGGTTTTATCTGGGCCATACAGTTTTTGAAGTCCGGTCAAACCATAAGCCGAATTGTGTTGTTTCCCTTTAAGTCTGCTATTGGTTCGGGCCAATCATCTTTTTGGGCCTGTTTTTTGGAGATTTCTTATAAAAATTATGGTTTTCGGACATAATTTTCTACTTTTTTGATTTCCCTCATGGAGATGAAACAATAATCCACATGTTTAGAGCAAAACTAACACATGAGAAAGAAAATTTGAATTAAAAAACGACGAAGTGGATTTTTTAAACTAACAAATGGGAAAAAAAATTGAATTTTAAAAAAAAACGAAGCAAATTTTTTAGGGAAACTTTGCCTAACCTCCAAAATACTTTGCCCTCCAAAACATCCATTTTGGAGGGAAATAGCGCTTCTACCCATCCTCCATTTGAGAGGATTGTACTTTCATCCTTTGTTGTCGGAGGATGAAAATAGTTCATACTCTATATTTGAAGGAATTGAGACAAAAAGGGTATTTTGGAGGATGAATTTTGAATGAATTGAGAAAAAAATGTTTTGGAAGATGGGTTGGAGCAAACCCCATCCTCCCAAAAAAACCCTTTTTGGAGGGCAAAAAAGTGTTTGGGAGGATTGGTGGATATGCCCTTAAAAAAAGCAGACTTCACAAAGTTCTTGATGGTTTTCCTTAATTTTTGTCTTAACAGGTCAAACTCAAACGGTAAAAGCTCCATACTCAAACCTGAAAAAGAACCATGGGATCTTGAACATGTTGGGGTGGGGGATCCTACTGCCGATTGGCGCGATTGTCGCTCGTCACTGCAAGGAATGGGATCCAATCTGGTTTTACTCCCACATTTCAATCCAATCACTTGGTTTTATTTTGGGGTTAGCAGGTATATCTTGTGGTTTTGTCTTGGAACACAAGCTCAGTGCCATTGTCAGCCACCACAAAGGCATTGGCATCTTCATCCTCATACTAGGGTGCCTTCAGGTATATATATCTCAACTCTCATCATTTTAATCTCATCTTAAGTGGAGTATTTTTGTTGCATTCTTAGTACAATTCATCTCTAGTTGCCAATACAGGAAAAATAAACGAAAACGTTATGAAAACAGAAATGTGAAATGTAGTCGAACTATATTGTGGGAAAATGGAAAACTGTGGGAGGTAGGAGATTGAATAGCGCAGTTACAGGAAATTTTCTAGGAACCTTATGCATATGTCAATGCTGCAGTACCATCTATTTAGATAAATTGTTGTTGTGAAACAAAATATAGTGCAGTAGTAGAAACTATGGGAAGGGCATAGGATTTTTTTTTTTTGGATAATGCAAGGTGTCCCGGGTCAGCTTGCGCGCACCTTGGACTAATCAAAGGGCATAGGAAGTTTACACTACACTTGTAAGAGTTCATGTAAGTTTTCCTATAGAGTTTGGGTAAATTACATGTTATCAAATCCTATTTCAGCTCCCCAATTACAAATGGTAAATCGATCTCTACACTTGAGGTCAAGTGTCACTGCATGTGGTCATTTTGTGAGAGGTTCAATTCCCATTCCTTAATACTTTCGTAAGAATTTACTCTCATTTAGGAAATGAGAATTTACCCGTATGGATAGGAGACGATCGAAAATAATGATGTCGATGTTTGTTCTTATTCTTACAGATGATGGCAGTTTTGGCTAGGCCTGATAAGGCCTCAAAGCTTAGGAAATACTGGAACTGGTACCATCACAATGTGGGAAGGCTAATGATATTTTTTGCAGTAGTGAATGTTTTCTATGGAATTCATCTGGGCTTGGCTGGGAGGGGATGGGATGTTGGTTATGGTATTGTTCTTGTAGGGTTGTTCATCATTGCTGCTGTTTTGGAGGTTAGGATGTGGATGAGGAAATAGATCATTTGTAGTTGTTTGCTGTACACATAGTTGTATGTTGCTTCATGTATCTTGATCGCTATTGTTTTCGTGAACGTTTTTGCATATGTGAAATTCTCTCTCTCTCTCTCTCTCACTTCCTTTCTTTTTTGGTTGTCAGGGAGGACACAATTTTTTCCCTATCGTGGAGAGTCGGTATTGGTAGAATAGTTAAATTAGCACTTTAAATATGACATTTTTGCGCTAAACTCTCTCTCACTTCCTTTCTTTTTTGGTTGTCAGGGAGGACACAATTTTTTCCCTATCGTGGAGAGTCGGTATTGGTAGAATAGTTAAATTAGCACTTTAAATATGACATTTTTGCGCTAAAAATGATTATTTCTCGAAATACTTGGATAAAAGTAAAAAAAAAAAATTACTTTTCCGATTCCTCTCGTCGAGACGAATCAATAACCCACAAAAATTTGGCACAAAACTAATGTTGTGTTCTCTTTACAACTCAAAAAGAATTTTCCAAAAAATTCTCCCTAGATTCTTCCTACTTCCAACATTTCTTTTTCTATCTCTCTCCGCTTATTACTCCTACTATTTTTCAAAAAAGAATTCAAATAAAGACAAAAAATTTAGGTTTAAATTAAGTCCAAGAAAACGCAGCCCAAGTGAGAATCTTAAATCCAGAGGGAGGAGAGGTTCATACCAAATCTAAAGACCGAAAATTTATTGAAATTACCGCTATATAGATTTCGGTACAGAGGATTTGAACTCAGGTGCTGGCTGTGATCTTAGAATGACCAAGTCATTATGAAAGTTCAAATCGTGCATTAATTACCTAGGAGGGGACATCTGACCAAATTGAAACAAATTTTATAAATTCTTCCTATATTTTGTGTCCATTGAGGAATGGGTATTGTGACCCCTCCAAAAAATTTATGGATCGGATCTAAAGGTTGTACATGGTACCTAAGCCGGGCTTATTTCAGCCAACATTTTAAGAAAGTTCAATACGCAACAAAAAGAATGCGCAATGATAGACTAAAAAAAGAGCCTATAAACGCGTGATATAACCCAAATGCAGCTGCACATAAGAGGATGTTAAGAATACAATCGGCAATCCGACATTGATTGGTATAAAAGGAGTGATGATTAATTTAATGTAATGTTGGAACTTGTTCAGCTAATGATTTAAGCTTTTGAGTTGGATCTAAAGTTTCTACATTAGTTTGAGTCCCATTTTAACTCCTATTTTGACAAAGTCGATCGTTCGTATTGTAAGGGGAGGGAGAGAGAGAGAGAGTAATCTGCAAATCGCAAATAATCTAGAGTAGTTTTTTTTTTTCCCCCAAAATATTAGGAGGTTCCATTGATAGAAGAAACAGTACATCAAGAAGAGCAAGATCCCCACAACACAACGGGCGAATCAAGCCACAAGAGAGAGAGGCCACCAAGAAAGCACCCCACTCCCACATACAAACCTTCTGGGCACAACATTTGCCGCGGAAAAATCGCATAACCAAACTAATGGAAACCCTCGAAGGGGAGGAAACAACCCCATCAGGGGTAGAAAACCAAAAAAAAAAACAAATGCAGCAGAGAAAACAAACCAAAACCTACAAAAACAAATATACACTCCTAAATTCGGTCACCGAGATCGCAGATCACCGTAACAACCACACTCCACCATCCAACAGCACCAACAGCTATCTTCGTCCCACAACAACAACCTTGTCAAGGTTCGAACAAGCAACACCCAAACGACAAGGCCGGGCCGGCTTGATAACGCTGATAAAACTCGCACGGTGAGGAAGATTGGAAAAGAGAGCACATAGGTGGACTGCACGCGGATGATTGGCGCCATCGACGAGGAGCACCAAACTTAGGGAGAGACAGATCTATAGAGAGAGAGGAGGAGGAAAAAGAACCCCATCCATAATCATGTCCCCGGATAAATCGTCGCTCCGGTTTCGGGGTCTTATTCACCGAAAGATCTCACCAAACAGCCCAACGACCCGTCATAGTAGGGAGTGGACGGCCACTGATGGGGGGGTGGGGTGAGGCAGCAGCCCCAACCCCCTACAAAAAAAAATCCCTATCAGATGTTTGTAGGGAGAAGACAGAGAAAATAAAAGTTAGAGAGAGAGAGATATGGAGGGAATCTAGAGTAGTTGAATGGGGCATGATAGGAGGGGGAAAAATAATTGTACTAGTAGTTGGATGGCATTGGACTTGAAGAGTAGGCCGTTAGAGAATTGGCCAGAAAAGAATTCCTATTAAGGATTACAAGCAACCTTTACAGCTTGAAAACGAGGAGACTTCAATCACACTTTAAACTTTAAAGCTCTGTATACTATGGAGTTATAATCGTCCAATTTCTTCTCTTGTGTGTTCCCGTCCAGTGTGGAATACTGTCTATTCTGTTTCAGTTCGGCATTTGCGGGCCCATCTCGGACCCACAATAATGATCGGAACCATTCACCACTTAGAGCTCGTTAAGAACATTGGCCTCTATTAAAAACAAGTTGATCGGATACCCATTGATATGATTTTGAAATGAATTAAACTTGAAAAAAAATGCACAACTCTAGATTGCAACTCATCTAACACATTTATCTTATGCTTTATGCATTTAAAAATCATATCAAATGGTATCCAATCAACATGACTTTTTACATGGCTAATGTTCTCGACGACTCTAAAAGGTGAACGGTTCTAATCATTAATGTGGACCTGAAAAAGGCCCACAACCACAAATGCCGAACTGGACGGTATTCCACACTGGACTGAAATTGTATATATATTTACGGATCAATTGACTTTTTGATGAAAGACTAGTAGAAGTTAATTTAAATACTACCATTGAAACGCGTAAATCTCTCTCTCTCTCACCCTAGGGAAGCTGCCACCCCCATCTCTCTCCTTCCCTACCCCCTGGGTTTTATGCCCCAATGGGCAAGGGCGGAACTACACCAAGGCTCCATTGGGCAATAGAGCAGGTGCAGTCCCGAAGAACTAAAAAATATATATGTATGGGGAAAATGACGACCCATGACGTGTTTTGATAATTAATATCCACTAAGGACATTTTCAGCATTAACAAATGTTTTTAGTATGTTCTTAGCGGGTATTAATTATTAAAACACGTCATTGGCCGTCATTTTCCCAAACAAAATTATACTCCCTCCGTCCCAAAATCATTGTCCATTCCGCAAAACGGAGTATTAAAAATAATACAATTTTTGCAAGAAAAATTCAAAAGTTTTTTAACAACTTACTAGATATCAATGAGTTCTATTAATTGGTGAAAAAAAAATTGAATTTTTTCTTTAAAAAATTGCATTATTTTTAAGACTCCGTTTTGCGGAATGGACAATGATTTTGGGACGGAGGGAGTATGTAAATTTTCAGTGCAAATGAATTTAGCCCAACCTCCCATTCAGCCTAGCCCAACCCACCATCCATTTGAACGGTGCGAAGATCTTATTTTTCTAATCATTTTATCCGAAATGATCGTAATTAATTTTTGTCTCTTGGGCTCTCGTAATCAAGTATCTGCTTTATTTGGGACCCTATGGGGCAGATACTTGATTATGAGAGCCCTAGAGGCAAATATTAATTATGACCCTTCAGAACAATATAATTAAAAAAATAAGATTTTTACACCGATTCAAACGAATTAAAAATTAGAGCACTTGATTTTTTTAGACAGCTTATATATTTAAATATATGGTTAAGAAATCAAGTGCTCCAATTTTCAATCTGTTTGAAGCGGTGTTAAGATCTTATTTTTCTGATCATTTTATTTTTATAAGGTCATAATTAATTTTTGTCTATAGTACTCTCATAATCAAGTATATGCTCTATAGGGTCCCAAATAAAGAGTAGATATTTAATTATGAGAGCCCTAACAACAAAATTAATTATGACCCTTTAGAATAATATGATCAGAAAAATAAGGTCTCGCACCGACCCAAACGAATTAAAAATTGGAGCACTTAATTTTTTTGAGACTATTTAATAATATAAGAGAAATCAGAAGAGAGAAGTGAAAAATAATAAAAAATAATTTGTTGATGAACAGTTGTTCAGTATATATACCAAAGTATTGTAGCGAAATGTATTTTACCTAAGCTTTTATCTAACTGCTGCAGGCGGATTTTTTCAGTTTTAGGTAGCTATAATTGTTAATATTTTCCTTTTTGCTACTCTGTTGTACATGCTCTAATGGAACAACAAAATAAAAGGGTGAAAAAACTCTTTTGTATTTTTTTGTTTATTTTTGAAAATTTATAGTATATATTTATATACGAGTTTGCCTTTTTTTGGTTCATATATATAAATTTTGGTTATCTCATGGCGGAATAAATTCTTGATTCCGCCCTTGCCAATGGGTGATGGGAGGGAAGGGATTTCTCCCCCTCGTGAGATTTTTCAATCTCCCGATTCTAGATCTCGGAGGTTTTCTCTCTTTTTCCCTTCACCCTCATCCTCCTCCTCTCCAAACCACCATCCGCCGCCCCTCATCCGCCTCTTCCGTTGTGCAGTCCGACAACTTTTGGATGTAGTGGCTTACAGATCGTGGTTGCCGGAGGCGTCTTCCTTCCACCGGAGTGGGAGATCTAGATGGGTGGATAAAGTCTGCTTCAGTACGACAGACTCTGTCTAGTTCTGTTACCGAATTTTCTCTTTTTTCCTGGTTCTTCTCTTTGGTATCCCCTGTATTGGATTTCTCCCTATTTGTGGGGCTTCTATCACCCCTGTGTGGGTGTTTTTAGTTGTTTTCTGCAGTGGTCCGTTTGTTTGGAGCAATGGATTTAGTTGGAGTTGGGTGTAGTTCTATGAACTAAGTCCCCTTTTGTTTGGTTTCTTGATCCCGGATAGAATTTTCTCTTGATGTACTATTTCTTGGATCTATAATATCACCTATTATCATTGTGTAAAAAAAAAAAAAAAACGCGTAAATCATTCCATGAACCACGACTTGGTCTTATTAGTTTTTCTTTTTTTTTTTTTATCATTATGGTCCTACATTAGTTTGGTCCAATATAAATATACCTTGAAGGCAACGGTTATTGCCCACTGCACTGCACACATTCAATACGTGTATACCATTCCACTGGGTGTTACTTTCTAATGAATAATTATGATGTAATTGTATCTTGTAATTGACTTCCTCTTTTCTTCACTTTTTTAGAGAATTTGTGTGACATGTTGATGAGAGATTTTGTAATTTATTTCCTTTTTTTTTTTTACTTTTTGAGAGAATTTTGGATGGACTCGTTGGTATTTTTAGAGTTTTTATCTCCAAAATAAAAGTGTGGTCTTCATAGTTGGAGACCTGAAGGTAAATTACGATACCAAATCCCTTAAAAGATGAATCTCTGCAAAATTTTCTCATGAAGTACAAAAAATGAAGAAGAAATAGAATAAATTATAAAATATTCTCTCAATATATCACATTCATTCTTCATTTTGAAAATGGGTCGGAAATGCTCTCATCTCTCCCTACTTATTAAAGATGGCAATCATTTATAAGTAATAAATATTATAAAATAAAAAATAGAGAGAAGGTGCAAGGCATTGCTGGAGAGTGGAGATATAATGGAAAAAAATGATAGGTTAAGTACAAAAAATTATTAGGAAATGATTTTTACACTCCATTTTTTACCATATACACTCCTTTATGTGTCTCTATTTGGTGTGAATTTCCTCCATTGCCTCTTAATGTGTGAAAAGTGAACTCATGAAATAGAGTAAATTCTATCCACCACGGGTGGAAATCCGATAGTTTCCACCACTGCCTATGGGCCCCACAAAACTATTTTTGTTAAAATATGAATCGCTCATTTTGTTGGGTAAGTAGAGTAGTATATCCATAAAAAAAAATCAGCTTGATTGGATATCGATAGGTATATCAAAAGTTGAATTTTAGTTTACATAATGAATAGTCATAGATTTTGAAGTTAAACTATCCATGACTGTCCATTTCCTAAATCGAAATTCGATTTTTAATATACCTATTGATGTTCGATCAAGCTTATTTTTTGCGTGAATATACTATTATGCGGGCCTTACAAAATGAACGGTTCAGATTATAAAAAAAAATGCCCGATGGAGCCTCCACCACATGTGGAAAGAATTTTCCTCATGAAAAGGTAAAAAAATAAATTCACATAAATAAGAAAAAAAGAAGAAGTGTATATGATAAAACAGAGAATGTGAAAATCATTTTCCAAATAGTGAATAGCTAATTTACCTATTCATTGCTGCACCTGCTCTAAATACTAGTACTCCGTATAAATTATGGGAAATGATAATGTCAAAATCGATTTTGTTGGTGCCAAAATCATTTTTGTTGGTACCAAAATTTTAGTGCACAAAAGACTTGTACTATTTACAATATACAAGACTTTTATACGCTTGAATTTTGGCACCAACAAAAACTGTTTTGGCATTATTATTTCCATAAATTATTCTCAAGTTTTACTACTCTAGCGCGTAAAATAGGACTTTCACGGGGAAAAAAAATATCCGAGTCAAATAGTAAAAAGCAGCAAAATGTAGAACCAGGGACAAGGGACAAACAGAGAACAGAGAGGAGGGAGAAGAAGAAGAGCGAGAAGAGAGAAAGACAATCACAGAGAGAGAGAGAGAGAGAGAGAGGAGAGAGAGAGAGAAGCAGTCCGGCATTCGCATCTCCCGGAGACTTCCCGTCTCCGTATTCCATGTACGATTCTGTATCCATACACAAACATATACATACATATATTTTCCAATTCCCTCTTATTCATCTCATCCAACCCTAATAAATACCGTCCTCCTCGTTTTCCCCTTTCCTTGATCTCAATCACCCTCCTACCACACAGCCTGATCTCGCCAGATCTGATTCTGACCTAAACTCTTCAAGGAACACAAAATTTCCAAAATTGAAAGATTTATTAGGGGCCGTCGAAATGGATGACTTTGGCTTGTTTGCCAGAGACCTAGGGTTCAGACCCCAAGGCAAATCGGCTCCCATGGCTCCTCCCAAGGGATCGAGATCATCCTCTTCTTCGTTCGCCGACGATCAGTTCAGCGACGTCTTCGGTGGCCCTCCCAAGTACACGAGTTCGAGCAACAACAAATCGACCTCGTCGCTTTCGGATTTCGATTACGATTCGATTTTCAAAAGCTCCTCGAGTTCCGCGACTAACGATTCGAAGGTTAGGTCGTCCTCGCCCGTGTACGACAAGCCTGTTTACGACGAGGACATCTTCGACGGGCTGCCCGGGTTGAAGAGTAAATCGACGTCGGCCTCTTCTAGGGTTGGGTTCGACAGCGATGCCTTCGAGAGCATTTCGAACCAGAATCAGAGGCAGAGTGCTGCGTTTGATGATCTTCTTGGGAATTTTGGGCGGAATGACAAGGCCGGAGGAAAGAGTACTACGAGCTCCAGAGGGCTAGTAGATGATTTGATTCCTGGGTTTGGTGGTAGCAGTAGTCCCCCCAGAAGCAGCAGGTACTGTGTATGGTTAATGTAATCCCATTGGTTTATTATGCTCGAATGGCTTATCCAATGTAGTTGTTTGGTTTAGCATTGTATTGATATTGTGGCTGTGGTTGGATGGCCGTAATACCTTCATTGGTTTATTATGCTCGAATGGCTTATCCACGTTTGGTTTAGCATTGTGTTGGATATTGTGGCACTGGTTGGATGGCCGTAATATTGAGGGTTTTTCCGTTTTGGGAGAGGGGAAAATATAATTGCAAGGAATCAGATAGCTATGATATTTATTCGAGTTGAGATTTCGTTTGATTAAGGCAAGCCTGTAATTTACAAGGTCTGTGTGAGAGGGTAAGGAGCAGATTCTTCTTAATTTGGGACTGTGACTCCAGATTAGTATGTAATCAATAATCATGAATCATTTTCCTGTTTTTGTCGATTCTGAGTTGAGGAATATAGGAGTCTGGAGTCACAGACATTCCCAACCAAGATTCTTGCCATTCGAACTGAGCTTTTATGTTAAATGCTTGGCATTGGGTTGTATCATTTTGGGAGAGAGTTGTTAGTTATTGTTTACGATAAGTTTGGTGAGAATTTTTTTGAATCAATCTATTTCAGGATTGACTTAGGAGAGGGCCAAGATAATTTGATTTTTTATGTTTTTGTAAACATCATCATATCTTACGTGGCAAATAGACTAATTGGAATTAATTGATGAATATTAGAATTTATATAAATGCTATTTATTCAACAAATTTGATTGGTTAATACGAGTTGATTTTCTGTTACGACAAATTGAGGAAACAATAGCCAGTCCAATAGCCGCTTCAGCGGCTTTTTTCTAAGTTACTGTACAACTACTAATAGATATACTGACTAGTGTGGCTGGCCTTCCTTTGGAACTTTTCCGTACATGAGTGTCGTGATTAGCTGGCCTTCCTTGGGAACTTTTTCATACACGAGCGACGCGATTGACAGACGCACGAAATGTTAGACATACTTGAACTCTAAGTTGTTAGTTCAGTAGTTGCTTTGTGTTGTCATAAATAACGATGCTTTGCTTAGCAAAAAAAAAATGATGCTTTGCAAATAAAACATGACAGATCTCGATTACCGTACCAGACACCTATTAATGGGAAGTAACTGAGCGTTGCGCTTTATGTCAAGAGAGAACTTGCATCCAAGAAGCTTGGCAAAATTGCCGGCTCTTTGAACACCGGTTGGTTAGTATCTTAGCTCCTCTTTCATGTTTATTTGACAGGCCACTTTCAGAGCCTGATCGACCGCAGAATACTAGTTCAACCACCAAACCAACATATGATGTGATGGAAGACCCCTTTGTTGTTTTAGAATCAAATTCAACCCCTTCAGCTTCATCCCCCGGCCTGTTCACTGATCCACTCGAAGAGATCAGTAAGATTGGAAACTCTGGGAACACTAAAGTCAGTGGTTCATCAGTTAGTGGGAGGGCATTTGATGGTTTAGATCCCCTTGATGGTTTTGGCCAATCTGTTCCTGCATTTTCCTCTGAGATGAATAGCAGAGTGAAGGAGGGGAGCCCTTCAACGACAGGATCAAGCATGGGTAAAGTACAAACTTCTGTTAATACTGAAGCATTTGGGAGTTCGTCTTTCAGGGATTATGAGATTGACTCGCAGAAGTTGTATGATGACAATTTCCAGGAATCTCATCAAACTATGTCTGATATACCAAGTGTTTCAACAGATTCTCGCACTTCTGTTGGTCAAAATCCCTTTGACATACACGCTGATCATAGTGAGATGAATGCCCAGGTAGACAAATCTCCAGAATCAGAAGAGTATGTCGATCCATCTGATGAAGTTTGGCTCACAGTATCAGAGGTTCCTCTTTTTACCCAACCCACGGGTGCTCCACCACCTTCGAGACCCCCTCCTCCAATACCCACTTGGGGTTCAAAGTCAGAAGCAGGCTTTTTTGCTTCAAATGCGAGAAAGAAGGGTAATGAGTTCTCTTCTTCACCAAATTCCAGTCAATACTCTCAAACTGCTATGCCAACCCGTTCTCATGTGAAGAGCGGTGCGGTGTCTCAAATAGATGAACTTGAGGATTTCGCCATGGGTAGGGGTGGAAATTATGTTGATGAGGATGCTGAAGAAATGAACACAAACTCCTCTGCTGCTGCTGCTTCTGCAGCTGCCATGAAGGATGCTATGGATAAAGCCGAGGCTAAGTTTAGGCATGCAAAGGAAGTAAGGGAAAGAGAGTACGCAAAGACTGCCAGAAGTAGAGAAGCTGTGCAACTGGAAAAAGATGAACACGCCATACAAGATGATGAGGAGGGAGAATTCAAGGAAAACCAGGAGAGATTAGATTGTGAGCGGAGACAAAGGGAGGAGGAAGAGCGGAGGAGACTTGAGAAGGAGAGGGAGAGAGCCAGGGAGATTGAAAGGGAAAGGGAAAAAGCCAGACAAGCTGTGGAAAGGGCCACTAGGGAAGCACGCGAAAGAGCAGCTGCTGATGCACGTGAAAGAGCAGCTGCTGATGCACGCCTAAAAGCCGAGAGAGCTGCTGTTGGGAGGGTACAAGCTGAAGCTAGAGAACGTGCTGAAAGGGCTGCAGTTCAGAGAGTACAAGCTGGAGCGCGTGACAGGGCAGCAGCAGAGGCAAGAGAGAGAGCAGAAAAGGCTGCGGCAGATGCTAAGGAAAGAGCAAATGCAGAAGCAAGGGAAAAAGCTGCTGCTGCTGCTAAAGCAGAAGCAGAAGCAAGACGTAAAGCAGAAAGGGCTGCCGTAGAGAGGGCTGCCGCAGAGGCTAGAGAAAGAGCTGCTACTGAAGCTAGGGAAAAGGCTGCTGCTGCTGCAAGAATGAACCAACAGAAGAATGATAACGATCTTGAATCCTTTTTCGGCATGGGTTCTAGACCTAGCAGTGCTCCGCGGCCACGTGCAAATTCTTCTGTGAGTTACCTGAAGCTGGAACATCTGGAGTACAACAGTTTGAGCTTTTTGGTCTCCATGTAGAAGGATGTATAGTGTTAATTCCTTGTTGTTTGTCTGTTCTGCTCAAAATTTCAGGACCCTATGGCAGACCCCCAGTTTCAGAGTAAGGGAGGGCCAGAAGGGGCAAGGACATCCGTTAGTTCCTCATCCAATATGAGAAAAGCATCTTCGACTACTAATATTGTTGACGATCTTACTTCAATTTTCGGAGGTAATATATAGTTCCGAACAGTAATCCTTTGCATTGAGTTGCCTCTTCTTCCTTCTTACTGATATTGCTAATTTACTGAAATGTTTTTGGTTGCAAAAGCTTCCCCGTCAGCTGGAGAATTCCAGGATGTTGAAGGAGAAACTGAGGAAAGGAGGAGGGCTAGATTGGAACGCCACCAAAGGACACAGGAGCGTGCGGTATGTGTTCTCTGCCCGAAGACGTATCTGATTAGGTCATCACTGTTGCCAAAGCAAAATAGGCTTTTGTTAAAGCATGGCTAGTTGTTTATTCTAATTTGTTTGCATTGCTTTGGTAAATGCCAAAGCTACTTCGGCAGTAGCCATGCCCATCTAATTTGTTGCTCTGTTTGTAGACGCAGTTTAGCTTTTCAGTTTTTCATTGTTGATTATGCATGTTCAGGCTAAAGCACTGGCTGAAAAAAATCAGCGGGATCTTCAAACTCTGAGGGATCAAGAAGAAAGATATGTAAGTTCCCTTTTTTATAGGTAAAAAGACATGTAAGTACCTTCTACGTCGGCAGCATCACATGCTATGTATATGTGTATAGCAATGCAATGGTTTTGGAACGATGTTAGGTATGCTCCAGTTTTTGAATAGTAAGAAAGACTGGTCCTTGTTCCGCAACTTATTCGTGAGGTTCAAAAGTGTGTATAACAATGCAATAGTTTACTGCCTTGTGATGAGCCCTCTATTATAGTAGTATGAGATCAAGCCAAATAGGGGGTTTCTTGTACTACTTACAACTATGACAAACATTCCACTTTGAAATTTTATTGGCAACATCGAAAACTATGACAAGCATTTTTACCCTCTTGCCCTTGAAACAATGGTTAATTAACTGTAAGTTGTCCAGTGGCACATGTTTGTTGTGAAAAATAGTACTCCATAAAGACAGATGTTATCAAATATAAATCATGTCTTTTTTCCTCTAGTTGTGCAGTGTAATTTGATTCTTAATCACAATCGAAGGCTTTCTCATCCATGTTTTATAGTCATTCTTTCATAGATCTTGAAGAATTCAGATATTTGATATGGGTGCCTTACTGTAATGGATTAAAAGGTTTTGCCCCTTGGCTACAGCCTACATTAAACTTGCTTGGCTTCAACTTATATTGTTCCATATTTTTTCTTTTTTATTTGCAGAGGATCGCCGAAACATTAGATGTGGAGATCAAGCGGTGGGCTGCAGGGAAAGAGGGAAATTTGCGTGCACTGTTATCAACCATGCAATATGTGAGTTTGATCATCCGCCTTCTTGAAAAGCAGTTGCATGACATTTAATGGCATTCTGATTGCTGCATTCTTTTATAACATTTGTTTTCTAGTATTCAAAAGTAGCCCTTTCCTTGCTGGTGTATCTTTTGCAGTTTTATAGCGCTCCTTTTCTCTCTGATTCTATTCTCTCCTCTGGTAGAAGTTATTGGTCTAGTTCTATTTCACGTTCCACCCTCTGCTTATCATATCTGACAAGGATTTAGGCCTGCAGTTTAGGGTTGGTGAACCTTTTTTGAGCTATTCTTTGGAGTTGTTGTAGAAAGGAAATTGAGATGTGTTTGGCAGGTGTTTCTTAAAATTCAGTAACCAGGGGCGTGCAAGGAACTGCTTCTTTTGTCAGATTATGAGTTTAGCAATTGTCAGATCAATTATGAGAGTAAATAGGTCTCAGTGTCTCACATAACAAATATGGTGAGAGTCACCTTAATTGCTTTCAGGGGCAATTAAATTGGGGAAATTGTTACTTAGTAAGCTCGGCTTAGGCTTTTAGGTTTTGCATGACACTATGAATTCTGCCAAATTCAATTGACCTTGGTGCTCACTGAAGTGTACATGCACCACATGTCCCTTCAAAGGCAAAGGTCATTAATCTTAGAAGTGTGAACTTTCATACATTTCTCAGAAGTAGTTGCATATCAGAAGAAAAAGGGAGACTCCTAGACTGTCATTCATCTTCAAACAAGACTAAATATGGTTCGGGATGGGTTATTAAAATCTCTAACTTGGCCTGGCTATAGCAATTGAACTTCTCCTTCAACTTTGAAGGTCCTTTGAGAGAACCTTCTGTAGTTACTTAATCATATTTTTGAGGCGGGCTTCTAAGACTTTTTGCAGAAAACTGTATGATGACTTCAACCTTGAGTCTGGAGTAAGCAAATTTTCACCAACCTATTTTGTTTCAGAATTGTCCTGCCACATTGTGTTAGCCAAATATGAGAGCCTCCTCTTTGGAAAGCAAGACTTGAAACCCGGCATTTTGATCGGCCATAATGAACTAAGCTTGGCACCCCCGCGTGCATGCACTTTTAGTGTTTAAATGAGCGAACATATTGATTTTTCACTTCATCTTGTTATGGCCTTGAATTTCCCATGGATTGTATTTTTTATCGGGAAAAAACTTGTCATGCTAATGACTAGTGCCAGGTTTATTTTATATGATATCGCACCGTTAGTCATATATCAAGCTTTATATCATTAGATGTGTTGATACAAATGCGACACATTGGACACTCAGGAATCTTAGGAAACTAGGACAATGATAAGAAAAATGTCGGGAAAACAGCATGTCCTATGTTTACATGATTAATTTTTTATTCGATAAAATATAGCAACTTGGTCATTTCTGTGCATCACGAATTCACAATTAAGTTATTCCTTTGAGAAAGCTAGCAAATAGTTTTTTGTTTTTTTTGGTTTCATGTGTTTATTTGTTAAAACTCAATAGGAGTGGGAGTAGAAAATCCTATTTCTGTTTGTGCAGAAGTATTAAGTATTCAACTGGGAGCAGAAAGGACTGGAAATTTGCATGCATTTGGGTTTTAAATACTAAATACTGACTGAAAAATGAAAATGTGAAGATTTATACCTTGTTTAAATGCTTTGGCTTCCATTGTATTTTCTTCAAACTTGGGCTAGTATCCTGTTTCTTTATAAAGTTCCAGACGTGTTCCAAGTTTATATACTGGCAGGGTATATTTAGTATGAGCCCTTCCTAGATCTAGGTCAAAGTACCATTATAGATGCGAAAGAGCTTTAAGATTAGGACTGGAAATTTGCATGCATTTGGGTTTTAAATAGGGGAGTGATTTTGCCACTCCCCTTTTCTCTAAAGGCACTCCCCTCTGTGTCTCTATTAGGTGATTTGTTTTGTGAGAGAAGGGGAGTGCCGTTAGAGAAAAGGGGAGTGGCAAAATCAATTCCCTTTAAATACTAAATACTGACTGCAAAATGAAAATGTGAAGATTTATACCTTGTTTAAATGCTTTGGCTTCCATTGTATTTTCTTCAAACTTGGGCTAGTATCCTGTTTCTTTATAAAGTTCCAGACACGTTCCAAGTTTAGATACTGGCAGGGTATATTTAGTATGAGCACTTCCTAGATCTAGGTCAAAGTACCATGCAAAAGAGCTTTGAGATTGTTTTCCCCCGTTGCAAGCAGCCCTTGTTAAGATAGGAATATCTATTAAAAAGATAAAAAGCCGCTATTTTCATTCAACTGTGCTTGAAAGAGAGAGGATATGATATAAGGTACGCCCCAATTCCACTGACTAGGGGTTGGCTTTGAGTGTTAGGCAAGCTTGTGTTATGAAGGTCAGGACTATAGAGGTGGCAAATGGGCGGGTTGAAACGGGCCGTTGGTCAAATACGAGTCTATAATAGACGGGTTGAAACGGGTCGGGTCGAATATGGGTCAACCCAAACCCAGCCCGACCCGTTTTTTCGTCATAACAAATTCCATCGACCTAAACATAGTCTACATGAGGTGAACCACATAATTTCAATGTTATCTGAGTATTTGTGCTTCCTATTTCTATAAACTTCTGTGTTCGTATCCGCTATACATCTTGTGTTGCGCTTTCGCAAATTCCTAACACAAACCAACTTTGTGTCCGCTATAGAGATCTATAAAATCGCTCCGTTTTTTTTCCACTGATCAAAACAGTTTCTATTAATCCCTTACCCAGAATCAAAAAACACCTAGAAATCAACTTTGCCCAATGGGTCTCAAATTCGAACATTTTCGTCAAAAAAAATAATGGCCAAAAAAATTCGAACATTTTTTTTAATAAACGAAAAGAACTCATTAATAACTAATGGCAAAAGTTTGAATTTTTGTCGATAAAAATGCATTATTTTGAGTAAAAAAAAACCTCACCTCATAAGTCACCACACCTTTTCTCTCAAAGCTATCCCAAATTGAGTCATCCAATGATCATCCTAAGACTTGCCAGTATTTTCTCGGAATCAATGAAATCAGATAAAGGAAAATGACGGCCAAGGACGTGTTTTGATAATTAATACTCGCCAAGGACATGCTGAGAACATTTGTTAATGCTAAAAATGTCCTTAGCGGGTATTAATTATCAAAACACGTCCTGGGCCGTCATTTTCCCATCGGATAATAGGAGCACAGATGTAAAGAATCAATTTAGCTAGAAAAATACTAGATAGATAGATAGATATAGAGAGAAAAGGAACTGTTGTAGAAATTGGTGGAGAGATTAACGAAGGTTTGTAATCCTCCGAGCTTGTCGAAGAGATTGGTGGAGTCAATGGCGAAGGCGTCGCTCTGTTCCACCTTGACACCTGCTGCAGCGGTTGCATTCTCTCCGATTCTCTCTCTTTCTCCTCTCTCTCTCCCCAATACTAGTCGTGTGCAGTAGTAGAGAGAGGGATGGAAGAAGAGAAGTGGGTTTCTCGATTTTGGAAGAAGAGAGGCAACATGAAAGATGAAAAAGAGGCAACGTGATCGCGAAGTGGGTTTTCTTTCGGTGTTTTTGTTGTTTGGGTCTTTTTGCATTCCAACCCATATTGAGCCCATTTTTAACCCATCTAAACCCATATAAATATGGGTTGAACCCATATCAACCCATTATACGATATGGACGGATTGGGTTGGGTTAAAAGTGAGCGGATATGGGCGGGTTAAAAAAATATGGGTTGGGATTGCCACCTCTAGTCGGGAGTAAAGGATTTACAAGTGTAGAGGTGCTGAACTAGGTGATTGACTTCAAATTTTCAGAAGCCAGGCCCTGTAACGTTTGAACTAGAATCAAATAAGATGTTTAAAAGTTTTAATTGAACCCGAAGAGGTGGGGCATTAGAAAGTTTTCTGAGGAATTTGATGTGCTAGCTGCTAGGTTGTCAAAAACAAGATAAGGTTAGTGAATGGGTCTATGATCAGTAACTTGGCTTATTTTCTAGATAAGGTGGCCTTCACTCTGGCAGAGGTAAGAAATTTCAGAGCATTAAATCTTATAAAGACGGTTGCAAAACCGTTACAATAGAACTCATATTTAGTGTCTGATTATCTTGTCAATACCATGTTCCGTTGCTGGTCTAGAAATTCTCAGAACAAAGATGTGGTATCTTTTGAGAACTGTGAAGGTTTTGATACATCCTTAATCCTTTAATCTTTTGTTGTAAATTTTCCAGCTGTTATATTCTAATGTTGAATGGTGATCAGGTGCTATGGCCTGGATGTGGTTGGCAGCCTGTTTCTTTGACTGATTTGATCACTGGTGCATCAGTCAAAAAAGTTTATAGGAAGGCAACTCTGTGCATCCATCCTGATAAGGTGCAACAAAAAGGTGCCACACTTCAGCAAAAATATGTTGCTGAGAAGGTGTTTGACCTTCTTAAGGTACTTGTCTCATGATCTGAGCAATTTTATTTGTTAATTTGTTCCTGATAATGTTTCATACAACATTGGTTTTATTGTCTTCCATAATTGAATGACCAATTTGAAGAAGATTTATTGAATTCAATTGGATGGAGTTTTATTTCCCTCCATCTCATGTCTCATTTTCCTGTAGTTAGAATGCATTCATTTTTAAGGTACTTTTTGCAATTTTTTTTACTTCCCTTTATTTCCCCCTTGAAACAAAATAGCATGACACTGAGAAGGCAATTTTTAGAAAATACAGGACATTACATGCCTGGGATGTTATGTATTAAATCTTTTGAGATTATTATATGCATGAATATGTACGAATAGTTTTTATGCAAAGGTAATGTGAAAAGATGAGGTGTAAGTGTTTTAGATACTATTCATGTAGTAATTGCATCCTGAGTGACAAAATCTATAGCTGAACATTGTAAATCATATGAGATATTCATCTTATAAATGATTTGAAATGCAGAATATTGGTTTGTTGTGTTCCAAAGAATGCAGAACATCCTTGCTATAAAGAGACATTACATAGGTTGTGTATGGAGGGTTCAGTAAGTGTTGTGAAGTGTCTGCCAATTGTTGGTCAAAAACTAATGAGGACACGTTGAGCATCTGACATGCTCTAGGAGTGTCCAAGGTGACACTTGACACTCCTTAAGCATCAGTGTGTCTTAGCCTGGTGGTGATAGGTGTTTTATTTTGGTGGAGATTTTTCTAATCTTGCTTTACTAGAGCTGGCTTTCAATCTATGTCACCTAAATGCGTTTAATTATCTTCACTCTTGGCAAATTCTATTTTATTGATGTGCCGAAAAAGTTACGATGTTTCATTGCTATATTGGCTTTTCTCTCATTTCTATTTTGATGTGATAAATAGGAGGCTTGGAACAAGTTTAATTCAGAGGAACTCTTTTGAATTTCGCCCTGGTCCTTTTGCATACATTGAAGAGTACCATTTATCGGGAGAAAATCTTCGAGCTGTTCCAGCAGACATATTCTTCTGCTGCTACCGTGCACAGGTTTGGCTAATGTGGTTTGAATGTTTGATAATGGAAACATCCACCGGTGCTGAGATGCCTGAATGGCAAGGGTATGCTCCTGCTGCTGTAAACTGATGAAATGCCATAGATATACAAGTATGTGGAATGATTGGTCGGTGTAGAGTTGTATTGTCAATCGTCGCCCTACACATGTTTGTCGAATTTAATCACCCTATCTCATCTTTATGGGATAATTTTTCTCCTCGTGATTCTTTTTTTTTTTCTTCCCCTTATTATTTCTTTTGTTTCTGGTGGGGCTTGATGTGGTCGTGCCAGAAATGCCACGAGCCATTGTATTTGTGTTGAGATGAAAGTTTTTGTGGTGGACTTTCAAGATATACGGATATATATGTGTCCTGAATTTCAGCTTTTGGTCTGGAAATCCAATCATAATGGTTGTCAGTTTCGTTTCCTTCTCTGTTTATTTGAACTTCATTACTATAGACCTCAGATATACAGATATATTTCTTCTGTACACGCTCATGCCAATGTCCATTAGAATGAAAATGTTGGATCAATACGTAGTGTGTGCACTTCTATCTCGGACCAACGATTGAGAATTATCCAGGTGAAATATAAAATGAAACAGTTATTTTGGTAGTTTATGGGCTCGTTTTGTCCTCATGTTGCATACGGCACTATAAAGAGGCTATAAACGTGCCCTTTATTCGTACGTGAAGGTTATAGTCTGCATATTCTCATTTGTTTTCTAGGGCTGTATAGTTCTTACCGCGTTTAATTTTTTTGATTCTGGGTCGGTGTTTTGTTCCTTCATGTGTGTTCTGGGCACAGCCAACACTACCGATAAAATAAAAAATAATAAAAAACTAAACTCCATACTCATCCATACTTTGGGATGACGTATTGTATTGTAATGTTCATTGCTGAAATAAAGTTTAAAAGAAGCAAACAGATATTTTTTGGTACGACGAACCAACGGGATGTTTGAATATATGTTTAAGCATGAAATTTCTTGAAGGTCTGAAGAAAAAAAAGGTCACTCAAGGCCGAGTACTCCACCGAAAATATTCTGTTTGAAATTTTGGGACTTTCAATACGTTCTGTCTACCTCAGTTGTGAAAAGTCCTAAAGATCCTTTACAATGTCCACAATTCCAAACATTGACAAGGAATAGGAGCACAAAAACAAACATCTGCACTTTCCAACATACCCAAACAGATTGGCTATTTGTTCATCCACTCGAACGCTTTGCTGTGGCTACTTGATGGGAGCTTTCGAGTTAAGGAATTTTATTGAATTGAGATTCTCATTCTAACTGCGAAGAAGGGGATACTTTGCTGGGCATTTACATGTAAGATTGAGGTTCTCAGTAAGCAGTCAATATCTGGATGGATGTTTGATAAGTAGGTGAACACCCTGTTTACGGCTTGATCAGCATGGCTTTTGATACCTATTCCAATTGGGTTAAGAGAGGGAGAAAGCTAATGTTCTGTGGTAGCAGTGATGGAGGAAGCAAAATGCAAAATTCAATTGAACAATCTAACAAGAATAGAAAATCAGTTATTCTGTTAGCCAAGATGTTTCCAAATATATGATCGTAGCTTTCTGTCACTGTATAAACAAATGTCTTCTGAATGCAATATTTGATATCAACACTTGCATACCTGAACAATCTAACAAGAATAGAAAATCAGTTATTCTGTTAGCGAAGATGTTTCCGAATATATGATCGTAGCTTTTCTGTCACTGTATAAACAAATGTCTTCTGAATGCAATATTTGATATCAACACTTGCATGCCTATATAGACAGAAAAAGCTACATCTTCATCAATCAAACCAAAAATTGATAGATGAACTATTAGTTTGAATTGGAAACCTGACAACTAACTTATTCTTTCCACACTGGAATTATTCCTTGAGCTGCCAAACGCTTCTCAACCCAGAAGACAACATGTTTTGCTGTTATTTTCTTCTCAAGAATGAGGAAAGGCTCAACAGTGCTCACTCCTGATCCGTACGAGGAAAGAGAAAACCCTTTTGGACCTATATAAGGAAGGAGAAGGATGATTTATGTGCATTAAGGTAGCAATACGCGTATAGTTTTCAATTTGCCAACCAAAGACATACCAATGAGATCTCCATCGGGGAAGAAGGCCCAAAACGAGAATGGAATGCCCTTCTTCTCAAAGAAACCTTCAAGCTGTTATAAGGTAATGAAACACCAGTTCAGATAACCGATAATTAGCATCTATACATGTATCAATTTTTGTTTTTGTCTTTAGAAGAACTTTTTGGAAGATTTTCTGAGAGCAATTTATTTCTCAAGAACAAGAAGATGTTACAAAAAATTTCTGTTTGCTGTTCACAAAAACCTATTTTCCACGGCTTGGATATGCTAGTCGGTCAAGGTGCATGTCCAGGGTCGGGACTCGGGTTCATACCCTCAACACTGTATAGTATTCCTAGACAACATGTTTTAATTAACTACAACCCTACTTGGGAGTTGGAATGAAATGGAATAAAGGAATCTATGGAACTTCTATGTCCCATGACTCCGTCCATGTGAGAGGTAAGAAGTGTTTGTTTTCTAACTAATCCAAACATCTTGTTCTTCAAGTACAACAAATTAGAGGGTCCAAGTGTATAACTTGCTAGGGTGTTGGACACATATCCCATGCCCTCACCAAATCATCATGTGTTCTACAAAGGTACTTACATGTAGTCAAAAAGATCATATAACCCAAAAACACAAACACAATACAATCCTAAGTGTGGCCTTACAGTTTGTATCATAGCCAACCTGGAAATGGGAATCTAATGACAACTTTGAACAGCTGAAATTACTGGAAACATAAGACTTACTCTGTTGTCCCCAAAAGATAACTCAAGCCCAGAGATATCATCTTGAGCTTCAAGAACCGCTCTCAGTGAAGGGATTACATCCTCCTCCATTAGCTCAGGTAGCGGCTTAGCAGGAACTTTTGCCGGGCGTTTTGGCTTCGAAGGAACTGCTTCATCAGCTGTCTTTACTTCCTTTGTCTCCTTTGTTTCAGCAGCAACTAATTTCAACAACAAAGTAATGACGACAATATAAGAAGGAAAGTACCCGTATAAACAAAAAAAGAGAGTACCCGTATAAACTCATTTCAACACAGTACTAATTCCTAGCCGGACACATCGGAAAGGGGGAAACAAAGGCATACCTGTCGGTGTAGACGATTCTTGCAGAGCGGAGAAGGCAACAGTTGGGTGGAAAGCAACTGATTTACCAACCGTCTGCAGAAAACCGGAAATATCAAACATCAAACCCTTAAAAAAAAAATAAGTTAGCATCATCCATGTTTGCATCATAATTTGAGAGGAATGAAACAAGAAAACCACAATGTTGCTATTACTAAGATGCCAAAACTCATCTCCCTGAGCTTTCCTAGTCTATTGGAAACAATTCGGACATGCTCTTTAACTTGTTTTCAGGATCACACAACTTCTCTTAACCGAATGAAATACACAGTTCGCAATCTTCTGGAAGGTTTCTCCTAAATAGTGTCATTCAGTAGACGTTTACCATTTTTTCTTTTTCTTTTTTTGTGTGGGTTTCTCTGATTAGTACTTCAACCTTGGAATTGGAATCTTCTACTCTTTCTTCCAGTTGGGATAATTGGGGTTCCAACTTCTATCAATTGCAGGTCTCCGAAATAACCCTATAATCCACCATTTTACTTGCATTAGCATCCGAGTCTTCTCCAGAAAGCCAGTTGAAGAAACCTAAATAACTTACAATAATAAGCACACACACACACTGAAGTTCTAAACCAACCACAGATGCATGAATATACATTCGTGAATAGTAAATACAGATTCTACATATTTGCACAGACAATTGCATACTGGAGTATCTGGTTTTGCAAATACCGTTAGGAGAGTGGAGGAGCAGGAATTGGCTTTACGGCTGAAGTACGAAGAGGAAGGAAACCTCGAAATGGCTATCGATCCTCCTACTGCTGTCGCCATTTTGTAGAGATAGAACTACAACTTCGGGAACTACTTGCTCTTTTCTTCTAATGGTCCGTCTCTACAGTCACTCGGTCATGGTTTGCTTTCTTTATCTCTCTGTGCGTGTGTGTGTGTGAGAGAGAGAGAGAGAGAGGATGAATTGGGAGTAGAGATCATCATAAGAAGCAGAGGAGCGCAAGAGCCAGCAACGAGCCATTTTGATCCACACACTGCTTCGAGCAATCCATGCCACTGGTTTTTTCAAGCGTGAAGAATTTATTACCAGCCCCAGAGGGGTCAGATCTCCCATGTCCGGAAAAATTCCAGTGGCGAAGTGTTTTTCGACCGTTGAATTTTGTAATTTTTCATGTTCGAAAAACAACGGCCGGAAAACCTCTCGGCAGAGAGACAGAAGGGTTTTCGGCACAAAGAATCATGCCTCTCCCCATGGTGGGTGGATTTACAATATAGTGTCCAAATAAGCTATAGTTTGCTTTAACGCACACGCTCCCTCTCCCAATCTTTGCTTTTGCCTTGCGCATTTATTCCTCGCTTACGCTAATTTTAATTTGAAATGTTATCGAAAGACATTTTTCATGTTCACGCTCTCGCTCATACACGCACATATGCATTATGCAACTTGGGGTTTGAGAGAAAAGAGAATCGAATTCTTTTTGGGTACTATGGTTGAAAGTTTTTACTGCCTGGCCTTAATAATTTAATACAGTATCACTCTTATGTTGCATCAGATATTTCTTCCATACGGATAAAAGAAGAAGAAGATATTTCTTCCATAATCGTATGTGTGTTTTCATAATGAACAAAATCCACAAGCAAGTTTTGGAAACGAAACAAGTATTTTTGACAGGGAAATTGAATTCTATACTTCTTTTTTTAACATCTACACTCATTTTTTTGGATTTTAGTGTTGAAAGTGTATGTAATTTTTTTGTTAAAAGACAAAAAAGAGTGTAGATGTCATAAAATGGAGTAGAATTCAATTTCCTTCTGACAATTTTAATTGTTTTCTTTCTTTTTTGTGTGTGTGAAAGCAAAACTAATGATCAGTGATGTCCTTTTGCAACTTCAAGGAACTTTGGTAGGGAGGGAAATCAAGAACGAGTAGGGAAGAAAACACACTACACACTCATAGACCAAACTTCTTAAACCACAACTCCTGTTTCTTGAGAGAGAGAGAGAGAGAGAGATTACAATTGCATGCCGCGAAGTCTATAACTCACGTCGTGTTGCAACATAATCTCCAATATCAACAACAACAACATTAGCAATAGCAATAACGTTAGATTACAATTAGTTTACAAGTCCAATAAACTGAAACGCGGCATTGAAGCTGACAGATGTCGTTAAAATGGCCCAAAGGTTGACCGGTGACAAGTAGCAAAAGTTTAAATAGACAGTCAAATAATTAACGGGCCACTTTCTCATGGTCAAGGCATATTCCTTCATTTGCATAGAAATTGGAGAACTGACGCCAATTTTGCTGAGGAAGACAGAAGCACAGCAAAATTGTCATTAAACATGCAGTCTAATGACTTAATCATGTACTAAGCCCCACCCCCCACCCAAAAAAAAAAAAAAAAGACTTGATCATGACCATAGCTTCTCAATTTGCCAGTAAATGCGCATGCATTGCATAAAAACCATCTTGTTCGAGATAGGATGTTGCTTACCAAATGGTGCAGTGTTCTCTGGAAGAGAGACTTGAAGCTATCTACAGAATATCTTCAAGATTGACTTTAGAGGTCAAGCACTCTTTAGTTCACTGCACCACCAAAACTTTTTGAGTTCATGATGTCATTTTCTTTGTTGCTTTTCCATTGATGGGTTTTGATTTGTCTTGCTTGAACTTCTGAATCATAGAGTAAACCTGCATACAGAAGATAAATTGTGAGACCAAACAGAATGATAATGTAAATACAGATTGGTATGACATATGCAACTCGAATACAAAGATAAGGACATCAAACCATGATTTTACTGCATCTTACTTCATCAAAAATTAAAAAAGAATAGTATTTGCATTCCATATTTCCACCATGAAAATGATGGATAAATTTGTAAATCACAGTTTCGATGATGCTCAACTTTGCATGTCATGGGGTTGAATTTCGTACTCGAGGACTGAGGGACCATTGCTTGAGGAATAGGAAAAGTATAAGCAGTTAAGACCAAGAACGTGAACATTAAACAGCCACTTGGTACAAATATTGCCAGAGCTTAATTCGCTCAGTCCGCCTTAACCGGTCATGTATATGATCCAAAACAAGCAGGCTGCCAAAACCCAGTTTTTACCGACAAGCTAATAGCGTGTATCTTAAGAAGGGATAAAAGTTCAAATCAGAAATACTAGCCAACTGTAATATTAAGCATTTTTCCATTTGAGATGCCATTGGAAAGTGGAAATACCCTTCAAATGGGGACCTTAACACAGAAATCTAGATTGAAGGATTGCCAACTTTGTCTGTTACCTTCCTGACTCCAGATGTTAATCCCATGCTTGAAAGGGCCTTGCTATCCACAGACTTCCATGCCATAGTTTTGCTGTCAGGTTTTCCGTGCAAAACATGCTTCCCGCCTTCATGCCAGCAGAAGCAAAGAAGAATTTTAGCGCAGTATGGGACACCAACTCATGAGTATTTGTGTGTGCGCGCGCATCAACAGCATGTGCATGGTGTTGGCAAGCATATGGTGTCTCCCACATGCATGTGCACGGCAGCACGTGTACATGTATGTGAAAGGGGGAGAGGTGAGAGGAGAACCAAACCTTTTAGTCGTATAACCAGCAACTCCACAAACATCTTAAGACGAATGTGACTGAACACATGGACGTATTCTCCAATATCTTCCCTCGAAACTACAGAACAAGACTTTTTGAGGTCTAATTTGAAAGACTTCTTCAAGAACTGATCAATAGCATGTCTTCTTGTGGCCAAATCAGCCTCGACCTCCACCAGGACAGATGGAAACTCCCAGAGGCCAGCAAGTAAACCTTCTTCTGGCCTCTTTACTAGAAGAAATCTACCATCAAGTTGAAATTCCTCTATAGTATCTTGGCCTTCCAATATCTCCACGACAGTGACAGCAGCAAAGTCATGTCTCTGTTTGGACTTTACAACCTTTATAGGATAATCTGTAACTTGTGCTGATCTCTGTTTCGTGGCCAGAGATAATGCACAACAGTGGGCTGAGACAGGACAAACAGAGCAGCTTGGGCTCAAGGGAGTGCATACTGTAGCACCAAATTCCATTAGAGCCTGGTTGAAATCTCCAGGCCTAGAAGGATCAACTAATTGCCCTGATAGCTTCCTGGTCAAAATATATCCGAAATCCAAATAAGACATGATAGCCAAAAACTCTTGGAAAACATTTTCAAAAATCCTAGTTAGAGGAGACAACAAAACGTTCACTGACGGGATTATGACAGTTACATCATTCCTTTCCTCTAATTCCAAGTATCATCACTAAAGGAAATAGTATTTTATCCGGATATGTGTTACCTGAGCATTAATAGCAAAAGTGCAAAACAGCAACGTTTTATCCCTTCTCACCCTATATTGAATCAAATTCTGGAATAAATGACACTTACCAAAAGTTCTTGATTGTGACCGAATGTTTGGGATTAGCAGAAATAGCCTTTAGTCTGGCAACCACCCTAACTACATTTCCATCAACCACTGGCACTGCCTAAAACACAAAAATTTGAAATAATGAAATGGACGAAGATGCTCCTTTCATGACTGGAATAAGAAGTAACACAGGTACCCACCTCCTTGAATGCAATGGAGGCAATTGCACCTGCTGTATAATCTCCTATACCTGGGACCTTCCGAAGAGCTGCAACTGTTTTAGGAAAGATGTCTCCTCCTTCAACAATCTTTTTTGCTCCCTAACAGGTCATGGGGAGGCAAAAAGGGAGTCACAGAATTAAGTACAGTATGCTGAAATGTTAAGACAAAGATTTCAATCCATTTACAAAAAATAAAATGATCTTATAGCATGATAATCACTGTAAGTATCATTGTTTTCCTAAACTCACTCGCTCTTCTAAAGATGGAAGATATGACCAATTTACTAAGTGCTTTCAAACAACAGAGGACCAACTTTCTCAGCCGATTTGAGCAGCTCATTTATTCCAACACCCAAATGGCTAAGAATGTCACGACGAGGTATTGAGTTCACCCAACGAAGTAGGCACGGATAGAGAAATACATGCTGCTGCGTCCATTCCCCAAACTCACCCACCTATCTCAGGAATGGCATTTTTTCATGGAAGCTTGCTATAAGCTTCTCAGATGAGGAGCTCGCTCACTTGTAATTTGCTAGACCCTATAACTCCACGAATACTAGCAAGGTGGACCAGCTATCCTCATTTGAGTATAGATAAAGGAGTAACTTCGTCAACTCAAAGGTCAATCTGGAATATGCAAAATAATCATCTTGCTATGAATCTTGAAACAACAACAATTTATCAGCAGGTTTGGCTAGAGGAATTGTAGCACTTAACCAATGTGTGCAAAAATGCAAATCATCTGAATCCTCCCGTTACAGTAGATTACCAAAAACTCCCGATATTGGTGAAATATTATCTCGAATAGTACACTTCGAAAATACCAAACAGAACCCAAGAAAAAAAAGAAGATTCATATCAAAAAGTTTAAGAAATATCCAGCTGCACAAGGAACTAAGCTATGTAAGTAAGTGCAAACATGAAAAAAAGCGTCCTAGGAATTTCTCACCTCTAGCAGATACCGTGCCCGTCTGTAATACCCCAAACCCGCCCACATATCATTCACCTCCTGCACAAACCAAAGCAATAAAAACTCAAAAAAAATAATAATAATCCTTCACAAAATTAACAACACAAATTCAATCAATAACACAAAGAAAGAGGCGCAAAAAACCTCGAGAGAAGCGAGAGCGAGATGACCAAGAGTAGGCCATTTCTGCATCCACCGGTTAAAGTAACCGATTACAGCCTGAACCCTAGTCTGCTGAAGCATTACTTCAGAAACCCACACAGCATAAGCCCTTCTCTCACTTTCCTCTTCATCGTTACCATCCTTGCCTTCAACGCTGCTGCTGCTGATTCTTCGCCAAGGGAGGTCCCTCTGGTTGAGGTCGTACCACTCCAGGAGGGAAGCCCTGATTTCTAGGGTTTCGTCTCTGCTGAAACCCAAGTCTTCAATGTCCGACACTGTCGGTGCCTCTTCTTCCTCGTTGTCGTTGTATTTAGGTTTCGTGCGAGTGGTCCGTCGTGGTCTCTTTCTGGTGGTGGTGGTGGTCGCGGCCGCAGCCGCCGCTGCATTCGTCTTCTTCTTCGAGCCCATGGATAACAACGGCGAATATTTCAAAGAGCAGAGTATTCCCCGCCAAGCGATTAGTTTGAAAATATTACTAGTTCGGGTTGGCTGTGAGTGGCATGGCATGTCAAGCTAAGCTGCACAAACCAGGCAGTGTGATTTGTTTTTCGGAATACTTTTTGGTTTCTGGTGAATTTTCCAGCAATTTATTGATCAAAAATTCTAACGGCAGGGACAATTTGCAGAGATAAACGCGTTTTGCCTTATTTTGGGTCCCGAAAAAATCTAGAAAAATCGCCCCTACGAATCCAAAAGTAATACTTATCGATATCCGCAGGTACTGATTTTTCACAGAGCCCCATAAAATAATATTCAAAAATTTATGGATATTTTTCTAGATTTTTTTGGGACCCGAAATGGGACCAAACGCGTTTGTCTCTGCGTAGATCTCTGCAAATTGTCCTTGCTGATAGCAGAGCTGTTGATTGATCACACCCGAGCGATTCCGCGGTCACATCTGCTTTGGATTCGATAAATACATTTCTTGTGAAGTATGTATTCACGTATGTACTGGTACATACTAGTTCGAAGAAAAATCAAAAAAGACCGAGCGGCAAAGATTTCGATCCATTTGGTTAAATTTATGGATCCTCTAGTCAAAATGAACCAGAAAAACTAAACATAAACCTAAAAAAAAGACTTCCCATACAGTCTAAAAGTATGAGTTGCTTTCCTTGTTTATGCTTGTTGTAATCTGTTTTTAAGACTTGCAGTAATCTTTTAGTTAGTTTGACTGGCTTTTGTTCATTGGAGTTGTAATATGCTAACTCATGTATTGACTCTTTATCTTTTTATGTTCTTTTTTATGCCAAAAAAGACTTCCCGAATCCCAATAGATGGATTCTTCTGATAGAGAAATTTTTCAGTGCCGAGCACGCATCTCAGCCGTCCAAACGTGTTTTGAACGGTCCAGATTTGTTTGGGTAATTTTTTAAGTGTAAATGTTTTGGTAATTTTACACTTAAAAATTACCCAAACAAATATGGACCGTCCAAAACACGTTTGGACGGCCAAGATGGTGCTCGGCACCACGTGGCCAGTGCTCACCCGGCACTGAAAAACTTCTCTGATAAATAGTAGTAGCGTTTTAGACATTTTTGAATACCATGATTTATGCTGCAAAAAACACCCACTAATCCTGGACAAGGATTGACTCATCTGGAAAAGATACCCAGATACTCATCGCTACTCAACGGGAAAACTGAAATTTAAAGCACTTTTGGAAGAACCAGACATCTGCATCTGCATCTGATAATCGACTTGATAAACAAGTAGACGATTCACTACATGGTCTCAGCAAATACCGATTCGATCCAATAAGAAAGTTGTGCTCCATGATCTAACCCCCATAATAGATTTTACACAAGTGACGAGATCTTCAGCATTTCATGCATGTTTGATAAACCGTTACAGTTTTGGGAGATCAGTAATGAGGTCAGGACTGTAATTCAACCCGAAATCCGCTTTCACTTCGATTTTGCCTTGATGGTTTAAATATATTCGCCTTGAGGTATTTCAGTTCAGCTATGCTTTCCCGGATGTCATCCATTGCTCTATGCTTGTTTTCCTTGGCAGGAGCTTTCCTGTTCTCTAGCAGTAAGTCATGGCGGTTGAACACGAAACGAAGCCAAATTGTCAGAAACTACAACAAATCCAGTCAGAGCTTTATGAAGTTTGGAGGAATGACCCTATGTACGGAATTCAAATAAACGAACATTTTCACAAAGATCCAACATGAAGCAGAGAAAGACGTACCCATTTGAACTGGAAAAGAAAATTAATAACTATTACCTTTAGGGTACCACCGAACGCACAGGGCCCTGACACTGCTAACGTCAACGATTACATGGTAGAAAAGACTGGCCAAATCTGGCATATACTTCTGCAAAAAAAATGAAATTGGGGAATATAGCAAAACAACTTCAGATGTCGAATTGTACTTGAAAAAATGAAAAGGGACAAACAACTACCAAGAAGGCATTTGGAGGAAAACATGCTAATGACAAAAATATGTTCAAAATTCGCAGTTAAAAACATCTGCTAGAATGGCTACGAATAAGATAGACAGTAAGTAAACCCTTCTTTCTTATTCGAAGATAGTGAAAACAGAGTCCTGGTTTCTTATCTCCACAGTAACAAAACACGGCCATTAATCAGAATGACTCCCAATCAGAAATGTTTCTTAATGTATAGAACTTGAGAGAAACGGCAGACCGTCAGAGATTACAAGGACAAATAAACAGGATTTCAGTGAACCAAGGAAAACGCACTTACCAGTTACCAAGATAAAATTGCTAAAAATAAACATAGAAAAAACCCTCCTACCTTCAAAAACAGAAAATCCGTGTAAACTGAATTTCCGGCAAGAAGAGGTGTATACGTGCCTACATATCTCTTTACAAACTCAATAACCTAGAACGAGGAAAAACATGTCAGTGAAGATTAGATTGAACAACGGAATTGAAAACCAAGCTGCAGAAATATGTATATTATCAAGCATCATCATCCAGGTTATGTGAATGGTAACCACCCAAACCCAACTAAGCCTTGTGGCCCAATCAATTTGGATCGGCTATGTGGAATCTTGTTCGCTCATGTGGATGCTGAAAATTCTCTCTAAAATAGCTTTTGAATTTAAAGAAATACCATGCCTCTTATAAATAATCGTTACCGTGAGAACTACAAGAATGTAAATACGACGATGTGATATTACATCATGTCAAATACTTATGGAAGTCATACTATTTCAAGGCTATCGTACGTGTCGATCTGTTACATGCTGGCTCTCTGCATAAGCGAAGAAGGTGACAATGAGAAGTGCATTGCATGCTGCTTCACCAAAGTTCATAATACCAAGCAATCCAAATAGGATATACTCCACATGGTGGCCCAAAAGAAAAGTTTGCAAACCAACTTATCGGGACATTGTTCTCTAAAAATGCCACAAACTTTATGGAGGAGATAATACCCCGTAGAACAGTTATTGCATCCTTGAAGGGTTTTGACTTAATTTACAAGGGTGTGCTATTGAACAGCTCAAACTAAACTTACCCAGTGAAAAATTCACAAGCAAGTTATAGACGATAGATTCTTTGATCTCATATTGAAGTACTGTAGTACTCACTATGCATTTCTACATCGAAGAATTAGCCATTCCCAAATATGAACTTTAAGCCTTACCAGTACAAGACACAGCCAAAAAGAAAGGTTAGCAACTAAAAAGATTACCTGCTTTTCAGCCTCCTGTTCACCAGTCGTACTCTGGAGCACCTTTTCTGTCAACCCTGAGTTCAACTTAAAATGATTAAGCTTACACAAGCCTTGCTAAGGCAAGAAGACCCATCTTAAATGCACCTATATGCATGAAAGGAACGTAATGGTGGAACATAATCTCTATTATTATAAAACAAAAGGGTGTGGGGACAAGTTGTTGGAATGGCTAGGATTCATTTGATCCAAGGGCTCATGTGTGCTTTCCAACTCTCTTAAGAAAACACTCACATTCTTACAAATATATTACAAAAATGCCATCAATTTGTTTTTTCCCCCTACCAATCAGCTTCTGTTTTGTCGATAAAAAAAAAAAAACCAGTAGTCACCACCCCATCTCTCTCTCATCAAAACCTCTCCTCTGATTGTCCGGCCACAAACAGTCATCGCCCTTGCCGGTGAGTCACTCAGAATCCGGAATCCACTGTCCTCGGTAACACTCTTTCGCTCTTTTTCTGATACGTAGTACTTTTTTGGTTTTGGTTATCCTTTTCTCTATTTTCCTTTATCTTTTCTACATTTTTTATAACTACCTAAAAATTGAAATAATGTTTTGAGCCACTATAAAGATTCAAATGGTAATTTCAATTCCAATCGGGGTGAGTAGTGCCATAGGCACGGGCCGGGGTGGGTAGTGCCGTAGGCACGGGTGAACACTAGTAGCATATATAATCAAGGTGACAGCAATAGCACTCATAGCCTAAGATTTCCAAATTGCTTACCACTTGCTGCATGATGAGTTTGACACCATTCTCCCATTCTATCCAAACATTCCTTACTTTGATAGATTACCAAATCAGGACCCTGAATAGAGTACGAAAAGATTCAGTTTGCAATAAACGGAGAATCACTTCAGAGGCTACCGTTAATGGGTTTTCATGCATAAGATCTACTAACACAAACAAGTGAGAGAGCACTTCAAGGTCCAAGTCATGAGATTTAATCGCGCAAGTGATAAAATTAATCAATGATCAATGAAAAACAAAATATATTGCAACCAGAAAGCGGAACCATAAATTAGAGTACTTATATATACTTTCCCCTGATTTCATTTAATAGTCATCTGAAGTTTGCCTCAAGTCAAGCAGAAAGAAGTATAATACATCACAGAGAGGCATACAGTAGTGAATCTACTGACGAATCAGGATCATATCGCAGAGCACAACTGATTGTGAATATAGTATCACCTCCTTAATACTCATTAAACTGTTTAACACATGTGTGGGCGCGCATAGTAACTAAACTTCTTTGATTTCAACAATGGCATTGAATGTCAACACAGATACAAGATGTTTGACATGGAGAACTCTAGTAATAAAGGCACAGGATGCAAAATATAAATGAATAGTCTATATATGTATAAAACTTATGTGCATACTACCCTTTAGCACATCCGCCTGAAGTCTCCAGTATTCTCAAGTATGACATTCACTGATTGTTGTGATCTTAAATAAAGACAAAAATCAGAAAGGTTGGGACCGGCAACATACGGAAATAGACTCTACGAAAAGGATAATAACCTAGAAAAAATGTTGCAACGAGCACATAAGTGAACAACACCAATTCTTTGGAATCACAGTGTCCAGAGAGAGAGAGAGAGACCTCAATCGATTTGGACAAATTGCCATCTGTGACTACACAAGCAATCTCCAGTATTCTGTCAACTTCCACATTTAGACCTGCGTAGGTAACAAAAAACCTATATAACAGCCAATATGAATGCAAAGAACAGCCGGCTATGAGAACATTTCTAACCAAGAAAATCATATCAATTTAAACAGGATAATTTCAAGGCATTATTTTCTAAGAACCTAATTATAGTCATCTTTCTTGTATTACTGGAGTCTTACTTTATCTTTATCTTTATCTAGTATAACTAACAATCTGGCTTGGTAATACATTTTCCACTGTTTCGTATGATGGTGGTATTCAGTCAATATTATGTATTTCTAGACATGGGCTGTAATTCTCCTGTGAGCTTGTGAGTCCAGTCATGTAATTTTGAACTTATAAGAAGAGTCTTATTCAGGCTCATGTAGGATTTGGCAGACATTTTCCAAGGAAGCCAACGGTTGCACAGACATTTTGGCCAGCGTCAGGGTCCAAGCTGAGGAGAACAGGGAAGTGTTGCAGAGCGTATCTCATAAGTGGATCATGGATGATATAACACAGTGGGTCTAGAGAAGAGTGTTTAGTCTGTTTTTCTTTCCTACTTATCCAAAAAGATAAGGGGTTTTGGGCCATTTGGCAAATATAAGAAGTTAAATCCTGCTAGGAAGAGTTTATCTGTTGTATCCAAAGAAGACCTTGATACAGCTATACGTTTTTTACATATCAAAGCAATTCCAGGCAATATACTGCCATTCACTTCACTGACATGTTTGATGTTGCAAATTTTGTACAACCATATATTCCGTACGAGAATCCTCTTTTCTTGCCCCAGCCAAGGAACTGAGTGCCAGTTGAATGAATTAAAACAATACATACCTGTCATTTCCAAATCAATCCAAACAAGCGGCAACTTATACTCTCCTGAAACCATTTCTAGGGGTTGTTGACACCCGCTGTCACTCTTGGTAAGTATCGTCTCCCCCGAGCTGTCACCCTTTTCCTCGCCCCTAGCTGCATCATGGACACACTTTAGTTGGCATCAAATAGACACTGAAAACAGAAATGTGAAGTTAATTGGCAAGGAGTAATCAGCACAATAAAATTAAAAATCTTGAGGATTCATCTCCCAACCAAGTATTACAGATTAGCAGTTTTATGAGACCGTAGCTATGAATCTCATTTTCCCATCACATGTGACTACATTAGAAAAATATGCCGCCATTCTAACCACAATGTCTATCAAAGTTCAAGGTCAATAACGATTCAAAGGTCAGAATTATTGGACCCCCGAAATCGATCCCTTGTAGAGTTGAGTTCATCTGAGTTTTAGTGCACAAGGAAAATAGAAGTAACAGTAATACATAACACACGAAAAAATGGATAAAGATGGCAGATTTATGTGCAGTTTAACCTCTTTCATTAGCATTTTCCCGATGAACAGTAGGTACTACAGAATCTGTCTGTTCTCTGTCATCTGCAACATCCACTTCAAGCAAGGAAAATGCATTTGCAAACTGATTCATTTGCTATTTTTCAATCATTCACCTCCTGCCATGTGGATTTATTAGAAAGTTATAGTTAGAGGCAAAAGTTCACTAGCAAGTCATGCTCCAAAGAGAGTAAACTTGTCAAAAGGAAACCTTAGAACCAGATAGTCCAAAAAAACAAAAAAATAATGTTACAGACCAATTTCTGGAATCATTCAACTGGACATCAAAACCAAAGAAAGTACGCGGGTCGATATCCAATTAAAACAAGGAACGTGGAGCAGATTAGAACATTTTGGCAGGGCAAAATTCTCTTGTGAATGCCAGCCCCACCTCTCTAAGAAGAGTTGAGGGAAAAGGTCATTGTCACTAAAAGAAATGATCATCCTTGTTGCGGTTAGCGACTCCATGCAAGCCACCCCCTGCTGAGGTGTTGTGCACGCCATGAGTTGGAAGCATTGTCGGGTTTTATCCACAAATTCAAGTGAGGAACATAGAATTTGGTTTGCCCAAATACTCTAAGAAAAGCCACATACGTTCCCAACATTTAGATAATCCTAAAAACCTGTAAGGAGGAACTGCTTAATTATTAGCCCAATCGCTTGTACCCCTTGGTTTTCAAGGGGCTGGGGTACTTGACGTCAAACGCCCACAAGTAGTAGTCTTAACAAGAAGCAAACATCATATTACCTGTAGTCTGTAGATAAATAAAGGCATGACCCTTACAGTGTGTGTGTGTGCTGCATTACAGATTTGCTCAACAAATCAAGTAAAATCACTTGTTATGCTTTTCCACCAAGTGGGGCATCTAGTTTTCTAAATCAAACAAAGGCTCCTAATTCAATTCATTTAAAATCCCAACAAAAATTAATAATTACCACACACACACACATTGGCACACACACTTATATGTAGGGGTGAGCAAATAATCTGTTAAACCGTGAATCCAGTCCAAACTGAATTATTTTGTTTGGTTTTTAAGTAGTGTGGTTTGGTCTTGGTTTAAAGAAATTCAAAACCGAGTTATATGGTTTGGTTTGTGGATTTACATTAACGGTTGCGATTCCAAACCGATCTGCCGATCTGGACCGTATATATGCATTTATATTTTTTTAAAATTTAATATAGATACACCAATAAACATAGACTATGCCATGGTGAAATGACTTCCTAATTTAGTACTCCATTTTACCGCTACATTCCTTTATCGCGAATAGTAATTGCCCTAAATTTCTATTAGTTCACGAGTTTTGGTGATGGTTGATTTTGATGAGTTTTGGTGATTTCAATATAATTTTAAGTTTAAATATAAGTTTTGGTTTTATTTATCTATGCCATTTTGAGTACTTTAAATCATGTATAAAATTGATATTTTAACTTCAAGCAAACCGTGGTTCAAAACCGAAACCGATCCGTATCTTAAAGGTCTGGATTGGTTAGGTTTTATGAATTTTATGGATTGGTTTGGTTCTCAAAATTCATAATCTCGTAGGTATTGGTTTGGTTCTTGATTTACTACAAAACCGAACTAATCCTGACCACACTCACCCCTACTTATATGAGTTCAAGCTCCTTGTAAATATCGGTATGTTCACCTACACCGCGATATACAGATACACCTCTATGAGATTTGGCAATATTAATCAATTCCATATTTGAGAACTTTTACCCACCCAAATAACTCGATTTTTCCTCCACAGCGATAAGGGCTTAAAAGCTACTACTTTAATTCCTGTTTCAAAATAGATAACAGAGCAAAAGAAAACAAAGGGGAAAAAAATATAAACAGAACCCTAATGCAAATATCACCACATGAAGAAAACAACAATGCACCTTAAGTGGGGACGCATGCCAAACATAAGCAACCTAAGAAAACAATATTTTGTGCATAACCCAAAGAAACAGACAGTGTTTCCAGGTCAATAAGTTGCCATCAAAGAGAAGCAACCTAAGTTATCGCAGAGATCGTCCAAACAAAGGAAGACATAATAAATAGATGAGTGGGGATTAATGTACAAACAAATCCAACAATAACAGCAACACACGAGTAGTGATGACTTGGTAATGAAGTTGGAAATCAATGGCGGAATCGAGAATATGGCATGAAAGCGACTCCTCTATGGGATCCTCATCCTACCGAGTTCAAACTTCAGCAGTCGGAGACGATGGCTGCTTTTTACTATATATGTCGACTGTCTTTGATTGAAGAGAAAGTGGTGATAAATTTTTGGGTGCCTGGTGCGTACACGCAGCCGTGCTCACGTTGTGCCGAACAGTCCATCCGGACTGTTCAATTTAATATGTTGGATGGTCCAAATTGAAGCATTCTCTCTCCTCTCACCCACCACTCTCTCCCCTCTCTCTCTCTCTTTTTTCCCTCTTCAAATCCGAGTTGTCTAAAATCGAAATGGACAGTCCAGATACGCTGTTCGGGCACCATGTCCTTCGGCACCCAAAAAATTCTCAAAAATGACCAGTGCCGTTTCGCTTTCTTTTTAAACCTTCTTTTTGAAAAAGAAAATAATTTTAAGCTCAAATATAATAAAAATAATTTTTCAATTTTTTTTGCACCGTTTAAAATATCTCAATGAAATCTATCAAATAAGATTCATATTTGTAGAAAAATTATTTGTGTAAACACATTATTTTTAAACTTAAAATTACCTCCCTTTCCAAAAAGTTCTTTTCCAAGAAACTGGAACGGAGATGCAGCGGCTACAGTGCAGTAGTACTTTGGTAGGAGTAGATATCAGTCGTAATCGATCTAAAAAGTCAAGCCACGCAACTTTAAAACAAAACTTCGGACACAACTCGGAGTCGTTGATGCATGTGTGTCCGGAATTGTTAATGCACGCATATGCATCTAATAGTTACGGACACAGTTGTATGCGGAGTTGTGTTTTAAATTGTGCATGTAGTATTATTACGTCATTTGTAGGGGGAGAGAAAAGTGGTTCGAAATCTTATTGTGGAGGTCCGAACAATACTGGACCGAGAGGATCGGGTTTCGCCGAGGGTGTGGGCTATGGCCCAATTGTTCAAATGGAGGGTGTGGGCTAAAATATTATTTAAAAAAACTAGTAATTGAGATGTAAAAACAACATCTATATTACACAGAAAATATTATCAATTAAAAAAATAATCAATTTTCTATCCAGTTATGATAGGTCAAGGAACAAAAAAATGAAGTCGCATGAAGTATTAATTCTGTAAGATACATTTGTATTAATTAAGAGTTTTATGCATATATGGAGATTAAAATCTTCATCATCTCAAACAGAGAATCCTCCTCCTCAAGTTCTATATTTAGAGCATCTCCAACCAATGCTCTATATCTCCATTTGAGAGTATAAACCTCCTCCAACCCATCCTCTCAAGCCTCCTCTATTTGAGAGGATGGGATTTTGATCCTCCATATTTAGAGGATGGGAGAAAATATGGAGGATCTCCTCTATAACACTATTCACCTTTGAAAATGACATTTGTATCCCCTCTACACTTCAACCTCAACTTAATTCCACAGGTCTGGTAGATGAACTTCTACGGCATTAACTTCTACAGAAACTGGTAGATAAACTACCACCATCATTAACTTCACTCTGTTAATTCCTCACTGTCTACACACGATCTACTACATTAACTTCACAGAATTTGTACTTAACTTCTATACATTTCACAGGTTGTATTTAACATTAACTTCTATAGCTGGTAGATGAACTACCACCATCATTGATGGGTGAATTTAATTCAATACCACACTTTCATCTATAAAACAGATTTTTTCTCATCAAACAATCTGAGTTCTTCCTCTCCAAGAGCTGAAGTCTAGTAAAAATTATCCTCTCAAGTTTTCTTCCAAGTATGGAACTTGAAGGGAAATCTTCCCAACGTGGCAGAGCTTTCCTAGTGGAAGAGGACAAAATTCTATGTTGTGCATGGCTTGAAGTTTCTCAAGATCCGGTGAAGGGTGCAAACCAAAAAAAGGAGAAGTTATGGGAGCGTATTGCTTGTTTGTATAAAGAGCGTAAGCCTAATTACAACAGTGGGGCTCGAACTACAAAATCTCTCCAGTGTCGTATGGCGTTAATTAATAGGGCCATCAACAAATTTCGAGGATGTGTTCGATCAGTTGAACGTCAGCATCCAAGTGGTGCTTCTGAGATAGATATCGTAAGTATTTTTGTCTTGGTTTTTTTTTTTGGTTATATGAAGCCAGTGGCTAATGAAAACTAGTAGCTATATTATTCAAACCAGTAGCTAATGGAATGTGCCACTATGATGTGTGTGTATCCTTTATGTTTATGTTTTTTTTTTGGCAGTTAGAGAAGTCTAAAATGCTTTTTGCACAAGATATGGATGAGAAGAAAGGATTCCAATTTGACCATGTATGGCCCATTTTAAAAGAAGCTGAAAAATGGCTTGAGGTCCCCAACGAACAGAACTTTGATTACCCTGAAGGATCTCCTTCACTTGCATCCCTGGGAACACCGGCATTTGTCGATTTGAATGCAAACGGGGACTTTCAAGCAGAGGGGTATCACGTCGATTCATCTAGTCGTCCTATGGGTACGAAGAAAGCAAAGATGATAAAGATGGACATAGCTCATAAGAATGCTGCCATTGATTCCCTAGTTGAAGGAAATCGAGAAATCTTGGAGAATTTGAAAAGAGGGCGAGAGCAAAGGGAGGAAAGGTTGGCTAAAATCGAAAATGAGGCAGTAGCAAATCGCGAACTCATGATGTTACGTGCTGAAAATGAACGCAATAAATTACAACTTGAACGAGAGCGTCAAGAGAAAGAATTCATGGAAAAGGACTTGAATTCCATCGAAGACCCAACTGATAGGGAATACTTTCGAAGGAAAAAGTTGGAAATTTTACAAACAAAAGACATCATCCCCAACCAAACAAAAAAAAGGGGGCGGAGCAGACAAGAACCATAAATGCTAGCCCTTCATCAGGGACTAACTTATACAATCCTAACAAAAGAGAGCCTATTTAACCCTTCATCATGCAGAATTACCATGTCTTTCCCACAAATGCTCAACCAATGCATTTCTAAGAGCAAAGTGAGCTTCTTTGTTTTTCAATTCCTTATGTTTTGCAAGAAAGCGTTGGAATCGGTTTGCTTCATCTACCCCAATCTCATCATCAGGGATGGGAGGGTTTGTTTCATCCACCACAATCTCATCATCAAGGATAGGAGGTGGATCACGTTCATCCTCAATGATCATATTATGCATTATAATGCAAGCCGACATAATATCATGTAATACACGTTTCTTCCAAAAACGAGCTGGTCCCTTGACAATAGCAAACCGTGCTTGAAGTACTCCGAAGGCCCGTTCTACATCTTTTCGACGTGATTCTTGCATCATTGCAAAGTGTTGTTTCTTCGGACCTTGTGGCTGAGAAATAGTTTGTACAAGAGTTGACCACTTAGGATAGATACCATCTGCTAAATAATACCCAGTATCATATTCTTTGCCTTGGATGGTATAACAAGCAGGTGGAGCTATACCTTGGGTGAGATTCGCGAACAAATTGGAGGAATGTAGGACATTAATATCATTATTTGATCCCGGTAAGCCAAAGTATGCATGCCATATCCATAAGTCGTAGGATGCAACTGCCTCAAGAATGAGAGTTGGAGTTCCACTACGTCCAGAGTATTGTCCGGCCCAAGCCCTCGGACAATTTTTCCAAGCCCAATGCATACAATCAAGACTTCCTAACATCCCCGGAAAGCCGCGATCTTCACCAACTTTCAACAAATTTGCAATGTCAGAGGTATTAGGCGATCTAAGATATTGTTTTCCAAACAGAACAACCATTGCCCTACAAAACTTTTTAACACATAGAATTGAGGTGGACTCACCGATTCGGAAATTTTCATCTATGCCATCGGCCGGTGTACCATATGCTAAGATTCGAAACGCGCTGGTTACTTTTTGTAGAGAAGACAATCCAAGTCTACCAAGACCATCCCTTTTCTGCACAAAAAAACTATCATGACCTTTCACGGCATTAACAATTTTTAAGAATAGTTCACGACGCATTCGGAATCTTCTGCGAAATGTTCTTTTGTCGAAGGTGGGATTCTCTGAGAAGTAGTCATTCCACAAGCGAGCATGAGCTGCTTCCCTTTGGCGGTCAATGACTTTGTGCCCGGGAATCGATCCTCTACGGCGTTTACGTACTGGTTGATCCTCCTCTTCTATATATTGGGAGATGATGTTGGTGTTGGAGACATATAATTGGAGTAGTATGTCATCTTCCTCCTCCCATTCTTCCATTTCTTTTGCATAATTAGTAAATTGTGATTGAGCCCCGTCAATTGGAAATGTAGTAGCCATGGGCTCTAGGGAGGGAGGGGGAAATGTAGTGGTCTACAAAACGGGAGGGGAAGCAGAGGTAAATTTTAGAGGGAATTTTTGGAGGGTGATTTTGGAGGGAATTGGTAGAAGTTAATTTTGGAGGGAAATTTTAGAGGGAAAAATAGAGGATTTGTGGTTGGAGTAAATATGAATAGTGAAATCCTCTAAAATCACTTTATGAATAAATTAAAGTATTTTGATACTCTCAAATAGAGTATTGGATTGGAGATGCTCTTAGAGGACCAAAACTCATCCTCTCAACTAGAGAAGGGTTTTCGAATATAGTATGGAGCCCCCCGTAGGGGCCCATACTATCAAGTGGAGCTTTAGAGTATGGGTTTGAGATGCTCGAGTATCTCATACTCCATTTTTTGGTAGATTATCAAAATCACCACAAGATTTTCTAAAATTATAGATTGTCCCTTCACATTCGATAAATTATAAAGTATCCCCCATCGCATAACAAATTACGTCATGTCATGACATAGTCGCTAGGAAATTCAACGGGATTTATCTTTTTATGTAGCATGTGCAAAGATATGTTCACACCTCAGCAACCTTTCACAAGCTACAAGAGGATAGTGTGCGAGGATGATGTGGTCGAATTTCCCAAAGGCTACATCATGACCAGGATTGTTTTATGCTACAGAATATAATTTCAATTTCTCAAACGTGAGGGAAAATATATAATTTATAGAAACCTTAAGGGTATTTTTGTAATTTGTCCATTTAAAATCCTCAAACTCAATATTCAAGTAAAACCCCTTAAAATTATCTCCAATGCATACCATTTCATCTACCCATTTTGAGTTTTATCTCTTTTTTTAATCCAAGTAGTAATCTTATGTAGCCATACACCGACACAATCTTACATAGCATCCACTTACCATAGATCTAATAACACAACTCTCATGTATGGATTCCATAGGTGGAGCCCACGTGCAATAGAGAGGGGTGTGTTGAATTTATGGTCGATAGATGTGTACGTAACATATTCTTTTACCTAAATGGGGGAGACTCAAATTTCATACCCTTCAGTTTTACCCCTATTTGGGAGTGCGAAAATCAATTCAATAAATATATACAGTACTTTTTTGTTTATCTGAAATTAAGCATTAAATTGGGCCAGTCAGTCTGAAAGCTGCCAAATTTAATGCTCCTCAAAGTAGGAAACGAGTTGGGCTTTAAAGGAAACAGGCCCCCTGAGATTTTCGACATTTGGGGGAAGGGATTCAGCTCTCTTCACAAAAACCAGTAAACAGCTCCATCCTACAGTCTCTGTAGCCGCACCAGTCGAAGAAGAAGAAGAAGAAACAGAGCAACTTCTTCTTCTTCTTTCTTCGTCGTCCAACTTCAATCCGGTCCGAACCGGATCGATAGATAAAACCGAACAATGGCCACACTCGTCCCTCCCACGGCCGCGCCGCCGCCGCCCGTGATCCAGCCGGAGAAAGTCGATTACCTGAACCTACCCTGCCCTATTCCATACGAAGAAATCCAACGCGAAGCTCTCAGTAAGTCCATTCAATCGACTAACTACGTCACCGGTTTTACTTCTTGCTTGCTATTTCCCTTTACTGCTAGTGATTGGCTGTATTTGATGGCAATTAGTCGAAATCAGAAGGTTATCTAAAGAATGCATGAGTGTTAAAATTGCATGCGTGTAAAACCCTAAAATGGAATGTGCATGTTATTTTGGAAATCAGAAGTTTTTATCAGTCGTCTGTTATTGGATTTCTTCTTAAGAGAAAGAATGCCAGCTATTCATTTATGTGCATATGTACGTACTAGACGTGTGGGTGAACGCAATGCGTGTGCAAATCGTATTATGCAAAAAAGGATAAGTGAAAAATCTTCAATTGAGATTAATCCATTGTGAAATCTGAGATTTGAAAAGGATGAGGGGAGAAGAAAATTAGGATGACAATTCCCCCCCCCCCCCTCTAATTGGCAGTTTATTTGAATAATTAAAGGGCTAGTTTGGGAAATTAAAGTGCGAGCCGGCTTCGTAGGAGTGTTCCCTTGATGATAGGAGCAGATATAACGCATGCGCACATAATTAAAGTGAAGGAAGCGAGTTTAATGTGATCTCCTGGTTAAGTGTTGGGGAAGAACTTCTGTTCGGGAGAGTTAGGCCAAAATGAAAAGCAGCTAAGGTTCATGATAATTCCTCGGGCTACTGGATTGTTACTGCATTTATGGTTGATACTTCAGACCTGGGGATGCTATGGTGAAATTTGCAAGTAAAACAAGTGTGTTGCTCGAGGGATCGAGCCTCGGGTTATATTCTCGTTTAATATTGGATGGTAATGATTATCTCAAAATGGTTTTGCAGTCTCCTTAAAGCCAGAACTGTTCGAGGGGATGCGCTTTGATTTTACCAAAGGACTCAGTCCGAGATTCTCACTAAGTCACAGGTGGCTTCGCATTTTCAATTAGTGGTTCAATACATATGCATGCACACACACATGTATGCTACACATGTGTAATACTTGGTAATATTTCTAATGGAATTGTTATTTCCGTCTCCTTATCCTTGCTTATTGATTTTGTTGTTTTATGGCTTGTTTCCACCACCCATCAGTGTATTCATGGGACCTACTGAGATTCCTTCTCAGTCTCCTGAGGCCATTAAGATTCCAACTGCTCACTATGAATTTGGTGCTAACTTCATGGACCCAAAGGTATGTAAGTGCCAGAATCAGTGTATTTTACTTAATGTGTATCTAACCATAAAATCATTGGATGTTGTCCACAGTTAATGCTTTTTGGGAGAATAATGACAGATGGGAGGCTGAATGCACGATTGAAGTGCGATTTGTCTGAAAATTTAACTCTGAAGGCAAATGCTCAAGTAAGTATCTTAACTGTTTGCCTCTGTTCTTTTCTTTCTTTCTTTTTTCTGTTTTTGTTGTGCTAATGACACGTTAATACCCAGTAAGCTAGGAAGTAACTTTCTCATGTTTCTTTCTCCAGCTTACAAATGAGCCACATATGTCGCATGGCATGTTCAATTTTGATTACAAGGTAAATTGCTTGTACTTGTTAACGTTAATACCATATTTGTGTTAGTAATTTGAGAAGGCTTTGTTTCATTACTTCATTCAGTTGCAATGCTGTGGAGAGTCCTGAGTTATTTTCATACATACAGGGCAAAGACTATAGGACTCAATTTCAACTAGGGAATGGTGCCTTATTTGGAGCCAGTTACATACAGGTAAACTCTGTGTGTGTGTGTGTACACCCTCAGGCGTGCAGTATTTTATAACCTGTGTTCATGCATATATAAAGAAACACAACATCTAAGCTGTGTGGGATGTATAATGATTCAGACTATGCAAGACTTAACTTATGCGCATAATGACTGCAACTGAAAGTCGTCTGTTTTTCTTTTGCTTAGCAAACTGAGTTGGATATGTGGCTAATGTCGGCATAGTGTCTTCTTCATGATTTTTTTGTGATCAAAGCTATTTCCCGGTTCTACAAAGCCTTTCTCATGTCCTTGCACACTCTAGAAGGAAGATAGTTGAGAAAGGGAAGTACATAAATTCTCAAATTATTATTGAAGGTGATGACGAAGGAAATTTGCTATTCATAAGCAAAGTGAAGTATTAAGAGGAATGATATGAGAAGTGCCTTTCTGTGGAACATTCTTTGGACCAGATGTATTGACGTTTTACTATGTTCTTTCTTAAGTTCTAATTACCTTTTTGTGCCTTATTTCCGTTGGACTACTTGACAGTAAGGATTTTCCTGTAATCAGATACTGAAAATTGCAGCCCTCACCCGTGATCTCCCAGGGGAAATCAATGTCATGATCTGTATGGTTTTAGTCCCATCTCTCAGTATAAGAGTGTTTTTTCTTTGTTTGCAGAGTGTGACCCCGCATTTATCTTTGGGTGGTGAAGTTTTTTGGGCTGGTCAGCACAGGAAGTCGGGTATTGGTTATGCTGCTCGATACAACACAGATAAGATGGTACTACATGCCTGACTGTCGTGCTATGTTTATTTCATTTATTTCCTCATCTCTACTTGCATTTTTGTTTAATAGAAAATAATACCGATCAGTGATCAGTAAGATCACTTTTCCCCCTGACTTGCCAATTCTCCAAAAGGCATAAGATGGTTTGCTATGTAACATCCAATGTTGTGGAACTTGGACTGGACTGCATTCTAATGTATAAGCTAGCTTTTAATGTGAAATGTATGTAAGCATTTGTCGCAAGACACATACGATGGGATGGCGTGAGGAATGTTGAGACCAGGTTTCATCTGCTATCGAACTCCCTCAATATGCTCTATGGACGTTGTTTTTTGACCAAATCTTGACTTTATATTGCTTTTACAGTTTCTCGTAGGCTGTTCTCTGGGCTAAGCGTCATTTTCCTATCCTATATTGCTCTTACAGATGTACTCCTAGGCTGTTTTCTGGACTTAGCATCATCTTCCTATCCTTAATGTTTCTGTTTGGGAGCCAAATTGATAACGGTTTACGAGGCATCATTTTTTGGTGATTTGGGTTTTTCTTGCCCGTGGTGGAATGATAATACCTGTCCGTGCATGTTTCTTGTTGTGATTCATAGTTTCCTATCTAATGTTTGAGGTGTCCTGATGATCTAAAGATAAACTCTGGGTGTATAAATTTTGTGAAAGAACTCACCCTATTCTTATCTTTTCTGCCTTTGTTTCTTTGTAGAGTAGGTGCATACCTTCTAGATTGCTATTTTTTGATGATTGTATATTTCATTTAAAATGTCTAGTCTTAGGATTTTATGAAATCAGTTTTACCTATTTGATTGTCCCACAAGGTTTCTGTTTGTCCTTCCTTTTTTGAGATCTAAAATGGAAATTGGTCACGTATTCTGTTAATTAAATGACTCGTGGTAAAGACAAGATAGACTTTGACCAGACGTGCTCGGAATCTTTTTTGCTTTTTCCTTTGTTGGGACCAGTGATTGACAAAGGGATTTTGATGTAATGAGATATAATTTACGTTTTTGCCGCAGGTTTCCACTGCGCAAGTTGCAAGCACTGGAATGGTTGCCTTGAGCTATGTTCAAAAAGTATCCGAAAAGGTAAGATAGTTGACTGATTTTGTGTGTTTGTTATTAGTGCACATTTATCCATTTGTTTTCTTCCATTCAGGTTTCTTTGGCATCAGAATTCATGTACAACTACCTGTCAAGAGATGTCACGTCAAGCTTTGGCTATGATTACATTCTCCGACAGGTGACTTCTGTGAATGCAAATTTCTAATGTGTCATGTATTTGATGGGGCGCATCTCTCGTTTATTTATTTCTGTACGTTCCATTTTTGGCTCAAATGTGATCTATTTAGAAAACGTGAATTTACTCCTGAAGGATTACTAGTCCAAAACTGACAACCCTTGCTATTTTTCAATCATAGAAATATTAGTTTAACAAGATTTTCTCTTTGGATGAAGCCTGTATTTGCACTTCCCATAAAGTCTCATGATGGGATTTTTTATAACCACTTACCAAGAAACATTATCTTCTCCAAATTACCGCCCAAACTCAACCATTCCCCAGCTAACCAAATGATCCTTCTTGCCTTTTCCACTGCCTTCCCCCAGAAGATCCCTCATCGTTCTCCATCTTATTAGAAACCCCAAATGGAACTCTGATCAGGAAAGGTAGTAAGCCGAAAGATTCTACATGCGTTAGATGCCCTGTTATTGGCCGTGATGGAATAGATTAATAGATGTTTTGAGATGATGACTACATGGAAATAGATGCATTGAGAAGTGGATTTTGTTTTTTCCCAGCTTCTTGTAGACTTGTCATGCATAATGCTTCTGCAGTCGGTAATTTTTGCATCCAGTTATCTCTTAGCTGCTTAACTTTGTTATGCAAGTTGCGGTAAAAATTGTTGGTCTTCAAATCAATTAAAAGGACTCTTGCCATGATTTTATGAGAGTCTCTTGTCCTTATAATTTTGTAGTCTTTAGGCTTGCCCTCTTTGATGCCTTCTGGCTTTGATTTGGGGACGTGGTTCCATGACAGTGTCCCTTGAGTTCCTCAATTTTTGAAGTTATAGGGGGACACACTCTTTCAGTGGTAAAACTTTCTGAAAGCAGCCCCTTTGTGCATATATTGCCAAAGTTTTGGTGTGCCTCCAGTTCTCTCCCGACCATAGCCCCACTTATTGGGGATTACATGGGTAGTGGTATTGTTGTTGTCGTCCTATGCTAATGGTGTTGAGGCAGTGCATACCCAAGATTCCTTTTTTTGTTGTGTAAGTAAATAGATTTAGAACTAGTTACCATCGTCATTGACTTATTTCATCTTGTTGACAGTGCCGTCTTAGGGGGAAGATTGATTCCAATGGCTGCACATCTGCTTTTCTGGAAGAGCGGTTGAACATGGGTCTTAATTTTATTCTTTCTGCTGAGGTGAGAATCATATTTTTTCAGCCAATATTTTCTACTAAACTTCCCTTCCCTTCTCCGGGGGCCTAGCAGGGCTGGGTTTTTTCTGGTGGAGGTGTTAGTCTTGCTTCCTGTTCTGCACAAACCATTTCAATGACTAAAAGAAACTCCCTGTATAAGTTTAAATTTGGGAAGTAAGGTTTGGCTTCAAACTCGCTGCCCGTAGTAAAGCATCAGATTGAATGATAAATGCATGAAAACCACATATCGTCCGTTTGGTTAGAAGTTTTGCGGCTTGATCCCACCAAAATGGGATATGCAATACCGTGGGGAGAAAATGGTAATCACTGATTTCATCACTATTAATCTGATGATTCTGATGGGATTACTTGTATATGATAATCAGATAATACGTCCCTTCACTCTTGGTCCAATCAAACAAACAAGGCATTAGTGACTATTCTTGACAAATCTTGAACATTTCACCATGCAGATAGATCACAGGAAGAAAGACTATAAATTTGGGTTTGGGTTGACTGTCGGAGAATAGGATAGAAGGCTGGAATGCTATTCTCAGTTGGATTAAAGCTCATCAATGTAAGCCACTCTGCACTGCATTGAGTGTTGATTATTTCGTTCTGATGTAGATCAAAGAACCAGTTTTGTATTTTATCTGGAGTTAGTCATTATTTGTGGGGCAGTACCAGCTGCTGCAACAATTTTTAGCATCCCTACAAGTTTTTTTTTTTTTTTTTGCAACTTAGAACAACTATTTGTTTTCCCCATTCAAGGCTGTAGAATTCGTTAGAATGGAAATTGAGCTATTTATAATTGATGTCGGTTGCATCATTGTTAGGCCTGTTTACCATCAATAGCATGTATGAAATGTCAATAGTGGTGGAAGAAAGATGTGGGATACTAGAAATTGCAACACTAATAAATTACCAGTCTGGCTGTTTCCCTGATGGTGCCCTTGATTAGCACTTGTGGTCCCTGATGGTGCCCTTGATTAGCACTTGTGGTCTCTCTCTCTCTCTCTCTCTCTCTCTCTCTCTCTCTCTCTCACACACACACACACACATCGGAAATTCGTCATTTAGAGCGCATATGGTGAACAAATCAATCGGTGCAATCTACATTCATATTTACTCCAGATTTGGAGTTGTGCACTCGTGGACCGCACCGTGGCTTGTTGTGGTACATTCATAGATTTACCCCAGATTTGGAGTTGTGCACTCGTGGACCGCACCGTGGCTTGTTGTGGGCTTGTGCTTACTCGTATTGATGTGTAAATATTATGGGTTCACTTTTTTCTTTGGGAGAATTAGCCATAAGGATGGTAAAATAGTTTTCATTTAGGGGTAGGATGCAAGCAAAATAGTTTTCAGTGGAGGTCCTTCAACTTTTGGAGTTTTTTAGTCATAATTCCAAAACATGTTTAGGCACTTTTATAGGATTTTATGGTGCACTTTCTATTATAAGATTTTAGTGGTTTAGGCACTTTCATATATAGGGTACCCTAGGGTTTTAGACACTTTCATATCGTATCCTATAGGTTTTAGGCACTTTCATAGGTACATTTATGATTTATCTGTATATTTGATTACAAAATGTCATTGTCTTTGAGCTCAAAAAATGTAAATATGAGAGATTTTTGGCTAAGTCTCCCATTTTCTTTTTGTTGACAAGGGTGTTCGTTTCAACTATTCCACATCACTTGGAAAGTTACTCCATCGCTGCAAAAGTTTCATTAATTATGATCGAAAAGGGATAATTTTTTCTGCGATCTCCGTGATGGGTTATAATGGCTTTTGGATGCATTCGCTAGTTTATTCCAGACCCATCATGGAGATGGCGAAAAAAATTATCCGGACCTTTCTGGCATTTGTTTACGTTTGGGCTTCACTGCCCAGGTGATTCGACTGGTTTTTCATTTTATACAACTCAAAAATTTATCTATTCGTAGAAGTTGACTAATCAAATACTATATGATACAGTTTGTGACTGTTCATCTTTTACAGTATTTTAAGTCTTTCTATTGCTAGTATTTAATTAACTTAATTTACTTGTTAAGAGGATTTCCTCAACGACTTCTTTAAGATAAGCTCGAATCAACCTCGGGGTTGGCCTTGGCGCCGGTGGTCAGAGCCTAGGGCTTAGCGGTTTGTTTTCTCTTAAGGTCTCAGATTTAAAACTTCTTTGATGGTATCAACTCTTTTGAGGTCAGTCTATAAAAAGTTTTGCTTTGGCTTTAAATGAGTTATGCTAGTGGATAGTGGAATTGGTCTCTCATGCTTAGTCGAGATATGCATAACCTGGTCCGGACGCCTTATTACAAAAGAAAATAAAGCTTCGATCACGAACGTGGAGCTTCGATAAGCTGCAGATTGGAATTTCCCAAACCTTTTATATAGTTGGAACTTGGAAGTAGTATCAAAAGCCAAAACTCTCTGTTCAATGAAATGGATTGTTACAGAAAAATTATTGAGTGCTTATCAGGCAACGCCATGTGTTAACCGTTTCGTCATCACAGATTCTTATGGTTTCATGAAATGAATCACACGTATTGCAGTAGAAGATGTTGAGGTAGCACGTGACGTGCTCTAACATTTCACTGAATAATTTACTCATTATTATATGACAAAAGTACCTAATATTTCGATGATATGTCGCATTTTGTGGGGGTGTTGAGTGTGACATTAATTGACTTGTAGTACCAAGTAGCAACAACTTGTAGTAAACAAAAATAGTAGAAAGCATATCAAAGAAGAGCCCAACTAGGGTACACCATTTGGTGGTATTTTTTTTTTTTTTTTGGGGTCAAGTGGAAAATCAGGTGTACACTAAATAGTAAATATACACTAGGTTGTATGATATTCATTTTTTGGTCTCACACTAATGAGCGGAGCCATACAATTTGTTTACAATACCATCTTAAGGATTCCAGTAAAAAAATAAGCTACTTGAAATATCAGTAATGGCTCGATCAATTCATTCACTTTTCTATCCGTGCAAATTCAATAATGAAAATCGATCAGTTCCTTGAAAACACGCTTAAAAATATGTTTTAAACAAATTGAACGGCTCCGATTAGTTGTGAGGGACTCTCCCGAGATGGGTTCCACACCAGTCTCACATCACACAATCCGACGTATGTTTCGTGTATGCCAAATGGTTGAGCCCACATTTTCTTTCCATCAAAGAGTGGGTCCCTCGACCTATGATCTTGGTCCACTTGTACACGTGTCTAGGGGATCTTGGCATAAAAATAAAAAATATTATTGTGATCTTATCTATAACTCCTACTGGAGTACTACGTTATTGTCATCACTCCACTGGTATCCCCCACGTTCGCTGCTTTTCTACTTTAGTCATTATGGAATTTGGATCAGATGCATGCACCCCACTGTATCGGTATCAGCACTATGTATAAGTAATCATTCACCAAATTGACAACAAATCTAATCTAAAGGGAAATGATTTTGTTCCTTTTTTTTTTTTTTTAACGTCACTTCCCTCTGTAAGTGTATTTTTTTAAAATATATTTGCAGGGGGGTGGCGTTAACAAAAAATGGAGTGACAAAATCAGCAGCCAATCTAAAATGTACTAAGGTCCTGTTCCGCGGAAAGTATGATTAGAGAATGACATGTCTCGTAAATCAAAAAATAAATACTTAAAAAGTAAGAACCTTAGGAGTACGGGACCTAATACAAACTTTAGGTAACTGAAGATGATAGTGGGGAATTTTTAATAGCAACATTCTTTTAGAGGATCCGGTGCTCATGAATCTTCAAAATAGGAGCATATTCAGAAGATATGAATTTGAATTGACTTTAATTTCTTTCTTTGTTAGAAAATTTTAAATTATTTAATTAAAATTTTTGAACTTTTTAGATTTGTCAACCGGTCTTTCGTGGGAATGTGCTACTGTTATTGAGGATGTTCGGTCTTTATCTTCCTCTCTTAATTGCATTTTTTTAGGCGTTACTAGAGGTTGTAATAGAGTAGCTCATTGGGTGGTGTCATCACATCATATAGTCGTTATTTCCGCTCTCTAAGATATATTGTGCTGATGTTTTTGGGAGTTTACTAGCTAATGAAAATTTTTCTGCAGTTTAAAATAAAAGAAATAGAACATTCACTTTCATTGGAAAGAAATTAACCTTTGTATAATGAATTACAAATTTTTTTGACTTTCTTTAATACTTAAGGCTATCTTCAATGCTTAAATAGGTTATGAATTTGCTGACGCTTTTAACCCAAAAATTTGGTTAATGTACCTATTAGGTCCAATGGATAACGCTTGCTTCCCAAATTGACAGAAAAGTGACTAATTAAGGAGTTGAATTGAGAGGCATGAGAAAAGGCCCTGAAATATCAAAATTGCCCTTCATTAGGCACTTTTTCCGTAAGTTTGGGAAGCAAATGTTATCTATTAGACCTAATAGTAATAGGTACGTTAACCAAACTTAAGGGTTACAAGCATTGCAATTGATATTAGCGGGACGAAACTGGGACTCAGTTGAAACGGATTTTGAAAAAACTCTTTCGGACCCTGAAAGAGTTTTTTTAAAATCCGGACTATTGATTACCGAAACGGACGAATAAGATTTGCCGCATTCTCGGGAACAAGAATCGGAATGAGACCAGGCTAGTGCAGAGCCCATCCTCTTGGATTTGTCGTTGATAATTCTCGAACCCAATTTTGTAAAAATAGACAAAGTAACTGAGGATGGAGAATGAATCATGTGAAAAAGCTTATAATTTTAGGTACCACATTTTTCGTAAGTACAAGAATCTCGTGACTAAACTTGATATTTGATCAGACAACTATGGATAGCTTCTGGTCTCCGTGCTAACTCTAACACCCCCCACTAACCCCCGCTGATGTATGACGATTGAAAAAAAAAAAAAAACTTGATATTTGATCGGGACACAATCTACTTTTAAAAGGAGTGTCCGTTCAGTTTGGGAGATTTGTAGATTCTTTTATGGCTCGGTCAAAATAGTTTTTACTTTTAAAACTCATTTAGAACATCATTCACCTTAAAAAACTCATGTGAAGCAGATGACATTTAGTAATATACTGTAGTTTTTAAAAATCATGTTGACCTGATATCATAACAAATCTGTATTGAGAAAAATGAATTTCGATCGACTATTAGAATATTTTCTCTGACATCCATGTTTACTAAAAAAATATTTCTAAGATATTCAATCGGTAAAATTTCGACGTGTTGGATGTTCTCAATCAACTCTAAATTATAGAGTGCCTTTCGCCATACTTTTTCCAAATTTTTTGACACGGTCTTTTTTATTGTATTTTTTAAATTTTCATATTAGATTTTTACATCATTGTGCATACCGATGCTCTGGACTATCAATGAAGAAAACATGATAATGTGCACATAAATTGAACTGGGTCTCTAGGCCTGTCCTTTCTGATGTCATTCGGCTTTGATTTGGGGGCATGGATCCGCAACAAAACAGATATAGGGGGCCACTGTTTCAGTGGTATTTTGAGAGCACTCACTTTGTACATATTGCCAAAGATTAGATCTGTCTCCAATCCTCCCCGCCCATACCCCCAATAATTGGGGACTACATGGGTTCTGTTGTTGTTGTATTCTTACATCGTAATCATATTTTTTCGCTGCGACCAAGGGAATCAAAAAGTATAATGCATATCAAAGTTGAAAAAAATTTATATAAGACGACGAAAAAGAAGGGAAAAAAAAATCTCCCATCGAAACGGAAAATATGAGGTAAAATTTAACCTAAATTAAAAAATTAATTAAACAATAAAAAAAAACCGTTTAAAAAAGTCCAATAGTCCGTGAAAACTTTGGGCAAAGGGTCCGTTAATCCTTCTTAGAGCATCTCCAATCCAATACTTCATTTGAGAGTATCAAAATAATGTTTTTTACTCGTAAAGTGATTATAGAGGAAATTATTATTCATGTTTATACCAACCACAAACCCTCTATTTTTGTCTCTAAAATCACTTTATGAAAAAAAAACATTTTTTTATACTTTCATGAGGATAAAAATTAAGTAAAAAAAGCAAACAAGGACAAAAATATCTTTTAAAATGGTGAATAGTGTTTTAGAGATGGCCTCTATATTTTCTCTCACCCTCTAAATATAGAGTATCAAAATTCAATACTCTCAAATGGAGGAGGGTTGAGAGGATGGGTTGGAGTGATTTGATACTCTCAAATAGAGATATAGAGTATGGATTGGAGATGCTCTTAAAGTGACATTTTGGACAAATATAAGGGCAAATTTCACTGACCTCCCCTGAGGTTTCTGACACGAACAGAAACCTCCCCTGAGGTTTCTGAAATGACACTGCCCTCCCCTCCTTTACCCGACAATACCAAGGGACCCCCCCTCCGTTACCAGCACGTTAAAAATTGGATGGAGAAGGTGATGTCATTGTACTATGCTTATTACAATGCCTATACTACCCTCACTAGACTCTTTACCCCTCTCATTTATAAAATATAAAATACAAATACCAATACACTTTGTGCTCGTTTCACTTTGAGTTTTTGTCCTTATTTAAAAGAATTCACATTTGTTAATTTTTTGTCAAACTTTTGTGAATTATTGGTTCGTCTCGATAAAAGGAATTGAAAAAGTAAAAAATTAAGACTTTTACCAAATATTTTGAGAAATTTAATATTTTGGGTAAAAGTAATAATTTTATACTCTTTTGATTTCTTTCGTTGAGACAAATCAATAATCCACAAAAATTTAAAGCAAAGCTAGCATATACAAAAAAAAAAAAAATCAAAGATACACAAAAACCAAAAAACCTAAAAATCCCACAAACAAGCCTACACGAAACAATTCGAATATGAACAAAAACCAAAAATTTGGGGCTTTTGTGTTTTATGTATGAAATGGGTTGAGATAGTCAAAATTAGGGCTTTTGTTTGTGGAATTTTTAGGCTTTTTTGTTTTTGTTCATATTCGAATTTTTTACTCAAAATATTTGGTAAAAGTCTTAATTTTTTACTTTTTCAATTCCTTTTATCGAGACGAACCAATAATTCACAAAAGTTTGACAAAAAATTAACAAATGTGAATCCTTTTAAATAAGGACAAAAACTCAAAGTGAAACGAGCACAAAGTGTATTGGTATTTGTATTTTATATTTTATAAATGAGAGGGGTAAAGAGTCTAGTGAGGGTAGTATAGGCATTGTAATAAGCATAGTACAATGACATCACCTTCTCCATCCAATTTTTAACGTGCTGGTAACGGAGGGGGGGTCCCTTGGTATTGTCGGGTAAAGGAGGGGAGGGCAGTGTCATTTCAGAAACCTCAGGGGAGGTTTCTGTTCGTGTCAGAAACCTCAGGGGAGGTCAGTGAAATTTGCCCAAAATAGTACTACGTAAATTTGCATTTGGTGGATAAACTCGGGTTTCGAGAGTCGGGAGTCTATATGTGAGGAAATAGGAGACACTTGCTAGTTTCACTCTCTCTCCTCTTCTCTCTCTCTCTCTCTCTCTGCGCTCTGATACTGGGCTGTGTGGAGATTTCAGATCAGGTAAACAAACTCCTCCTGATTTCATCGAATTATTGTACGTATACATCATCATATGATACATACACGAGTTAATTTTTGTCCAAAACACCAAGATGGATCTTTCTGCAGGGATCAAATTTGTACTATATGTTCACGTACATACATCTGTATAGACTGTATTGGTGTATAGATTTTGGTTTTTATGAGAATCCGGCCTCTCTGCGGTCCGTTTTTGGACTGCATAGGGCAGTACTTGCAATGGTTTAGATTTGTTGACAGATCCTTACCCTTGAGAAAAGTATCTATCTTAGCGGTAAGGACGTAAGGTTTTCTTGAATTTTTTTTTTCACGAATTTGGACGATTAATTGTTGAGATGAACGGTTGAGATGGGGCAGGTTGGGTACTTTTGACTATTGTTTGATGGGGCCTATTTAGATTTGGTTTTTCGGTTGAATAATTTGAGAAGTGTTGGATAAATGGATTTGGAAAGTTGATAGTAGTTTGAAGGATGAGAAAGACGTCTTGAGAGTGAGAGATTCTTAGAGTAATGATAACAGACCATTTTTTGCGGTCTTAATTTTACTTTAAGCGTCTTTAGTGATGATCTTTTGTGATCTTAATCAAGGCTTCTTTTGTAGGTTCTCTTTGCGCGATCTTGGTTTGGAAAAAGAAACAGAAGAGGAAAAAAAAAGAGAGTAGTACTTTTCTGATAGTGTACCCAAATCGTTCACAAACTGTTTTTGAAAATAAAATTGAAAAATCAATTGATTTCATATCCCAGTTATTTTGAGCGGAAATGGTTTTCATGAAATCAAGAACATGTCCTTAAAAGTGGTAGTATTTATATTCAAAAAAATATTGGCAGAGCACAACTTTAGAAAACTGTCAACCGAACAAGTTTTTGGAAGTTTGCAAAAATGATTCTGAAAACAACCCCATAGAGCCTCAGAATTGCAAATCAGAATCATGTTGATTCACTTCTTGAATGTAGTTTCTCTCGTCAAAACGCTTATATATCAAATCTGTGATTTGTGTACCATAACCAACAGTTTTTTGTTTGTTTAAAAAAAAATCATTTTCTGAAGAATTTCATAGCATTTTTTTTTGTTGCATTTCATAGTAGGCAAATCAGAGCAGTTATTGTGTACATGGGGCTCTTGGTTCTTTAGTTGGAAAGCTAGAACCATTCAGTAGGTGAACGGAGAACAATACCATCACCCTTCATTTATTTGATGACTAATTGTCATGAAACAGGTACAAAATGCAAGGGGGAATCCAGAAAGTGCTGTCACATGGGGGAGTCCTAAAGAATGCAGTCCTGCAACACATTCGTTTGGTGAATCCGGTTGTGCGCCCCCTTTTGTTTCCTCGCTACGAGTCTGTTGCCTCGGCTCGCATGGAAGAGCATGGTTTTGAAAGCACCACCATTGCGGACATCTTGAAAGCCAAAGGTAAAAGTGCCGATGGCTCCTGGCTTTGGTGTGCTACAGAGGACACTGTTTATGATGCCGTGAAATCGGTATGTAACATCTTGCTTTACATTTCCCAAGTATGCCCATTCTTTTATTCTGCTATATGCAGAAATGCGTCCTTCTGGTATGTAACATCTTGCTTTACATTGATCTTCTTTTGTGTCTACTCTCGCTTACATGAGAAGCATTTGATGTTAAGAGCACCTAAATCTTAACCATTGCAGATGACACAACACAATGTTGGAGCCTTGGTTGTCGTGAAGCCTGGGGAGCAAAAGTCGATTGCTGGGATCATCACGGAGAGAGGTAATTGAAAAGTACTTTATCTACTCTCAGAATCCATGGTTATGTTTGAAGCATAGTGTCCACCCTGTTGGGATGGTTGGAGTTGCTTTCCCTTGGATTACAACTACAGAATGTGAAATATGGGGTTTCCAGATCTTGACTCGTCAAGATCCCAACTATAGTTTAAGAACTGATGGTAACTTTGTGGGCAGAAGTACAGCTTCTTGCACAAAATTTTAAACCGTCCTGAGTATTATGCTGCCTGTGTGATTTTTTCAGTTTGAGTTGGTTTTGGACCAAAGTGCCTCACTACTTTTTTTCTTTCTGAGAAGTAAAGTGCATCGCCATAGTGATGCATGTTCTGGAATGATGGGAAGTTATTTCTAGAAGGAATTGTTTTGCATATGTTTTGCTGTAATTGTCTATATATCGGCACTTGGATGCAATCTACATAATCGATGTCATAAAATGCAATTTGTGATGTAATGGCTGTCTAATGCGGTAATCTTAATCCAGATTATCTCAGGAAGATCATAGTACAGGGAAGATCTTCCAAGTCGACCAAAGTCGGGGACATCATGACTGAAGAGGTATTAAGTTCTACCATGGTTACCATGGTTTTGTATGTCCATCTTATCTATTTGATCTCCTCTTTGTACCATCTGTAAATTAGTGACGGCAAATGTTCTTGCATTACGTGGTGCTTGCAGAACAAGCTCATCACTGTCACACCTGACACCAAGGTTCTGAAGGCGATGCAACTCATGACAGGTAGGAGATACCCCATTATCGACTTTCTCCATGACTTAATAATTTGTGATCAATGTAGTCTAATGTAGCCTGGTATGACTTCTCGTTGGTTAACAGATAAACGCATCAGGCACATTCCAGTGATCCATGAGAAGGAAATGATTGGCATGGTGTCAATTGGAGATGTGGTTCGGGCAGTGGTGAGTGAGCATAGGGAGGAGTTGGACCGCTTGAATGCATACATTCACGGTGGCTACTAGATGATGATGAAAACGATCAAAATAAGCTGTTAGGCTGTCGGACGGTACTTTACAGTACAAAGACTGCTGAGCTGACTGCTTTTGTAAATATAGTGTTTTCCTGCTTTGTGCATCTTCCAAACGTTCTGGGCCTCCATGTGCTGATGTTGGATTTTGCCAGAATCAGCATGAGAACTGCGAGGTTAATAATAAGCACTTCTGAGCCACCTGATACTTGCTTCTTCTTACTTTGGTTGTGGTGTTGATGTTTTTCTGGTTAGCCCTGCTTCCAAATGCTGAGGCAAATGAGGCTTCCAAGTAGTTATGTCCATCCACAAGTACTTCTCACGCCTTCTCACGCTCTATCTTTCAGAGGCCCTAGGGTAACTATAAAGACCCGGTTTGGTTAATTACGTATCTGCCCCCTTTTCGAGTGAGAAAGCTTCATAGCTCTATCCCACATTTCAGAGTACTTATGGACCACACTGTTCATCTCTCTCTCTCTCTCTCTCTCTCTCTCTCTCTCTCTCTCTCTCGTGGCGTTTGCCGGTTTTTTAGGTTTGAACACATGCATCTAATTGTCGAATTATTTTGTTCAAGATAGAGGAGGTTACATGATTTCTGCATGATCTGCCGATTCTTGTCGATTGTCCCGGGCCAATTTTTCATTCAGCCATTTATGTGAAAGGAATATCCCCTTTTGGATTTGATTACGGTGGCATGGCCAATGATGTTCAAGTCTCAAATCTTTAAAACTGATTGATTCTCCCTTACCAGTCTCTCTCCCATTTGTGTGTGTGTGAGTTCTCACTTCTCAGTAGGAGAAATGAGGACTAAATTTTCAGCTTCTTGGAGTCTCAAAAATATTTTCCATTCATCATTTGATTTATTGATTCCACTCTCAAGAAGTGGACAAAGACTTCATCTCTGTCTTCATCCCTAAACCTAACCTGATTGATTACCAATGCTCTGGAAGCAAGTAGAAAGCAGAGATGGTCCATCTTTTCTTGAACATGCATGTGGCTGTCTTGTTAAGATTGCCTGCTGCATCATTTTCTGCACATTTGTAAGCAAGCAGAAAAATACAGATGGTGAAAAAGGCAGCCCCCTAGTTTAAGTTTTCATTTTGGAAGTTTTCGTTTTATTGGCAAGATAAATGATATGCATTCTTGTGAACTTACAAGTCTAAAACTTACTTCGATATTTTTTACTTTTTGTAACTTTTTATTTAACTTGTCATCATAATTTTTGGGATTAATCGTTCGTCTGGACCAGACAAATCGGAAAAGTAGAAAAATATGGACATATATTGAAAAAGTTCAAAATAAGACGGCACTTAAGACAAATAAGACAGTTGTTTGATACTTTTTTCATCTTTAGTAATTTTTTTTTATTTTGATTATAATTTTGTACTTTTTAGATTGCTCTCGTTGAGGCGAATTGACGTAGCAAAATTAACAAAGAGATTAGTTGCGTACTAATTGAACGAATAATAAACTCGAGTACACGAGAGAAAGAGACAAAGTCTGAATATTATTGATAAAAAGCTACATAAATATTAGGTTACAACCGAAAAAAGCAAAATCCTAGCTCAAAAACGAAAATTCCCAAAATTTGGGGAAAATAATAAAATTAGAAAAAGGAAAGAAAAACATGACTTTCCCAAAAAGAAACAACTTCTACGGAATTATACGCTAAAAGTTGTTAACGAAACAAATATTTCCTAAAACGACAAAAACGTCCAATTGGAGGAAGGAATTAGGCCGAAAAACACCATCAGTCACGACTTAAGGTCGTGAGTATTGACTGCAACGCGAAAATAAGTCAGCCCACCAAGTTTGGGCCCGATCCGAGCTCGTTCGAAAGTTGCCAAATCGGGTAATATGCAATTAAACAACGTTTGGACTTCCGAGGCTTCGACCGGTCCAATTGATCAAATTGGGCCTCCACGTGTTCTACATCACGAATGATTAAATCCAAAAAAATATCACGAAAATCTAACAAAAATTCAGAAAAGACGAATACAACAAACAAAAGAAGAAATAAGTCAAGTTTAAAAAAACCCACCCTTAAAAGGTGCCTGACTGCAGACAATAAAAGATGATGTATATTAATACAGGTTCTAGGTGGTGAGCAGCTCAATCCCGTTTGAAGTCATTTTGGAAATTTAGATAAATAAACAAGATAATGTACTTAAATGTGCCTAATTGTCGTCCTAAAGATAATATTTTATTCCAAAGATCAAGACAGAAAATTTGACAGCAAGATGAACTAAACGAGTCAGGTCACTTGCTATAAATCCCTAGAACAAGAACACAGAGTATAGACTGTAGCTGTGGGTATCGGAACACAACCAAAGGGCTTGCCCCAAGAACTCATAAGTTCGAATTCCACTAAGTCCAAGCATTCCAAATCTTGGGAACCACTGGAGGTTTGCCCGATCGTTAAGTTGAGAGCCCCAAATTAGTCAAGTTGCACCCAAGTTGACGGGATATCCGGTTATAAAAAAAAAAGTGTGGATCTTATCAAATCAATCTTTTGAAATTAACTCAAAGCAACAAAACAGAAAACAGGCATCTTCGAATTTCCACATCATCACAATGGAATTTTACGACCGGAGAAATAGACCATGAGTAATTACGCCGAGAAAGTATATAATCTTTTTTGAACAGGAGAAAGTATATAATCTTGAAACAGGAAAATAATGCATTACAAACTGTTACAATTCAGAGACAAAAGAAGTCTGATACTCTCCTAAAAGGTCCATATCTCCAAAAAAGATCAGAGAAGTTCCAATCAGTGTATAACTGAACTAAGGGAAATCAGCAGTAGCACAACTTACTTTGGGTTGGATGATTTCTGCTTGGCCTTTTCAATAAGAGGTCTCAACTGCTTCTTCTCAGCAAGAATCTTGAGGAAGTTAAATAGGAAGGGTATGTAATTGTGTTTTCTCCGAATATTCTCCGTTCTCCACTTCTTAAACTTCTCCTCTTCCATTAGGATTTTCTCCGTAGCACCCTCGATCCCAGAATTCACTTCCGAAAGCTGCTTATTAAGCGCTTCCACGCGACTGGTATCCACTAGTCTCTCCGTCTGCAATCCCGCCAGCTGCTGCAAGATCCGTTCCCTCCCCCTCTGAAGCTCTTTTAATTCAGCAGTATACATTTCTTTCCTGTTTTTGATTATGGCCATTAGATTGAATCTTATTTCGCTTTGGGAATACCTCTCAATCCGTTCCTGAATCACTGGTTGCACCATTCGTAGCCAATCCATATCACCTTGCCCACCCGGGCACTGTCCTAGGCTAATGGGTCCCTCCTTCAATCCGTCAAGTTCATAGAGCACACCGTCGACGGGTATATAGCTTATGAAATGGTATACGTCATCATCTTTTCCAGCAGACTTTTGCTCCTCTGGAACAAAAGGCTCAGGTCTTGCAAAACTGTTGTGGGCTGCGCGAATGGCTTCACTGTTATTGATGGCCAAACCTTTAAGCTCAGGTGGAAAGTTTCTTGTGAATTCTTTCAGGGCAGATAACTCCGGCCCAATATCGACATCTGGACAGTTCATGAGAATGGACAGGATGGCTTGGGTTGCACATGCATTATTAATAACCTGCGCAAGAACTATAGCTGGTTTATACAGTTTAATATTTACTGAGATGAGATCTAGGAAGAAAATACTAGATAGAATGGAAACTGACCTGGCTAGCAAAGAACAAGTTTGGATTGGGATCCTTGATTACAAGACGGTCATCTTTTTCCCCCGGACGCCATTTAAAAAGGAATATCAATCCATATACTGGCCTGTAAATTTGGGGAAGAAAAACAAAGATGACTAGTTAGAGTTATGCCAAGAAGACGGAAGGTGAAGTACAGTTTAAACAATAAATTACCTTAGATTATTCAGAGAATCAAGGTCCAAAGAATACAACTCCTCAACCTGCTTAAACATATGAATGCAGAATGATCCCGTACGATAAATAGAAGAGGAAGAAGCCAAAGCGAAATGATGAATCTTTTGGAAACAGGAGGTCAGGTGACCAGCGTGCATCTTAAAATGAAATTAAAAGGCTCAAGAGTCAATGTATGATAGAGGCAGAATATCAGGACTCTTCTATTCGAAATTCAACTTCAGTAACAACTTAGCTCACAACTATGCAGAACAAGAATCAGAGTATGCAAGACAAATAGTGGTCCTGAGTCTTCCTGACTCTCTTGAAGAGACCATTGCAGTCCCTAATACATTCTATATATGGAAACAGGGTTAAAGACACGAATTTAGAAGAACTCGTACCAAACAGCTTGAACTGTCACTCTTAAAGACATAGCCTCACTGGAATACTTTCTATTCTGCAGTTCCATATCTAAATATACAGATCTGAGACAAAGTCATGCACCTATAATTTTAATCCAAAGTTCCAAACCCTTGATTGTCGGACATATTCCAGAGCACAAACACAGATATACGTCCTTAAACTGACAACATAAAAGCCTCACATAAACTAAGAAGAATTTCTCAAACAACTGTGCACAACAAGCATGGCAAAAAGAAAATGAAGTATTTCCAGATTTTACCTGCACGCCTTTTACTTGCATCTGCTGTATAAGTTCTGTAAAAACACCTGAAATGCGAACCAAGAGTCTCACCAATCAAAACGGACCAATGAAACAGATCATCAGCACATTTAAACCCAGATAAAAAATAATTTGTACCTCAAATTAAAATATGGATACTGATAGGAAACAAAACAAAACAAAACCAATGTCTTGTTTATATTCTCCTCAATTAGCCCAGCTAGCACATAATGGATGACAAAACATAACAATTTGGAATATAGTAACCACCACATTCGCATACGAAAATATCATTAAAACCAAGACAACTAAGCCTTGAATCCAAGAAATTGAGGTTGGGGACATGTATCCTTTTCTGAAAATCTTAAGAGGATTAATCACAAATGTGGTCATTTGCCATGGTCTTACAATCCAGTAAATGCAAGTGAAATATGAAGATTTTAGAGAAAAACCCGGATTGCAAGGGGCAAACGCCGCAAACCTTAAGAGATTTTTTTCCGAATAAATTCACATTATCGTGATCTCCCTAAAAATCATGCCACGTATCTCCTGTCACTAAGGTCGAGGCACAATATACTGTTTCACAACATTAACTCTCGTCAAAACTTGAAAGCAACATGGGCAATTACTCAGATGCTTACCTCCTTTATTGTCCTTTTGCCATAACCATTGCATATGAAATATATGACATAATTTTTCCTCTTACTTTCACAAGGGAAGACATTATCCACTTAAGTACCTTGACTAATTCACCTCCCCAATCAGAAGGATCTTTTATAAAAGACATACCTAATCTTATAAGTTATATCGAACAAACGACAAGTGTAACAGATATAAACTATGTAGAGACAGTTTAAAGAGGTGAACATTGAAGCTAACAAGATTAATGTGAACCATACCGGGATCAGATTCGATCGTGCACCAGGACATGATGCCAATGTTATTCTGCCACAAGACAATAAAGTCATTAAGAATCTATAGACATAAACACTAGTTGAAACGACTTGGAACATTCAACTCTGTAATAAACTATGCCATAATATGCCAATTATATGTCACTGACTAATCACAAAATAGACTAAACAAACCCTACAAAAGCCCACAAGTACGTTGTACAGAAGGGAAGTTTTTTCCTTTATTTTCTCATTGGATTGTTGCCAAAGAATATGGCTACAAAAATTAAGCTGTTTGGGTTAAATAATCAATGTTTTTTTTGTTTGTTTGTGTGTGTGTGTGTGGCTATCAGAAAGAAACTACAATGTTTGGACTAGAAAGTCAAGCTTTTGGGTTAAGCTAGAGTGTTTTTTTCCGGTGCTCTTTAGCCAAAAATCCGGCTGACTGAGACTTCCCAAACAGAGCCGTAGGGCTGTAGATGAGCCAACAAAACGTTGCTCACCGCTTAGACACCACACAGAGAGAGAGAGAGAGAGAGAGAGAGAGAGAGAGAGAAGTACGTCTTATTACCGTTGCCGGAGCTGCAGAGCTTCGTCCGATTTGAAGATTTTGGTGGGGGTTGTTGCAGAGATTCGGATCGATTAGCAATTTAGGGCTCACCCATACATATACATTCTTAAATTTCACAAAACTTACCCCACAACTTCTATATACTACATATTTACCCTACCCAAAAGTTACTAGCGTTTTTGTCTCGCCAATAGCCCATTTTTTCGGGGGGAATTGATTTTAACACTCTTTTTTATTCTATTGACATTTCATTTTTTGTTTTTATTCATAAAAAATTACCAATTTACCGTTCATATAGAAAAGTGCCTCAAAAGGTAAGAGTAATTTATTAGTTTCATTTGAAAAAAAGATAAAAAACAGAGTGTCAATTGATAAAAGAAGAATGTGAAAATTATTTTTCTTTTTTAAATTCTTATGATCTGTTTGGGAGACGAAGAAGGGAGAGCATGGGCAAGTTAATTCGGACCCCTCTTGTTAGGTATTTGGTTCCTTCTTTGCACCTAGACTCTTATTCATCCATTCTAATCCATCCATTTCAACAACCAAACAAAACTCTTCCTAAATTAATTGGGTCTAGTTTAGTTGGCCAAAACTAGCTTAGTGGGGTTGATTCTAATTTGATATAATTATGATGCTTGTATTCTCCTATCGCATATTACAAAAATACAAAAAATATTTCTTAGTTAATCCCTCCTCATTTAATTTCCTTTATAACATATATGTCATTTTTTCTCATCCAAAAACTTGGCCAATTATTGGGTACTTTCGGTGTACCATGTAATTTTACCATGTGGTATCCTCCCCCCCCAAAGTTCGACATCACACAATGTGGGCCATTATTTGTCTCTCAAGTTTCAACCACCGAAAAAAAATGAATTATAATGTTCCTACGGAATAATTTATTGCTACATAAATGGACTGAAATATCTAAATAATGTCACATGATACTCCGAAAATACTACTCTAAAAGCTTTGTCCACACACTAAACGGGAAGTAATTATTCTATGCCCCTGGGCACCATTTGGCGGTGCCCCAACCCCTTCTCTCTACCACACATTTATTTGGGCTACCCAGATCTTGCGATGAAAACCACACAAACGTGTGGGAAAAAAACAGTTAGGGAAAATTTCCGCTTCACCAAAGAAAAAAAAACAGTATGGGACACCATGTCGGCTGTCGCGGTGGCCGGGTGAATTGAATAAAATTTTCAGAAAGTCTACTGGCACAATAAATCTGTGCACATATTTTTTATGTGGAGTCTATTATGGGTCTCACACAAGTGATCCGAGCCGTTCATTATGTTTAAAATATTTTTTCAAGTGCCCCCGCAAAAAATCAGCTCACTACGACACCAATAAGTACTCGATCTAATCGTCTAACTTTTCATTCTATAAAAACCAGAATGAAAAGTTAGATGATTAGATCAAGCACTTATAGTTATCAGATTAAGCTAATTTTTCGCGGAGGCCGTTGAAAAAATGTTTTAAACATAATTAACGGATCGGATTATTTTTATGGGACCCTTAATGGGCCCCACAACGTAATCTGTGCACAATCTGCTGTGCCAGTAGCAAGGTTCTAAAATTTTCCTTTGACATTTTCCCACCTTCTCTCCCCCTCCAAAACCCCAACCACCATTCTTCTACCCGTCTGAAAGAAATAACAGTCTCGAGATGAACGACCCTCACAGCAATCACAAGCTTTTGAGTATGCAGATACATGAAAGAGCGAAAACATATGCATATATATAGATATAGTGAGAGAAAGTTAGTACTGTAATTCTTACGCTTACTTGGGTGGATGATGTGGAGGAGACCGTCGTTCATTTCACTCAAACAGAGCCTGTCGGTGGCTGTTCTCCACAAGCCGAAGCCGCCACTGGCGTTAAGGACGTCGCTCTGCTCATTATCACCCGGCGTCAGTCCCGGCGCCGTCGACGTTGACGGCGGCGGCGGAGGAGGCAGCATATCGGTGGCGGAGGCGAAGAAGCTGATGAGACTGGTGAATGTGGCGGAGCTGAAGATGGAGTTATTGGCGGGAGGGAAGGAGGCGGTGGGGTACTCGGAGCTGCTTAAATCCTGCGAGAGGGCTGGAGTTGCCAAGTCGCGCGAGGAGGCCGCGGCGTTTGCGCGAGTTTTGGACGAGGCGGGCGTTGTTCTGATCTTCAGAGATAAAGTCTATCTTCATCCAGATCAGGTATAGCACTGGACTTAGATCTCTCCTAATATCTTGTCATGTGAACGATAGTAGAAATACGGAATCAATAAGTCTACGTACACTTCTACCGACCGCTCCTTTTGCCATCCTGCGTAAGAAAATTACACGGAAACAGACGTACATGGGAATAGGTGTCCTTGTTCCTGTACAAGATGGTGGAAGGTCGATTTGTTGCTGAAACCAGTAGTCGTCATCGTGGTAAATTTGTCGGAAAATTTGTGATCTGTTTCATTTTTGCTTTGTTTATGTATCTTTTGTGGGGTCTTTGTCTGGGGTTGGGCCTTTCCTGGAAAAAAAGATATTTTCTTCAGCAATGGAACAAGATTCTCCCTCTAAGAGCATATTCGCCCCTTACTATTATTTTCACTCAATTTCAATTGACATGTAGCACTTTAATAGGCAAACGCAAATCTAAGCATAAGTTTGTGTTAAAAACTTCATCGATGGTGAAGTTGAAATTGGAGATGGAGGAAATAACCTTCCAAAATTTGAGTAAAATTACTGTAGTTTTTCTTGACTTGGTACATATTTGAGTAAAGCTCGATTGTTTTCTTACTTTCTGGGTAACTAAGTAAAACTCGATTCTATAAAAGTTTGAGTGAAAGGGTGGAGTGAGCGTTTTGGCTTTTGAGTCAAACAAAGGGGTAAGGGCCGGAGATGCTCCAAGATCATCTATTCTATGATGGTTTCTCAAACTCAAAGCCGACAGTGGAAAAAAAGTGCCATGTTGCTCAAGTGTTTGAAGAGAGATTGTGGGATCTGGCTCGAGCCATTTTTTGGGTACCATTAGGCACACACCTGGGGTTAAATGTGGCACAAGATTTGGCAAGTCTATGATCTGGATTAGGATTTGATATGGTTTTTATGTGATTGTGACAAATTATGCCTCTGGCGAAGAAAAATGGCTATGGGTTGGGGAGATCCTCTAATTTTCTATCTTCACTCTTTTAAGGAAATTAAGTTTGAAACGCACAAGTACCATTCAGAGTTGCAGATCCTCTTCTCTCTCCCTTACACTCTTATAGTTAAATTGAGTTTGAAGTGCACGAGTACCATTTCTATCCACCGGATATTTCCAAGTCTCCATATTGTGGCCTTCATTGAGAATTAGAGCCAACAACTGGTTGTCGGCTCTTATGAAAAATTTCATTGCAAGTTTGCTTCGTGGTAACTGGTAAGAATGTAGAAAAAGGATTATGTGTTGTATGGTAGGTCAGCCTTTTTGAAACTTTCTTGGTATTGAAAAACATGTAATACTGGAGGTTTATTGCTTTTAGCAGCCCTGTCCTCTTTCCACATGCCGGTGTCTGGTTGCTGTACTTCATAGACTTTTAAATGAAGCATTTGGTGGGTACTTGGTGTGTTTGTCTTTCATATCTTGTCTTAATTCACTGTCTCTATTGCTCAGTTCGGCTGTCTTATTCCAGATGCGAATGAAGGTTTTGTGTTATGGTCCTTATGGATCAGATTAGTACTGGCATTTGAGTGAGTCTGAAGAAGTTATTTTTAGTCCACTTCAGTTTCTTCTGGATAGAAGCTTTATATGTTTGACACTGTAGGGAGTGGTGGCCACTCATCAATGCGTGTGCAATGTTTAACGATTTCACATTTTTTCCCTTCGAAATGCATACATGACTTAAAAACATTCTGATTTCTATGTATATCTTCCCCAGCTTGAATTATTTCCTCCTAATATTCTTTCTTCTATAGTATTTTCTAAGGGCTCTTCACCATCTCTTAGAGGGCCATGATTGGGATAGAGGACTGAGTAAAAGATCGTACTCAGTTCTTCAGATTGCGCAATGTAGGTAATTCGTAGTTTACTTGGTTGTATGTTTCTATCCTTAGGCATGATACATGCTTGTCATATAACAAGACTGGTTATATTCTTGTTCAATAGGAGCTCATCCATCAAAACAGATGACAATGTGCCCATCCAGGCTATATGAAATCAAATTGACTTGCACGTGGCGTGGTTCTTCTTTTCATGTGTATTTAATCCTCAAGCTTGTTGCACAGACTTAACTTGGTTTTCCAGATGAGATTGATTGTTTTGAGTTATGGACAAGTTGTGAAATGGCATTTGAGTGAGAGCCACGGGTCATTTTTCCGTTATTAGAAGCCTTTACATATTTGACATTAAATCCAAAACTCATACTACGGATTTTTTTGCTCTTTTTCTCCATTTTTTGTTTATACGTTCAGGTGGTGGATCTGGTTAGAAGAGCAGTGCCCCAAGCTCTGACTTCTGAAGATATCTCCGGAATGGATGAACTGAAGAGGCTTCAGGATAAGAAAGAAGAGATCGACAGGCTGGCACATAAGCAAGTCCGGTGCATCCTCTGGTCAGGGTTAGGGTTAGCTGTTATACAGGTTGGGTTCTTCTTCCGTCTAACATTCTGGGAATTCTCGTGGGATATTATGGAACCGGTTACATTTTTCACAACAAGCACCGGCATAATCATTGGGTACGCCTACTTTCTGTTTACTTCAAGAGACCCCACTTACCAAGACCTAATGAAGAGGCTTTTTCTATCAAGGCAGCGAAAGCTGATCAAGAAGCATAATTTTGAAGTCGAACGATTAATGGAGTTACAGAAGGAATGCTGCAATCCGCTAGATACCCCTGGTTTTTCCAAAAACCGATAGGGGTAGAACTGGAATCTCACGATGCTTTTCACTAAGCATTAGCCCAAGATTGTCTTTGACATCTTTCTAAGACTTTATACTATTATCACCATCCAGGCCTTCTACTTTTTTGAGGCTTGGAATGTATGTCTAACTATTACCGGTTTCCTGACCCGACTTTTCATGTGACGCTTCGTTTCACAAAGATCTTTCTTTCCCCGTCATTAGAAAGGACTCAAGCAGGTTAAAAATGCTTGCTTACGTTAACCAAGTTGGTTACATCCTTTTCTAAGCCTGTAATCAATGTTGTAACAGTAAACTGGTTTTGTTGTTTGTTGTTTAACGAAATTTCAGTTACCTAACATGTGATGTGTCCAACATTAATTGTAGTAGAAGACAATGTACATAATCAGAACTGCAGGTGCAAAATTTGTTGATGGTAGCCTGGCGATGTGATCTTTGATCCTTGAACCTTGAGCAGTAGCCTGCAGAGTATCCGAGCATCACCGATTTCGTAATCCTAAGAGGTCTATCATCAACTTAACCTTCTTTATGTTTTCAAATGCTTTATGGAAATCCGAACTGTCAAGATTGAACAGTGGTACAAGAGTTCCCATGCAACAAAGAAAGAAAAAGAAAGTGAAGTGCTCCATCGAAAGCAGACAAACATTTGCAGCCTCTTTGGATGGTGAGAAACGAAAAGAAAGGCAAATCCAATCACTTTTTTGGGTGAATAAAAGAGGTGAGAAATGGTGGACTTTTATTGGTCTATTTCTGTTTCTGCGGTGAGATTTGGCGAGAAACCCCAATCCTTTCTTTTCTCGCCATCCAAAGGGGCTCTTAAGGCACGGGATCTTCTGTCCCCAGAATTTCCTCTCCCCATGTCCCACTCCATTCCCAGAAACAAGATTGCGCCTCAAGATCCCTTTGTTTTGAGATTCTTGCAGCATCTTGTGGTTGGGAGTGTATGGGACATGTGGACAGGGCCTCCAACAGTTGGGCTCTCAGAACCATTGCCTCCGCTAGAGCCGCATTCAACTCAGACTGCAAGTGGGACACCTGGCGCTGTAGAGATGCTACGAAGGCCACGCAACCGTAGACGGGGTTCGCAAGCCGAGCCTTGGCTTCGTAAACCATGCCAGTCACTGCATCTCCTCTGTCAGCAATGGGAATCTCCTGTTTGAAATATCAGGTCACAAGGAACATGATAAACCCAGTTAACTGAATGCATGAAATGATTGACATCAGTTACATTGATTTCAGGTCAGGTTTTACTTGCAGCATTTTGCAGACATTGCTGGCACCAAAGACCCGGTGCACGGCTACAAATTTCTCCGGTTCAGTGAAAGTGTGGCAAAAGGATGCATTCCTTTGTGCATCGCCTACACAGAATTCTGCAAGCAGCACAAGGCATTTTAGTCCTGGCTGCAGCTGTTCCATCGCCGTGCACGCAGCCAGAGGGATAGTTTTTCAACACTGGGTGGTATTTTTCAGAACTCATTGGCTTGGTATTTATCAGCCAGTAAGGATGATCTAGATACTCAGTAATTTTGTTCTTAGAGATATCTTAGTAGGTACTGCTGAATTTCTGAAGTTGGAGGCAATCTGTGATTTCACTGGCTGCAAGTTGCAATTGTCAATTTTTTTTTGGGAAAGCGAAGCTTGGAATTTTGTAGAAAGTGCCAGTTTTGGGAATAGTTCTATCACTATTCTTTGGATTATGTTTCTCTTTCTAAGGTATGAAAATTTGAAATTTGTGGAGGGGTTGCAGGAACAGAACTGCTTCAGATGCTCACTTTGTAGAATCTAATCATTACCAATTTGTGTTTATAATCATCATTTACGTCAACAGTCGACATTTTATTGTCAAAAAGATGAAACAGGAGACCATCTGTAGAACATGCAAGGTGAAACCATGTGCGGATCAAGCTCGGGCACAAGATTATTTTGAAAGAACTTTTTAGAATCTCTTGCACAGAAGAGCTGAGAGGGGTAAGGAAATTGTTACAAGACCAGAATCAAATTTGATACTATATCCAGCGCCCATTTGATTGGCCTCATCGAAGACAAATTGGACTGCAAAATTGGTGAAAATTGTAGTTTTTGACGTTTGAATGGACCAATTTGTGGAAGGGATGACAAAGCGCTCGAGGGTCAATCTCACGTAACATGAAAGATAAAATACACGTTGAATTTGGTAGGTATCGAGTTTACTCATCCTGTGGGATTATCAGTCCTACCCAATTGGACATTGCCCATTATTGCCGATGTAGAGAGGTGTAAGCAATGACCACAACCACAACCACTGGACTGCATGCCAAAATAGCCATTTCTAAGGATACCTTAACCCACCGGTGAAGGCTTGCTACTAGTAGCTGGTGGATGGATTCAAGCCACGGAAATCACCTCCTTAGACATACTTGGAGTGAGGCTGCGTTGCATCATCACCCTTATGAACCTCACTTTACCATGAGCCTCGGGCATTGTATTGGTCTTTTCTGGACATTTTATCGGATTGGTCTTTTCGGGATGTTGCTCGCTATTTCATCCAGAAGACGACACTATCTGGACATGGGATACTGCTTTCCTTGTCATTCTTATGCAGTTATGAGAGAGAGAGAGAGAGAGAGAGCAATTTTCCATAAGAAGAGTCATGTACATCCATTAGACTTTAAACAGGTTGTACTAGCTACCGAAAATTCACCTTTTCAAACAGCATGAAGGTCCGATTCTTGACGAACCAAGCATAGATATGTTACATAAGTATATACAGGTTATTCTTCTTAAATATCATAAACTCACTTTCAAGGTAGCTCAGCAGTTCAAGCACAGACTCTTCTGCAGATCCATAGAAGTGCTTCAAAATATCAGAAAGTGAAACCTGCATATTGCAAACATTATCGTCCATTTAAGCTTTCCTAGTCCGCAAGGAAAACAATAGGCAATAAGGAATCTTTGATCATTTAAAAGTTAGTGGACTAAATCACTCACTCCTTGATCGCAGTTCTTAATCCAGTTTAACAATGAACTCTCTGTTGCCCCCACTGCAAGAGGGTCTTCTTCTGCTGCATTCACCTTTTGGCGTTTGCTTAGCGAAAGCAGATCATCGTCATAGACCAGCGGAGCAGAGTCTGCTCCGTTACAGTTTCCCGGAAAATTATGACCAGCAAAGTTTCCAACTGGTCTTTCAGATTCACAAGGTCCTTCCACGTGGCATGGATGACTGGATTTCTGTAGTAAATCTGATGTCTCATCACTTCTGCAGCTAGAGAGGTGACCAGGTGGAATTACTTCTTCTGGTGACATCCCGAAATCTTGCATTGCCAAACATGCCTTGATATGTGCATAAGTTATCTGGCATCATTAAGCATAATTACCATTATCAAATTAGAGGAAATAACAGGTGAAACCGGGCCTGTGTATCATATCGAAACCAAATATTTCCTATCAAGAAATGAAACTATATGGTTCAGGTGCAAATAAAGGCCATAATTAGTCCATGTCTTGCCCTTGACTCAAATGTTTACTCACTTGAGCAATTGAGTAACTATATGAGTGGAAGCTTTATTTAAAGAAGGTAGATTTCAGAGATGCTGTTGAAAAGGCACTACGTATATGTAACACAGTGGTTCTTAATTCATACTGCTCACCTCTTCTGGTAACTCATCTTTGATAGGCTTCAACTTGTCTTTTGAACCAACTTTTAGGATGGCGGTCTGTATATGTCCAGAAATCTCACATGTTAGTCCCATTTCCTCAAGGAGTCTGGCCCAATCAATCGGATATCCTTCTAGGGCAGCATCAATAACATATCCGGCAACGGTTCCTTCTTTTATTGGAGCTGGTCTACTAGGAACATTCTACAACCCCAAAAAAAATGCAGAAAAAGAATTAAACAATAAATGAAAAGAGCATTAAAATTAATCACATAAACTGTGGGTCGTCGTTGGCTACTTACAGCAATTTTCTGAAACGAGAGACCGTCCTCATGCCACATTTTCCAAGCTTCATATTTGGCTGGTGTTATTTTTCTGTCTGGCTTTGGTACTGCATGCATTGTTGGTGTTATTTTTCTGTCCGGCTTTGGTACTGCATGCATTGTTGATTTTGCAATAGTAGGTTGTATTTCCACGGTCCCGTCTAAAGAAAGGTTTAAACGTTCCGATAGAGATTTAACACTTTGAATGAAACGATCCCCATACTTCGTCAAAAGGTGCTGCAGCATCATTCAAGCTTTGGTTCAGATACAGTTTAGAAAACTTGTTGCTGAAGTATTGGGGGGAAAACCCATTAAAATCTAGGGTTCCTTAAATGAATTTTCTCACCATCAAGAGCAAAAGGTTCTGCTCCAATACTAATATAGTTGCCACTTATTTCTTCCTTCTACAGGTTACTGTTTTTCCAACAAACAATTGTGGCTAAAACCATCTCTTTCAACTCAAATCCAAAAGGTGTTCAACATCCTTGTGCTGCATCCAGGTCAACAGGATGTTCAGCAGGTTCTTTTGTCATTTTCCCAGTTCAACGTGTCCTAGTGAAAATTTATTCTTGAAACCTTGGGACATGAAAATGTATGCCCTCCATCCTTAATAGTGAATCAAACTACTAGTTAAGGATACAACATGATTGCACTTGAAAAGCTATAACTTTCCAAAAGTACCCTTTAGTTACCCATTGTGAGTTAGAAATTTGGATTTCAAATTCACAAGGGTAAGATGGGAATAATGTCAAAATTTGTCTTATTGAAATTACAGAATGACCGAGTAAATGGAATAATGGACTAAAACTGAGGGATGAAAGGAGTATATGAGTTAGACTTATCAGGATGTCTCCCCACATCAGAATGCATTGAAGTGAGTAAATCTTTAAAAGTGAGTTAATCGCTCAGCCAATCAACTGAATATATACAAGATACATAATGTCAATGATTGAGTAAGCAACCCGCACAAGAAATTTGCGTGGAGAAAACAAAACAAAATATGGGCGAGCACAACATGATCAAGACAATAAACTAGGAGGACAATAAAATGAAGAATGTAGATATGGTATACCTGGTTGACACCATCAATGTTTGCCAGCCTCGCTTTAGTAGATGGCCTCGTCAATGCTATCTTTTTCAATGTTTGATCACCACATAAAGCATAACTGCAAGTGGAAATATTCAACAGCAGGAACAAAAACAGTTGCTTTCCTACAAAGCAGTTAGGATTAGCCACTGTTGATTTATTACGAGAACTTACGGAGCAGTTCCAACAGCTCTTGCAAGCTTCATTCTCTCTTCCAAGAGCATGTTATAGAGTTGTGCCTCAGCCTGAATCAGGAAAGAATGATTACCACAATCGTAGTATGTTAGAGAGGAATGCAAAATAATCCTGTTAAAAGTCATAGACGTTGAGTAAATATTGCCAAGCTATCATAAGATTGATCTCTTAGTTTAAATCTTATTCAAAGAAAAACTAAGTCATTAGTCAAAGGTAGCTTAACCAAATGAAATCTATGAAAAGGAATTGTGAGAGAGAAGAAAGCTCATCTTTGGTCAATCTCTTAAAACTAATTTGAGATAATATGTGCAGCAATCAAACATAAAGAAACTAACAAGAAACTTACAAGCGGTTTCCACAATAGCAACGTGACAACCAGAAAGAATGAAAAAGAGAAGGTTATGGTTGAAAAAGCACAAGAAAACAAGTCTACCTTTTTCCTACTTAGAATACTCTACAATCTATTCATTCCCTTTAGCAGGTTGGAAGCACAAACCTCTGACAGACCCTCATATTTTGAAGGAGCCAAACCATTGACCTCTCCAAATTCACTAAATTTGTTCCTGTGTTCCTCATCACCAGACATTTCACTAGTCACCGGCAGAACCAACATAGGTTGATCATCAGGTTTGGAAGAGCTCAGAAACTGCAATCCTTTAGGACTGACACTGGTCCACAGAAAATACGTTTATTTCAGCACTCTCATTGCGTGTTCGATCAGAAAGATGCCTTGTTAGCCGCAAAGCTTAAGAATCATTAACTATTTAACTGATACCAGACGGCATGCTGATGCTCAAAAGCTACATTGACGACAAGCTATGAAGCACGGATACTCTATTTTGGCCTCCGTATCGGATACCAATACTCTCGGATACTCTCTGGATACGTATCCGATACGCTTTTTAAAGTATCCTGCTTTTAGAATTATTTTTGGGTATCCCAATACGTTTCGGATACGTGCGGATACTCTTGGATACACTCCGGATACGTATCTGATACGTGTGGATACGTGTTGGATACGCTCAGATATGTTTCGGATACGCGCGAGGATAAATATGTTATTACTTAAAATATATGGGTTAAAATTGCAAGTAGGACTATTTTTTTCTTTTTCCCCCACCAATCGACACCATAAACACACCGACGATATCCTCTCCCTCGAGAACCTTGTAAGTCTCTCTCTCTCTCTCTCTCGTTGAGTGTATGTAAATATATATATATATAACTATACGTGAATATCTCTCTCTCGGCATGTGAAATGGTGAACTTGTGTAATGGAAAACTTATTAATGAAATTTTAGGAATTAAAAATTATATATAATATATTTTTTATTTACTTTTATATTCAACGTATCCCCCAACGTATCGTATCCTTCTTTTTGGAAAAATCATGTATCCGCGTATCCGTATCGTATCCGTATCCCGTATCCGTGCTTCTTAGACGACAAGAGGTGACAAAAATTTATATAAATGAATGCAATTAAATTAATAAAAGAATTTCTGTGAGTTCATTGCTCATACAGTAAATAAATATTGGGGAAAAAATTACCTTACAATCTTAAATGTGTCTCTAATTGTCTCGGTCAAATAACCTGCACACATTGCAGATTCTGCTAAGCAGTCAAATAGTAAGTATAATGGAAAACTTAGACACCTGGTTAGCCCTGCATTGCTTACGGAAAAAGTCTCCACTCTCCACATACATACCATGAGAAATTAATTGGTAAGCTAGAGCTTTCCACCAATTTGCTGATAACTCTTTCCCAAGCCCATGAAGTGGAAGCTTGTCAAACTGAGCATTGATAATTTTCTTGGCCTGTGATGCACAAAGAACAGATGGAATCAGGAAAATAATTAGCAGAACAACCAACAACATATGAGACAAAGCAAACAGTGATGAAGATAATAAGATATTCATAAACCAAAAGACCGTCATTAACAACTAGATAGATAACTTTCTACAGATCCAAAATAGTTGAAAATTTCCTGTTCATCATCAAGATGTGGGAGAGTTATTTTGTGTTTCGTAGAACACCAGCACAAAATATAGTGAGGTGTACCCAAACTCTGTGAGACATATTGAAAAACTCTGTGAGAGTTATTTTATTTTTGATCGATGCACAAAAATAAAAGGATTTGCCTTCCCTTAAAAAATCCTATAGAAGTACCGAAAATTCCCTAAATTTTGGGCAAGAGGTCACTGTTACCAGGACCACCATAAAGTTGGATTGGCAACATGAGCTGCCCGTTGTACAACACCAATCTGCCTCCACACAACTTAACAACATATTGCCAAGACAATATCATTATGAAGCCATTCAAGACACTGCATCCAACCTTTTCAGGCTTTACTAGAGAGTAGAAAGTGACCAACATTCAAGAGCATCAGAGATGGTAAAAATTCAAAAAGAAGCCCATCCTTATCTGTATCTGAGGCAATAGCTAAATAGTTCCTCATGTCACAAGCTACCACATTTAGCCAAGGGTTTGGGAAAAAGAGTACCCAAGCGATCAAGTTGCATAGCAATCAAAATCTCCTAAAATATGAAGATTATGAGCTTCCTGTTGGTCCATGATCGAGTTATTACTAGTAAATTCAAATATTTCAGCATCCTCAAAACCCACGTGCATGTCTCCATGCAATGTTGGTGGACCGGTTCATACTATACAAAAATGTTTGATTCTTAAAGGTGATTTGAAAATCTGTGAAGTGTTATCTTCATAAAAGTGAAAGGTACAATTCAGCATCAGAAAAGCATTAAAGGTTACGAGTGATAAAAGAAAGGTGAACAACAAATAAAGCACAAAAATGAAAAGCTGTTTCCACCAAGATCAAGCACTTAACGAACTTCCAATCTTAAGGTAATTGAATGGTCAAGAATCTGAAGTTTATATTGTCTAAGAGACTGACTTCAGACATACCCCACAAAAAATAGGACAATGATTCAACTGCCCAGACATGTACACGAGCTATTTCAAAAAATGCAAATTATGCTGACAAAGCTTACTCGAGATCCACGAAGAACATCTATAGGCACATTGAGGCCCCAATTACCCCCACAAGACCGAATGCTTGAAATTAGAAGAAATGCTTCTCTAGACATGTCACTTTCCTTCCTTGAGGTGGTGCAGTTATCACAAGTTCCTGCAAACACGTATGGAGTTACAATCAAAGATTCATTTTAGTAACAAAAACCGGTTACAGTGTGGCATTCTTTGAAGATCTTTGTTAGCAAATTCAGTATGGAAAGGAGTTCTAGGTATGAATACGTTATCAACTATATTATCACTGTCCCCACAGCTAAAGATGACAAGATCCCGGACGAAATGACGAGTTCAATGACAATAGTTATGGTATGTGTGGAAGTTCGAGCTCTACCAACAAGATTCAACCAATATGCTATCATATGGATATGATAGCATACGACATCATTTAAAAATATTAACCATGTCCTTCATGTGCCATCTCCCTATGGGGGAAGTATAGTTATATTATTATTCTGTTCCTGACATTTTTCCTTCTTCCCTTGAGATCTAGTTTTTCCTCTTGACATCTCACTGATAAAGCTCTCACCTGCATGGACAGTAAAGGAAGCAAGTAGCCTCATATCGCAGGTGGCACAATGAATGGGACAACCACATTTCTTTTCTTTTCTTTTTTTGGTAAGTAATTATATTAGAAAGAAGGCATTCAGATAATGCCGCGTATATGAAAAAAGGCCACAGATAAAAGGCCCTATACACTGAAAAACCACATTTCTACAACAGAGTACCTGAGCCATGTGCAGCACTCACTTTTCTAGCACTCCGAACATCACTGTCCCCAACATATTTTGACACATTTTTGCCTTGTTTGGATGAGTTTTTGAAAAATTTTGGGTTTGGTTTTTAGGTAATGAGTGGAGAGAGAAATTAGAGTAATAATTCAAGATAGGGGTAATGAGTGGAGAGAGATAAAGAGAGAAATGAGAATAATGATTGGAGAGCGGAGATAGAAATGAGAATAATGATTAGAAGTAGGGGTAATGAGTGTTTAATGAGTTGGAATTTTTTTTTCAAGTTTGAATCCAAACAAGGCATTTCCCTTTCAAACAATCTGACTGAAAGTGCTGATTATATGCCAATTATCAACTTTACTACCATATGGTAAATAATTGGTGCTCATTATAACCCCGTTAACTATACTAAAAGAAACAACAATTATCCCACCAATGTAATATAAATTATAATTAACAGGATTTCCTAAATCTTCAATAAAAATATATTACTAGATTTACTTTCTCTTGTATGTGAAAAGCCCTACTTGAAAATACAAAAACCAATACCCATCCGTCATCTAAATATCCAGCAGAAAAAAAAAAAAAAAAGGTTTAGGTTCATTCTGGAAAGATGATCCCCCTCAAATGATAGTAGCAACCCCAAGCCACTGCTAACAAGCTATATCCACCAATCAAATAAATACAAGTTTGATTAAGAAATACTGACCAGAAATTACTTAAATTAAAAATCTCAAAAAGAAACAGATGCAAAGTAAAATCCAAACCACATTTGTCAGGTGTATTTTTTTCCCCAAAATAGTCCAGCAAAAATTTTCTTCTGCAAGTTGTAAGCATGCAATAACGTTGTGCAGCCATAAACGACTCCATAATGGCTGTTCTTTGACTTTCCTGGTGAAGAAAGACCAAATAGCAAATAAAAATGCAGTTTAATCCGACAACGTTTGGGAAAAGCCTGAATTCTTGACATTTGAAAATTAAATTGGAAAAAAATCTGAGAAATAATAGCGAAATTTTTTCACTAAACTAAGCAACATCATTCGCAGAAAAGTAGTTACCGAGCTTGCTTCTCCACAGTAGAAGTCAGCTTTTCCAAAGTCGCCTCTCGTATAATAAAGCCAACACATAGAAGCAATGCCATCTCGACCACATCGCCCACTTTCTTGGTAATAGGACTCTAAACTCTTCGGGCAGCCATAATGCATGACATACCTTATGTTTGGCTTATCAATACCCATGCCAAAGGCAATAGTGGCAACCATGACATCAAATTCATCTCTGATAAATGATCTGCAACAGGAGGTGGAAGGATCAGTTGTACGTACAGATAGATTGATCTTCCAACGAGGGGTATGGAGGAATTTTGAACAGATGGAAGTATACACCAAAATCATATCCTTTTGGGATAAAAAAAAATGAAGGCAATTTATGTTTGCAAAATATAAAACTCGAATAAAATGTCCTTGCGAACATTCAAAAACCATGTTATAACTTTGCAGGCAACCACTATAGCTAGTTGATAAAACCATCAGTGGGAAAGGTGGAAAACCTGTGTGACTCCTCGCGAGCTTTATTACCCATTTGACCATTATACATTCCAGCTTTAATTCCTGCCTTGAGAAGTGACTCGAAAATCTAACAAACACATGATGATGAAAAAAGTCACAAATAGACAAAAATTGTTTAGAAAGACATGACTCCATTGCAAGAGCCAATAATGAAATATAGTAGTTTCAGCCCCTTAATTTGAATCAGAATGTGTGATGATGGAGCCGGGTTAAGCCTATAAGTTTTTGGTACATGAATATCTTCCAACATGACGTACAAACCATGAAGCACATCACCAGGGTCCAATAAGATATTGTTATTGCTACAGTTGTTGCTTGTTTCCCCATTGAGATCATTTGATTTCAGGACAAAGAGATCAATATGTGACAGGCAAATAATGAAAGCTTTTATGCTAAAATAATTGTGATGGCAAGGAAGCTATGAGTTGTGTTCACAATTCTAAGTCAATATGCACAGTGCCAGCACACAAACAAGTAGGTATTGAGACCCTCTGATCAACCAGATTCAACAAGTAAATAGAAGATAGTATAAGAGGGTAGGATTCCCCACCAATAAAACAAAAGAACAAAGTGAGACCACTTAAGTCCTGTAAACCTTGCTAGATGCCCAAATTGTATTCTTAGGGGGTTTTCCTTCATGTCTATTTTGACATAAATTTAGTCATTGCTTAAGCCATCATCACTGGAAAAAACTTTTTTGGCCCAAGGCCTTTGACTTTCCAGTTAACCAGCAGACAAAGTACAAGGCAACTTTCCCTTTGCATTTGCATTGAAGAAAATCATTTGACAAAGTACAGTCAATATAATACTCTAACCTTGGAACGCAAAGGAAATGAAATATTCTCTGCAGGGGTCTTCTAGAATGTGCACATGTATTTGTGCTCATTTGGAGTATACACAGACAGTATTAAAGCACATGGGAATGCATTACGAACAATACTCAATTGATGTAAAACCATATCTTTGCACGTTTCTGTTTTCTTCTACCATATAAAAGACAGTCCCTTCTTTCCTTCCCAAAAAGGGATACCATGCACCCAAATAGAATTATTTGAATTGTATGCTGGCAAAAATGATTGTGGGAAAACATAATAAAAACTAAAGATAAAGACATTGGGAGAATGACCTGTTGAACATCTTTGATGGTTGTACAGTATATAATAGTTGATCCAGCAGTTGCCACACATTTAGAGACTTCTCCAACGAGCTCATCCACAAATAAAGGACCACGACTGAAAGATTTGACTCCATAGAACAGATTCTTGCGATCAAAGGAGCCAATAGTAACACAAGGATCTCTCATCTTAAGGGAATTCATAATATCCTTCCTAACCCTGGAATAGTGAGAGCCGAGAGGGAAAGACAAATAGATCTGCATCAAAGCCTCAAGCACACCAAGTACGAGCAAACTTGTGCAAAATATGTGAGAGACAGACACGCAAAAACCTAATAACTTGTTGGAACATTGATGTATATTGCTCATGAATTCAATCAATTCATGCACCTGCACCTGCAGGCCACACACACAGGCTCCTTCCCTCCCTCTCTTCAAATATGTTTATACTCATCCATATGAAGTAAAGGCAGAAATGAATTCATATTCGCGGATGGGGATCTAGTTTTGTCCAAAATAAGTAACTTTAGGACATTGTCATATCATGTACCAGTAATATGGCAGAATAAAAGCGCCATCAAGTTTGAAGAAATTAACCTAGGATACACTATTCATCTTTATCATATGACAGTAGCCTGTAGGTATCTGGAGGGCCTGCAGTACCCGAGAAACAATCAAGAGCAAACCCTTTGCCACATCTTGTAGTACTCAAGAAGTGTCTGATACTTCTTTGAAATGACTGGACAAAATTGAATTATAAATGGGGGTGTTTCTAGGAAGTATTGGATATGTATCCTAAAGTATCGAAGAAGTACCAATATGTAGTAGGGCTGTCAGATGTGAAGTGGCAAAACTAACTTCCAAAATATCTAGTGCTTTCATAAGAAATCATCCTTGTAGTCTATTTGCAATTTTACATACACACTCCTAGAGTTTGAAGATGTTTTCACTGAGAACAGTATAGCATTCATATATTAAGTAAAATGAATGACCACCATAGAATAACCCACGACAGTACCAAAAATTGGTATCAACTTGCACCCTAGCACATAAGTAGAAATGCATACTTTTCAGTCGCAGTTGCTGTTAATCCAACAAATGGGACATTTGGAAGAGTACTGCGTAAATTGCATAGCTGTTTGTATTCCACCCTGTGAAAACAGAAAGTCCTCGTGATGAAAAGGCATAGGAGATAAATGGATCCAAATAACAAATGCATTATACAAGAAAAATGCAAAAAAGAGTGAATGATTTATACAAGCTTATTACTACCAAGATATGTGTCCTCATTTCTAGTTTGCCTTTGTAGTAATATTTTCCTTTGTCCCAATCACAAAACATATTTCTGGGGTTGGGACAATATACTCATGGAAGAAAAGGACAAATGATGATTGAAAGCAAAACTGAAGATGCACCCAGATACTCAAGCTCAACTGGGGATTTACTCAACTGTAGGTTGTTAACCATCACCTCAGTGTAGAATAATCCAACCTCAGTTTGACTCGGAGGTCCACAACTAACAAATTGGAGTTAAGCACTCTACACTGTGAGGCTGCAAGATGATTGAAAAAAGGATAAACATTGGTGAAATGAAGAGATAACACCTGTTCTACTACAAAAGCTAATGATTTTCCAAACCAAGTGTGCATGCCCTCTCCTTCTCTTGGCTAGTCTTTTTTACAAGTGTAAGTGGAAAACATGAACTGGACTGAATGGCATAAAAGTATAACAATCATTTGGAAAGGACTGACGAATTCAGGATACTATTTTCTTAAGGAAACTGTAAAGATGCCAATGGCCGAGGAACACTAACAACTAGAAGAAACAAAACTCCAGAAAGTACAAAATAAAGACAAGTACTAAATAGGGTGTCTTCATTGGTAGGTAAGGGGAAGGTGCTAGAATGAAGCATCAGTCCCTGCACCAAATAAATCGATGCAATGCAAGGTTATTCGTGTCAAGAGCAGCCTTATAGCCACAAAATACTAGGGCTAATATCTAATCCTATCAATGCCTTGTGTAACCATCCCACCTATTTTTTATCGTCACCACAGTAAAACTTGTCAAGGAAGTGATATATGTCAAAAGCACTCAAACTTCATATGAGTAATACAAGATCTGTTTAGCACCTAACCTGAAATCATGGCCCCACTCTGAAATGCAATGCGCTTCATCAACAGCCAATAGACAAATTCCCCTGTCTAGCAAATTTGACCAAAAACTGCCATGAAAGAAACCAAACATCAGGAAAAATTCAATTACGAACATTTAAACAGAGGTTAAATGAACTCTGGCATAGAAAACACAACAAAGAAACTTTACAAGCCATGTGTTTGTGCACACAAACTGACACGTGAATGCGTGTAACCGATGAGTTAGATCCAGTTGATTTATGCAGGCATTCGGAATTCCTAAGCATGCATCTTATCAAATTTTCGATAAAAAAATGTTAAAAGAGATAATGCCCTCCCTAGTCCCTACCTCATCCAACCAACTTGATGTGCCTAATGCCCTAAATGAGATCTGAGACCAAAATACAGTGTTCCAATGCATCTTATAGACATGTGAAAAAAAGTATATATCATGCCAAACTTAAATCACCCTTAAAATCACCAGTTCATACAAAACAAGAGAAGCAACTCCGTGGCAATGTACAAAATAAGCAACAACAGTGAAACACAAAAAATGATCTGACCCTTTCTTTTAGAAAAAAACATACTAAAGCCATACTCACCTGTTAGAAATTGAACACGCCTTTTCTGGAGTCATGTACAGAATATCAAATTGACCACTCTCAGCTCTGCGTTGCACGCTAGAGTCAGTTTGAGCACTGGAGAGATGTTCGGCCTTAATGCCTCGCTGTCTTAAAGCCATAACCTATACCATTACAAACAGTTTAATAAACCCATTGTATTCACGAGGAAGAGTGGGGTAATGGTTATAGCTGACAAACCTGATCTTGCATCAAAGATAAAAGAGGGCTTATGACTACAGCTGTTTTCTTCACAATCAGTGGCGGAACCTGATAGCTTTATTACATTATTCAAGACAAGGGTCGTTAGCAAACTAGTTTTCAAACCTTTAGAATTAAAATTAAGCGGAAAAGAAGGCAGAAACTAAATCAAACTAATCAATTACCCCCAAAAAAGGAAGTTATAGAAAGAAGGCTAATCTTACCACAATGACTTCCCACTTCCGGTGGCCATGACAACCAAGCTATCCTTTCCCTCCAGAATTGTCTCAATGATCTCTTTCTGGTATGGGCGGAAGGTCGAGAATCCAAAAAATTTCTGCAACATATATTGAAAAAAAAAAATCAGGCTTTAATAGTACTACTAAAAAGTTTTTGCAACGGCAATCAGAAGAAATAACACAATGCTCAACGAAACATGAAAATATGCGCGTATACTCTTATCTTTAACCGCTGATTCTTCTAGCCTAGGGATCGTAAATTTCAACTTCTTTTTTTTGGAAATGCAGGTGTCCCGGGCCAGCTTGCGCGCACCTTGGACAAATCCCTACAGCCCCTCTCACAGCCGTTTCACACACACATACGCGTGGGGTGAGGTGGCCTCAAGAGTTATTGGTAAAGAGAATCGAACATGCGACCTTAGGATGGAGCAAACACCTAAATCTCAGGCCCAACCCCTTAGGATTCTAAACTTGAACTTCTATTCAAGACAACTTGGGTTTCAAAACGTGAATTCGAATGAGTAGATCAAGAGTCCTCGCTGGATCACTAACAACAGAACAAGCAATCGCGTACTGTAACTGTGAGAGGCAATCTAATCTCTTGAGAAAAAAGGAAAAGAAGAGAAACCTTTAGAGCGAACTCCATTTTGTTCGCTTCGCCGTCGAGAGAAAACGCCGAGGGCTGGAGGCGTCGGCGGGGAAGAGGGAAAACTATCGAGGGCGAAAAATGGGGACGATGATCGAGACAGGAAGATAAGTATAGCTTGGTTTCCCGCGCTTCTCCAGTGGGGCCGATGATCAATAAAATCTCAATTTCGTCCCTGTAATTATGATTGCATCAATGTAAACCCTGTAGGAGTAATTGATATATAGTCTCAATTTCGTTCATCTCGCCGACGGTGTGATTCGAACTAACGAAATTGAGATTTTATGAAAGCTCTAGGAATTGGCGAATTGATTTCTACACTCATTTTTTGATAATCACACACTCTTTTTTGAATTTTAGTGTTGAAAGTGTATCTATATTTTTTGCTAAAAGACAAAAAAAGGAGTGTGGATATCGAAAAAAAGAGTGTAAAAATCAATTTCCAGGAATTATTTCTAAACTTTACCTTTTACTTTTAGTGAATAATAATGTTGAGAAAGTTTAGAATTTTGATGTTGTTATATATTAAGAAATTCAAAAGGCAACGCCTTGATTAAATGTCTTCCTATCATGTTTCTTTTTCAATAGCTTTATCTTATTTTCTACTCCATAATTTCCTCATTTTCTTTTTACCCGTTTAATTTTAAAAAAATTATTCCTAAACCGTTTAGTACTAAAAAGTGGTGCACCATTGAATATTAACAACTGAACACAATTCTGATTTTGGAATGATGTTTTAAGCTAGCTCATAGCTCCGATGCTACTAGCTTATACTGACATGATCTGAAGTCCATTTTATTTGTACGATCCAAACCTTTTTTCACAGACGTGCTATTCATTGGGAAAATGACGGCCCAGGACGTGTTTTGATAATTTAACATTTGTTAATACTGAAAATATCCTTGGCGGGTATTAATTATCAAAATATGTTCTTGGCCGTCATTTTCCCTTGTTCTTCATTTCTTCTCCAGCTTGTTGAACCCTTTTTCTCATTTCCTTACATATGCTCTAGGTTATTATTGTTACTTTTATTGTTAATCGATTATATGTGTTTTCTGTTTTCGTCTACAATTGATGATTGATACCTTAAATTTGATCTTTACATTGTGGAATTTTATTGTAGAGTGTCGAATAGTGGACGCTTCTTATAATACTTTGCATTTGTGTTTATGAATTGTTGATTTCAGTTAATTCATTTGTCTATGATGTATTTGCTATTTTTTGTTGACAACATGCATTGAAGCCCGAGCCTCACTTTGCGCCTATTGGGCCATGGCGAAAGCTCACTTTGCACCTCTCGCCATGGCCCAATAAACTTTTATGCTTTAACGAATATTACTGGGCAACTAGACCTAGAGTGACTGCTTAAAAATTTGCCCGCTGTTTTTGGTACCCTTCAATCTGCATTCTAAATGGTTTTTCAATCTCCTTATTGAATTCTACTTGCAGAATTCACCAGCTTCAAAACCCGCCAAAACGCAAGTGGAGCCTTATACTCTCATGCATATGGGCAGGGTTCGATTCCCGTAAGTACCCATCCCTCCAAGTCCCTTTGGATAGAGTAGATTAGGATTAACGAATGGCAAAAAAAAAACGCCAAAGAGATTGACAATGGGAGCCGATTGTTGCAAATCTATGCCGTGAGGCACGGCCAGGAAAGTCCCAAAACTAAAATAGGGCCCCTAGACCAGCGACGAGCACTGCTGCGCAGCGCCCTTACCATGCACCCAACTACTGATTCATGGCCGGATCTGTACCACTAGGGCTTGGGCTATGAGGAAGTGGGTGGACAAGATGATCGAGTTAGCCAAGGACGGATTGCTCCACAAGACTACAAGAGGCGACAAGCTCTTGGCTTCATTTATGACAAGCAAATTGTCCATGCATTGTTCGCCTATTCCGAAGAAAGGTAGGGACGGGAATGGAGGATATACCACAATTATCGTAACCTTCGCCTAGGCGAGGGGCAGCACCCATGGCTTCGATCTATTGAACTTGTGTAGCTACAAAAAAAAAAAAAATTGCTCGTTCTCTGTGTTCGCGTATTTTGCATTTTTATGTTGTCGTGGAATTTTGAAGCAAGCTGAAGATTGTTGAAAATCTCTTCACCATTGGAATCTTTCGTGGGTGATAGCTAGACCATATAAGTATATTTTTCAGCTGGATTTCGATGTTGCAAGTTGCAACCTTATGTCCATAACCAAGTGGATGTTATGAAGAGTGTCTTTTTGGGTCTATCTATATATATATATTCCAATCGAAAATAGTATCCACTAGTGGAGAAGTTTTTCAGTGCCGAGTGGGTATTGCCGACGTGGCACCCGCTCTGCGCATTTCAGCTGTTCGATTCATTTTTGGACGGCTCGGATTGAAACTCTCTCTCTCCTCTCACCCCAACACTTTCTCTCTCTTTTTTTCTCTCTAAATCCGAGCCGTTCAAACACGAAATGAACGGCTCGGATGCATGAGCGGACACCACGTGGTACCCGCTCGGCACTGAAAAATTTTCCCCACTAGTGGCATTAGGCAACCTTGCACAGTACCAAGTGGATTAACAAACAATATCCTATTGGAGGGGAGGGAATCTTTTGTTTTTTGTTCGCGATTTAATATTTGAGTGTTAAACAACATGAAAGAACTTATGAATTCTGATTGAAGTAATGTGGAATAAGGGGTGAAGAAAGGAAACTATTTCTCTTTTTTTTTTTTTTACAGCAAAAATAAATTTCATTAACTCAGAAAAGAGATAACAGGGGCTTGGGTACACCGGCCTGACCACCCAAGACCCTCTTCTCCAAAACACACGGAGGAATTGATTTAGACCCAACAGGCTGAACCCAAACCAGGGGAAGAATCCTAAAAAACCACACGGTCGTGAAGGGTATGCGACCCCAAAGGTCTGCAGTTTCTGGTCGTCTTTGTGTGCTATTTTCGGCCGGCGATCGTTTCAGAGGTGCAGCCCGGACGAGGGGTTGACTTGGCGGTGATGTTTCCAACCTTTGTTCTCGATCGTGATACTGGGGGTTCATGGAGAGGCTGTGTTAGGCGGTAGTTATTGCTCTCCCACTGCCCTCTCTTGGTCTTTACTCTGTTGTGGCAGGCTGTTTGCATTACCTTGGTAGGTTTGTTGGTTTCCTTCCTGTCGCCGGTCATCTACTTCTGGGAGTGATCGGATCTGCTTAACGGTGAGGCGGTTGGGTGGTGGTGCTGGTATGGGCGGTGATGCTTACAGTGTTTTGTGCGGTAGCGGTTTGGATGCGGGTTTGGATTTTGTGGGTTTGGGTCTGCCGGGCGGGTCCTTTTGGGCCCATTTGTTCTTTTTGGGCTTTATTGTTTATCTGGGTATCGGGTGTGCTTGAATGATGTATTTTTAGGCTCCTGATTTAGACCTTAAAAGCTGAGCTTCGGCCCATGTAGTGTACTATCCAACTTTTTGTTGGATTTCCCTTTTTCCTCTCTCCATTTTTAATAAAATTTTGCCTATAAAAAAAAGAGTACACATGAATACAAAATTGGAATGCATGGCCAGAAGGCTAGATGGTGATAAAAAAACACAAGAACGAAAAGGCAATAACCAAGCAATCATCACAGTAACAAGTATAGCATTGCCAAAGAATAGAAAAATATCTCAAACAAGATGAGGTAAAACCAGCAACTATTAGCACTCAAATATTGATGTGATTGCCACTGCTAGTTTCTGAATCCAAATAAAAATGAACCTTGATTATTTCCAGAGAGCATTCTGCCAAGAGTCTCTCTCTATATGTCCAAGTTACATAACACCACTGCCAAAATTAGCAAGTGCACCTCAAGGGAAAAAATGGCCATTTTCTATGATAATCTTTGTCAATGATACATCAATAACAAAAAATAGATGTATACTTGGTTCTTTCGACCAGAACGAAGGACCACTATGGCAGATACTAATTTATCGCATCTTCTACATTGGTGAGCAATCTTCAGCAAATGCTTGGACAGAACGTAGACGATATCTTGAAGGCTGTGAGATCTTCAATAACCTGCACATATGTTGCTTGCATGTTGGCTTCTTTCCAATCAGCATTGCAACCCCATACACGAACTGCAAGCCTCCGACACTTGGGTGATGGCTGTCTCAAATAAGTATTGTGCCAGTCAATAACATCATTCTTCTGTATGTGTCTGAGTTCCTCTGCTTCCTTCTCAGATAGGTCAAACATGTACCTGGAAAAGTCATGACTGTCTCAAATAAGGCAACACTTTTGCTCGGGATTACAGCAAACGACAAGAAACGATTTTCCATTAGAAGAGTCATGTACATCCATAAGACTTTAAGACGGGTTGTACTAGCTACCGAAACTTTCTCCTTTTCAAACAACACGAAGGTCCAATTCTCGACAAACCAAGCATAGATATGTTACATAAGTACATTCAGGTTATTCTTCTTAAATATCATAAGCACACTTTCAAGGCAGCTCAGCAGTTCAAGCTCAGACTCTTCTGCAGATCCATACATAGAAGTGCTCCAAAATATCAGAAAGTGAAACCTGCATATTGCAAACATTATCGTCCATTTAAGCTTTCCTAGTCCAGAAAACAATAGGCAATAAGGACTCATTGATCTTTTAAAGGTTATATAGTGGACTAAATCACTCACTCCTTGATCGTAGTTCTAAATCCAGTTTAACAACGAACTCTCTGTGTTCCTCATCGCCAGACATTTCACTAGTCCCCGGCAGAACCAACATAGGTTGATCATCAGGTTTGGAAGAGCTCAGAAACTGCAATCCTTCAGGACTGACACTGGAAACAGAAAATACGTTCATTTCAGCACTCTCACTGCGTGTTCGATCAGAAAGATGCCTTGTTATAGCTGCAAAGCTTAAGAATCACTAACTATTGCTCAAAAGCTACATCGACGAGAAGAGGTGACAAAAATTCTGTGAGTTTATTGCCCATACAGTAATATTGGGGAAAAAATTACCTTACAATCTTAAACGTGTCTCTAATTGTCTCGGTCAAATAACCTGCACACATTGCAGATTCTGCTGAGAAGCAGTCAAATAGAAAGTGTGAATGGAAAACTTAGAAACCTGGTTAGCCCTGCAATTGCATTGCTTACAGAAAAAGTCTTCACTATCCCCCCATACATACCATGTGAAATTAATTGGTAACCTAGTGCTTTCCACCAATTTGCCAATAACTCTTTCCCAAGCCCATGAAGTGGAAGCTTGTCAAACTGAGCATTGAGAATTTTCTTGGACTGTGATGCACAAACAGCCACAAGGAACGGATAGAATCAGGAAAATAATTAGCAGAACAACCCACAACACATGAGAGAAGGCAAACAGTGATGAAGATAATAAGACATTCCTAAATCATAAGACCGTCATTAACAACTAGGTAGAGACAATTTCTGCATGCACATATAGTACTAAGAGGGACGAATTAGAATTTTATGCAAATTATAAGGGACAATTTCTAAACATTGTCAACTGTCAAGTACTATTAAATTCATAAATTGTGCAATCATCAATTGATATTTTTCGTGGTTGTCCCGGCTGGCATGTAATTAAAAAAAAAAAAAATAGTGGTGCTACACCCACCGCTCTTTTTCACCGCTCAACATTTCACCATCTGTATTGGCAATTCATGGTCCGGTTAAACACTTCCCTGAAATTTTTTTTAAAATCCGGGCAGTCGGAAACACTTTTGAACACACTTTTGAATAGTGAAATTGAGAGCGGTGGGGAGAGCAGTAAAAGTTGAGCGGTGAGTGTAGACTTTTGGAAAAAAAACAAAAAAACAAAGAGGTTAACCCGGCTGGCTCTATCGGGTTCAGGACTTCAAAATGACAAAATTACGGGGTAAAGTGGTAAACGGTGACGGAAAGAAAATAAAGATTGTTGAGGGAAAATATTAGAACTAAACTAAAATATGGGGGCCAATTTATAATTATCCCGGAACCATATCCATTCCCGTCGAGTCTCAGCAACGCAGCACCAAGTTGAAACCAGAGAGAGAGAGAGAGAGAGAGAGAGAAGCAGAAGCTTTCAATCGCCAAAAATGGCCGCCTTCCCGAGCACTTGGTCCAGCACTACTACATGGAGCATGTCTTCTCTCAGATCATCCCTCCCTTCTTCGTCTTCATACACCGTACGACCGCCGCGTCATCTTCCTTCGCGCCGCCTCAGGATTTCCCTTCCTGAACCCAACCCGATTCCCTCTTTCCTCGGTCTCGCTCCTCTAAACCCGCTTCTCTCTCTTACATCCGTAGGTAACATTCATCTTATCCCACTTTCATACGGAGTATTTGTTCTACGCCGCTGTGTACTTGTGTGTGCGTGTGTATGCGTTGTTTAGGTTTCTGAATTGGGTTTGATTCACATACGTACAGTGCACATTCGCGTTCGTTTGAGGTTTGATTGCGTAACTTTTGTAGCCATCCATGCGCCTCTTTTACTTTGTGCTGAATATTGGTAATTGATTGTAGTATTTATTTTTCGAAATTGATTTTATCCATCGTGCTACTTATGCCTTTCCCGGTGGTACATTTGGGTTTCTTTTTCAGCATTAGTATTAGACTATTAGCAATGGATGTTCTGATTTAATTCCATTTTCACCCTTTTGTGCTTAGCTTTTGGCTGTTAATAGCTGATCAATCAGTGGGTATAATGTGTACATTAGGTTTCTTAATTGTTTTGAGTTTGACATGCATAAAATGCACCTTCGCGTTCATTCGAGGTAATTGCAATTGGGGTTGTATGTGCCTTTTCTATTTTGCTGCTGAACATTGTTAAGTCATTGTGATTGTGTACAATTTTCCAACTTGAATTTAGCAATTGTGCTACTTATGCCTGTCCTGGTGATACATTTGGGTTTATTTGTTAGCAATGGATGTTATACGAATTACATTTTCACTCTTTTTTGCTCACTGTTTTATTGTTAAGTAGTTGTTGTTGGACTCCTTGCAAAACATGGAACTGGGAATTTTTGTCCTTGGTTAAGTGGAACTCTGGGCCCTTGACCTCATGGATTTGAGAAGCTGGATGTAATTGGGCTAGGTTTTTTGAGGCGTTGAGTGCAGGTTCATATTGTGTTAGATTGCATTTCGCGGACTTGAATTGTTTTAACCATTACATTGTGTCTTGGGTTTGCCTTGCGGGTTGATGTTCTAAGTAAGCCCATTTTTGGAGGGTTTCCTTGTCATTGGGGAAAAAGAAGTAAACATCTTGTTGTATCACGATCATAATGACGAACTTGGGATGGCTTTCGGCTGTTGACAGTGGGTACAAGGATTGCTTCAAGGAATATAGATAAAAACGGATTAAAGAATAGCAGAGTGTGGAACACATGCAACTTACATTGTTATTTTACACTGCAATATTTGGGGAGTTTATGGTGTACTAACTTTAACTTTGAAATGAGTTGCAACATAGCTGTCGAAAGTGCAAACGTAGCCCTGAGGTGCAGCAACAACTACTTAACCTTCTGTTGTTTTTGGTTCTTTTTTCCTGCTTCAGTAACTCTATTTATATGCTCTTCCTCCGCTCTTCTTTTGCATTCCTTTTCCGAGCTTGCTGAACCCTTTTTCTCGTTTCCTACGAATGCTCTAGGTTATTATTGGTTGATCGATATAGAGGTATCGTAATAGAGAGAAAACCCCATACTAGGGTTAATTTCATGCTCTAGGTTATTATTGGTACTTTTATTGTTAATAGCTCATCTGAGTTTTCTGTTTTTGTCTACAATCAATTATTGATACCTTTTTTGATCTTTACATCATGGAATTTGACTGTAGAGTGTAGAATAGTAGACGCTTCTTATAATACTTTGGATTTGTGTTTATGAACTGTTGGTTTCAATTTCCTTATATATGATCTTTAATTCATTTGTCTATGAAGTATTTGCTATTCTTTGTTGACAACATGCATCGGGCTTCAATGAAGCCCTAGCCTTGCTCCCTAGCCTTGCTTTGCGCCTCTCGCTAAGGCCCAATAGACTTTTATGGGCATATCATCACCTTTAACAATTAGTTTTCAGGAAGGACTTGAGTTACTTAAAAAACAAAAGAGTCTTCTGGATAATTTGAGATCTGTCACATAACTTGCATGACTCGACGAGCTCTACGTAGTGGACGTCTCCGATCGTCGGACCGATGCCGGCAAGGCGGCACCAACGACCGCATAGCACGCTGCGCAGCACACTCCCCCGGTTCCAACTAGACCTAGAGTAGAGTGACTGCTTAAATTTACCCCCTGTTTTTGCTACCCTTCACTCTGCATTCTAAATGGTTTTTCGATCTCCTTATTGTATTATATTTGCAGAATTCACCAGCTTCAAACCTGCCAAAAAGATTGGCAATGGGGGCCGATTGTTGCAAATCTATGCCATGAGGCACGGGAGGAAAGTTCCCAAACTAAATAGGCCACCAGACCAGCGACGAGCACTGTTGCGTGGCCTCACCACCCAGCTACTGACTCATGGTCGGATCTGTACCACTAGGGCTAGGGCTCGAGGTATGAGGAAGTGGGTGGACAAGATGATCACGTTAGCCAAGGACGGATCGCTCCACAAGAGGCGACAAGCTCTTAGCTTCATTTATGACAAGCAAACTGTCCATGCATTGTTCGCCGAGGTCGATGAAAGGTTTGGGGACAGGAATGGAGGCTATACGAGAATTATCAGAACCCTACCGAGGCGAGGGGACAATGCACCCATGGCTTTTATTGAGCTTGTTTGCTAAAAAAACTTGGTCATTCTTTTTATTCGCTTATCGTGCATGTTTCTGATGTAGTGGAATTTTAAGCAAACTCAAGATTGTTGAAATTCTTTGCTCCTTTGGAATCTCTTATGGGTGACCATTTTTTTCCAGATGGGTTTCAGAAATATTTCCTCCTTTTCAATTAAGATTGGATGAGAAACCAAGCTTGTCAAGTTGGTTGTCTCATTTCTCTCTCTAGTGGTGACCTGAGTTCGAGTCTCACGGGGAGCAGGTTTGGGGTTTAGGGCTATGGATAGCCTCTTATCCCTTCGTTGGTTAACCTACTAACATCCCGCCAACTCCCGCTAAAGTATAACGTATGACCACAAAAAAAAAAAAAAAGATTGGATATTCCAGTTAGCTGCAATTTTAATTCTCTTGCCAGATTATGGCACTCTCTTTATTCCTCAAATGAGGGTCAATGTTGCAAGTTGCAACCTTATATTTGAGAAATTCTAAAATCAGCCAAATGGACTGACAATAATAAGTGTGTGAAATATATGTTTTTTTTTTGTCTTTTAGTATACTTATCATCAGTCCAGTGTGTTGACAATAGCAAGACCGTATATCCATAACCAAGTGGTTACTATCAATTTGTTTCGGATTGCATTTTGAATGTTCAACAACATGGAAGAGCTTAAGAAATTTGATTTGAATAATGTGAAAAAAGGGGAGAAGAAGGGAAGCTGTTTCCCTTTGTACTACTATCCATCAGTACTGTCATTGTAGGTGACAGAGAAAGGAGAGAATACAACAATAACGCAATGGTAGTAACCGAGAACAAGGCGGTTTAATTAGAACAGTTGCATTCAAACCAGTCCAATACAGAGACTATGAGTTAGGCCCTCCATGCACGGTTTAAAATTCTCAGGAAAACACAAATATTCTTCTCCTTGACTTTTCTGGAGGCGCGCGCTTGGTTGTTCTTGTAGTGATGAAGATAAAGACCTTCATAATTTTCTGGCTTGTTTTGCTTGTAGGTCCAAAATTGTGGGAATTGATCTTTCAGCATTGATTTCTTGTTCAATCAGCTTTTGGATGCATATGAATTTTCCAATAAACACGGCTCGGAAATTCGCGACACATTTCGGTTAGGTCGTGACGGAGAGCGAAAAGTGGAAGGGAGGGAAATGGAAAATTAAAAATAAAAACAGACAGAGAAAACCCCCCCTAATAATTTGTTAATACGGAGTAACTTTTATGGAAAATTATGGGTTTGAAAATGATATATATAGTGAATCATGAATAGTTAATACTAACTTAATTAGGTGCCACGAGTACTATGGAGTTTATCTCTTCTCAAGGTGACAACATGACTATTTTAACAATACTGACCCTTGTCGATAAAAAACGGAGTTAATAACTTATTTTTCAGTCCCTTGGAGCTATTAGGAGAGGCCAAACTCGACAATTACAAGTAATTAGGAGGAATTCCGAAATGTCTGCATCGAAAAAGATTCAAATGTTCAAATCATATGTAGCTTAGATGATTGGTGGGGCTTTCGCCTTCGAGTGCTAAAAGGTTGACCATATACTTTCACCAAAATTGGACCCTATTCTCTTTCACGAATTATATTAAAAAGGCGACATTTCAATCATTTTTGCTGTCAAAAAGCGTGGACTCGATCGAATCAGCATAGCGATCTCCCGATTACCCTATCCAAACTAGTATATATGTTTAGACTTAAGCCATAGCTAACCCGGTCGGGAAAGGAAATGACATTTCAACTAGTACTTAGTTTCTCTTATGGTCCCGGAGAGTACTGGTCGTGGAATAAAGGAAACCCCTCTTTGTGTGCAGTGTATTTGGCGTACGTCAAAACCCTTTTCATGTATGAATTCCTCTCTTTGAATCCAAGACTCTATCGACCAGGTTTTTTTTATTTAAAAACAACAGCATTGTCTTAAACATCATGTTAAATAGCTAGTTTAAAATTAATTCTGGACTCTAATATTGATCATCTATAGCCGAGGGAAAAAAAAAAAATGATCCTCTCTCTGCGGAAAAGCCGGAAACTCTTACTTCATTGAGACAAATCTTTTCTAACAACAAGATTAATTAGACGACCATGGAAATTAAGATACAAATTAACATACAGAAATTGATGGGGTTCTGGTGGTTCTTGCGTTTCAAACCGAAACACGAGATATATATTGTGATTCGTAATTCTAGAAATGTCACTAGCTATGATCACCTTATCCGCGATCATTTTCTTGCAATGTTAGTCGGTCTGTCGATAACTTTTGTATACAAAAACCAACTCTTTTTTTTTTTTATAAGCAAAAGTAACATTTTATTAAGGGGAAAGGGGAGGGGAATCCAACAAAAAGTTGGACAAATACAGCCAAATGGGACAAAGCCCAACCTCAAAGGGACAAAGCCCAGAACACCTGAGGGCCTAGAAGCCCAGATAAAACAAATACAAGCACAAAACCTCAAAAGGGCCAAAAGCCCAGATCAAAACAATTAAGCCCAAACCAAAGAAAACCCTAAACCTAACTCACTAATATGAGCACATCCATACACCGCCGCCCACCGCTTCAGACAGCAACCACCAGCCAACAGATCCCTGCCACCATGCTCTGCCACACCACCATCGGTAAACCCCATGAAAATAGACAATTCGACACCCACAAATACTGCCGCGGAAGCATCACAGCCGTTAAGCAAAAACCAAATCACCCAACAGTGATATGGCGGACGACCACGCCATCCATCACCACCGCCGCAAGCCCACCCAAGCCGTTAGGCACACCTCGGAGAACCTAGCAGAAAACCGAAGGGGAAAGCAAGACAGACAGCTTGATGAATGAGAAACAGGGGAGACAAGGGAAACCAGTAATCGATGCACACAAACCAGCAGCTAGGGGGTCGAAAAAAGAGAGAGAGAAAGAGAGAGATCTGAAGAAACTAGAGATCCTTACCAGTGCCGCCCTCGCCGCCAACCGAAACCCCTCGAAACGACCGCCGAGTAGCCGCCAAATCGGTACCCACAAACGATCAGAAGGAAAGCGGATGTCGAGAACCATAACCCCGGCCAAAACCACCAGCTCTGCCGCCTCACCAACTCGTTACAGATGCCTATCATTTTGTGAATAAACTCACCGGCGCGCCCCCCCCCCCCCCCCCAAGAAACCTAGGAGAGGCGCCTGGATAGGGTAGAGAGAAGGTAGAGAGAGAAAGAGTTTTTTTTGTCACATCAAGCGTTTAAAAAAAATCAACTCTTTTTGCCTAATTTTCAACATTTTCAGCAAGTTGACATGCACCACCTCTAATTGCAAATTGTACAATGAGAGTTACGAGTTACGTACGTAGGTGAGTCATAAGCTAGCTATACACTCTATATATCGACGACATTTTTGAATCAAAGCAAGAACTCATGCATGGTTAATTCAGAACGTGGCTTCAGGAACACCATCCAATAACGTGGAAAAATGTTCCATTCGATCGCCACCTCTGTTGATGTGGGCAAAACTGTTTATTGTCGTAACGTAACGCCCGCCAGAAACAGTTGACATTCTTGAATATCTTGCTCCAGAACCAAGTCACATAATCCGCTTGCGCGCGAGCAAGTTTCACCTCATAGTGCTTAAATTCGCGAGAGCGAATATCGAGAGCTCGAGCGCAGTGCAAGGATCGAGTGCGGGAGCGCAGGACATTTTGAAGGATTATGTGATCAAAAAGCACCCAGTCTCACATAAAATGTGGGGCTCGTAAGGGACCATGTGACCATTCTAGTCGCATTCTACAAGGGACCACACCAAACCACCCAATTACCCGCCCCCCCCCCCCCCCCCCCCCCCCCCCACACACACACACACACACACACACACACACACAAAAAACCACCCAATTACCCCCCACCCCGGTAATGTGACCATTCTAGTCGCATTCTACAAGGGACCACACCACACCACCCAATTAATCATGGTGTGACAACATTAACCGGACCTACGGATCTTATAGGGCGAAGTGCCCTACACACCAAACCACCCAATTACCCCCCCTCCCCCCCCCTCCCCAAGTAATGTGACCATTCTAGTCGCATTCTACAAGGGACCACACCACCCAATTAATCATGGTGTGACAACGTTAACCGGACCTACGGATCTTGTAGGGCGAAGTGCCCTACAGGGATTACAGTGCGGCGCAAAGCTGTCGATCTCATCAATCAACGGTTCAGATTAAAAATGATCTTTTACCAGTAAAAAATTATTTATTAACGGTTAAAGTTTAAAAATACATCACAACCGTTCATCGCCAAGCATCAATCAACAACGCATTCTATAGTCAATTTGGTCCCACCTGCTACCATTATGTAGGAGTTAGTATTATAGACCCCGCCAAGCATCAATCAACAACGCATTCTATAGTCAATTTGGTCCCACCTGCTACCATTATGTAGGAGTTAGTATTATAGACCCCGTTCCGCTAGGATTTTTTTTTTGTTGAGTTTTAGGAATATTTTTTATTTTGTCTTTATTCAAATTTTTTTTCGCGTTTGTTAGTTTTGTGCCTCTTTTTTTTTTTTTGTTTATTCATTTCATCTCGTCAAGACGAATCAAAAAAGTAAAAAATGATAACTTTTACCTATATATTTCGAGAAATAACCACTTTTAAGAAGAAAAAAAAATCAACTTTTTTGACCTTTTTTTGCTAGAAAGTGGTTATTTCGCAAAATATTGGGGTACAAGTAAGAAAAATTTACTTTTCGAATTCATCTCGTCGAGACGAATCAATAATCCATAAAAATTTGGCGCAAAACTAACAAACGCAGAATTTTTTTTTAATAAAAACAAAATGTTAAAAGAAAAAGTACTTAGCAAAAAAGTCTTGGCCTCTTGACTCCACTTTGGTACCTGGTTTTTTTTTTTTTTTTTGTGGTCATTTTTATACATCAGCGGGATCAAATGGAGTTAGTAGTTAGTATTCACAAAGGGTTCAGAGGCTATCCATAGTCCTGGACATCAGTCGCTCCCCCCGTGGGGCTCGAACTCACGCCTCCACTGAAGAGGCAAATGAGAATATCAACTTGACAAGCTTGACTTCTCATACCTGGTTTAAAAAATCCTTGATCCCTAGAGATTGAACGGTTGGTCTAGCTTTTGATTGACTCGAAAGTGTTTGTCAACAATATTATTACTATTATGTTATATGTTGCTTTTTGGCTAAAATAAACGGTTTAAATTTTACGAGATAGGAGTAACTGGGAAAACATTGAGGCTGAAACTAGTAAGTATCGCCAATTAAGGATGAAGATCATCACCCCACATATAATGTAATCCTCGTACAAGAATAGTTGTTGAGTAATATCATAGTGAAAGATTGAAAGTTTGCTCTAAATTACTATTCCCTGATCGAGTCGAGTCTATTAGGCAATCAAATGAATCGAGTAGCTAATTAGCGGGGACTTATAGTCTTTGTAACAACTTCAAAGATTAATGAATTTTTTTTTTACCGTTCAAAAAAAAAAACAAACAAACAAAACTAGCAGGGATCTAGAGAGCACACTTTTCTGTACATGGAACAAAAAGTAGTGGTATATAAACAGCCTTGGTTAGGATTCAGATAAATCTTGATCAATATTAACGTAGGAGGAGACGGTTCGTAGTCGTTCAATGTCGTCTAATTCAGCAACTGAACTTTTATGTGTGTATCATTTATGGAAATTATACTACTCCCTCCGTCCCTTTATTACAGTCCAGTATTCCATTTTGGGCTGTCCCTTAATAAGTGTCTATTTTGTAAAGTTAGTGGATAAAAGTTGGTGAATTATCTATTTTGTCCCTAAAAGTAGATTCCATTTTGAAAAGTTAGTGAGTAAAAGTGTAATGATGATGGGTAAATAGGAAAAGTGGAGGAAAAAGTTGATGTGAAAGGTATAATGATGATGTCTTTTTAATAAGTTGGAGATACGAAGCAGGACATTTAAAAAGGGACGGAGGGAGTACATAATTAGAAGACCAACTTGACAGAGAGCAATATATTTTGTTCGGTTGAATCAGTACCCTTTCGTAGGTATGCTCATTTTGATAATCAAAAACGTTTATCCTGGCCAAATTCATTTGTTAGGAGACCAACAAGAATTTGAGTTCAATCTGGTAACAATAAGCCCTTGTCTAGCAGTTTAATTTTTTTTAGTTGAGAATTTGAAAAAATAAAATTTAAACTTCTATATGAAGCACTTAACGAAATCTAATTGAACTGAAATTTTGCATGATCTCCCAACAAATGAATGTCGACAAAATGAACGGCTATGATCATTGAAGCGAGACACGTAATTAATAAGCACACCCTCGTCAAGGGCGAACAAAATTATACTCTCACAGACATAACTATGTTATAGATTCTGTTACGGAGAGTATAAGAGAAAAATAAGTTACAAATAATAATACAACGAGACCAAGTCTGATATCACACCTCTTGAGACAACGACCCCTCCTCCTCTCTTTTGAACATGTTAGAAAAAGTGAACTGACGAGAAGCCTGCTTTCATTGATGTATCATTGATTGTATATATCTAAAACATGACCCTATCATGCCTTTATATAAACTACAAGACTTTTGCGATTGAGAAACCTAAACCAACTAGAAAACTCGCATAATAAATAAACCAAGACTAGCAAGAAACATGAATAATAAAACCTCAGAGCTTAATTAGAGCTTCTTTACCAAGAGGTTGATTCCATGTTTAGGCTCTATAACAAACTTCATAACTGGGGAGTGGACGTATTTAGGCGAAAGGCTGAGAGAGAAGTTGGAGACAATGAGGCCCACGATCACCTTGAGCTCGAGCATGGCCAGGTTTTGTCCCAGGCAAACCCGCGGCCCGAACCCGAACGGCAGGTACGACTGGGGCACCTTGCACGCGGCCGAGATCCCGTTGGCGAACCTCTCCGGGTTGAAGTCGTGGGAGTCGGGTCCCCAGGTCTCCGGGTCGGTGTGCAGTTTCGTCACCATGGTCCAGACGTTCACTCCTTCGGGCACGTCGATGATGCCTCCTATGTTCACGTCCTTTAGGGCTTCCCTTGACAACGCCGCGCCCGGCGGGTAGAGACGCAAGGTTTCTTGTATCACCATGGTCATCTGAAAAAATTGCAATTTGATCAGATGAAATGAAAAACATTTTTCCTTTAGAATTCTCATGTGTCAACTTCTTTAAACTGAGGCCCCGTTCCGCTTCACTTTTAGCACTTTTAGGGGGTTTTGTCCTTATTTTAAAAAAAATTACGTTCGTTAATTCTGTGCCAAATTTTTATGGATTATTGATTCTTTTCATTGAGAGTAATCAAAAAAGTAGATTTTTTTTTTTACTTTTACCTAAATATTTTGGAAAATAACAACTTTTTAGCAATTTTTTATTATTATTGGACAGTGGTTATTTTCCAAAATATTTAGGTAAAAGTCATAATTCTTTCAAAAAAAATCTTTAAAAAATAAGAAATTAATCCAACCATGAAGAAATTTCATAGCTTAAGATAAACCAAAACACACATACCAGCTTCACTTTCCGAAGCATCTCAGAATCCGGAATCTGTCCTCCCCAGGTTTCGACGACCTCAGGCGCGCACCCGAGCTTGCCATTCAGGGTTGGAAGCCAAGAGCACGAGGCACCACGCGGCGGTGATCGCCACCGTCTCCTGGGCGGCCAGGTAGATGTTCTTGCAGTTGTCAACGATGAACTGCTCCTTCGCATCTCGGCTCATTTCTGCGTTTTCGGCCCCTTCAAGAACGGTCTGCAGCAGGTCCTTGTGGCCTTGATCGGATTCCTTCCTCTCCTTCGCCACTTTTACTATCAATGTGTGGATCTCTTTTACCAGCCCCCATATTTCCCTGTTGTTCTTTGTTGGAAGATTGCTGAAAAAAACATAATTAATTTGTTTTAATCTCTCGTAATTCTACCAACAATGCTACGTACACTTTTACCGACTACTCCTCTCTCAGTCTCTCACATGTGTGTCGGCTCCTCATGTTTAATTGTGATGTCGAGCTCACACATATATGAGAGAGGAGTGGTCAGAGAATGATCGGTAAGAGTGTACGTAAATTTGATGAAGATATTTCTCAAACATTGCATTCATCTTCGTAGGGAGTGGGCCCCATGTAAATTGACTTGCTGGAATCCTGGAATCACTAGTTGATATCTCTAATTGATAACAAACAATTTTCTATATATATTTTTTTTTGTCGTGAACTGACTTAAGGACACTGATTGTCGAAAATAGTCAAATAAAATAATCACACGAGCTCATTTGTTTGACCGAATATGAACATCAAACCGGACCATATATATCTAAGGCGACCATTTACCCGATATCCGGCTAAAAGTTTTGTTGGCCTGGATAAAAAAAAAAAATAACGCTATACGTTTTTACAGTTAATGTCGTCAAAGAAACGAACCATATGGTTTAATTTACAAATCAAATCAATCGATTCCAGCCGCACAAGTGAAAAATTCTTTAACTATATCCGAACCAATGTTTTTTTTTTTTGGGATAATACAGGGTGTCTCAGGCTAGCTTGCGCCCACCTCAAACTAAGTCCTAGAATTAACCCCTCCCACACACTTACTCGTAAGATGAGGTGGCCAGAAAAATTGCCCCTCTGTCGAACCTGAGATTAACCAAATGCATGTTATATTGGGAGCTTGCTAGATCATTACCTTAAACCAGGAACACCGATGGAGAAAATTTTCTTGGCCATGGCATCCTTGAGATTATTGAGCTTGCAAAAGATGTCTTTTCCCTTGGAGTATTTGCTCCCAAAACAAGCTTTTGATATAACGTCTCCTGAGAAATCCAGCAAATCCTGATCAATGTGTAAGTCTGCAATTCCACCCGCAGCCTCAACTTTAGTCTTCCACAAGTCCAGCAGCCCAGTTGCCGAATCCCAAACTAGGCTTGTCATTCCCTACAGTAATTTTTTAAATTTATTTTAAACAAGTTAGTTCGAATTTTTCTAAAACAAAAATTTAATTAAAAAAAAAATGCAAGCGGAGTGGTAGCCAAACCAAGTGGTATAGGTACTATATGCTCATGAGAAAATCTTTTTAACGGCGGAGCCGTGAATAGTTGTTTACAGAGTCAATCGCAACCGTCCAGAAGTGTTTTGGATGGTCCGGATGTAAATGAAACTTTTCCGAAGAAGAGTTCATAAAGTACGGGCCGTACGTCTAGAACACTTTTGGACAATCGCGATTGGTTGCTCCTATAAACAACTTGTTCACCTGTGAATTATAAGTTTCTCTCTATGCTCCTATGCATTTGACAATGGTTTAAACTTGACTTTGTCCATATATAGTAAAATTTGATACTACATATTTTGTCCAGAAGCTTAAAAAGAGGGCTAGAAACCAAAAAGAAAGTTGAAATAAAAGTAGAAAACCCTTCTCTGGTGCTATGATCAGTTTCTCTGGAACCAGTTCATATTGAGTTTTGTTCTGACTTTAATCAGGCTCCCCGCAAATTAGCTAATTTGCGGGTGGGATTAATGAAGCCAAGTTCAATCGAGATGCACGTAATGCGGTCAACCGGGCAGGTTAAGAAAACACACGTACGCTCCTAGAAAAAGTCACTACTAGCTAGCTACATAGATTATTATCGTATACATTTATATATGTACTCGATCGTACCTTGACTTTGTCCATGTGTAGCTCTGGAGCGAGGATTTTCTTCTGGTATTGCCAGGTAGGGCCATTGGAGGTCAAGATACCTTCGCCAAACAGAGGACCCAACTCCTTCCGGTGATAGGAAGGCCTTCCCAGGTTTAACGATGTGATTCTCGTTATCTCCTTCACTATGTCCGTCCGGTTTACGTGTATTATCTGTTTTGTACCGAGCGAGAATGTGAACAATTTACCTGCACCAACCAAAACCAAATTAATTACTAACAAGTACTTCAATATTGGTAGCTAGCAAATGCTCGGAGAAGCAACTCAGGAAAGGTGAAGGTTTAACAACGGAGTGACGTTTTTTTTTGGTAACGGAAGAACAGTCCTATAGCCAAGCCACTACGTACATGGATCCGATTGCGCAACCCAAATCTCCCGGGGAGTTAGCGCGGTCACACCAGTCAGGGTCCTCCCACTTACTGCAGGGTACTCATCCGGTGGCCGGAATTGAACCCAGATCTTGAGGAGTACTCTCAAAGCCTGGGCATCCGGCCGAACCATTGGGACAACCTCTGGGTGTGTGGGAGTGACGAAGTTAATCAATAGATAAGACATGGAATGAGAGAGTGTTGGTAAACTAAATGGTACAGTAACAAATTAAGGGAGTACCATATTTCTGCCTCCAGTTCACAAAGAAGGGCAAGATATTGGCGTCATAGATGTGGGAGATCTGGGCCGCCTGATCACTATCTGTGGTTTTATTCTGATGATCACTAGTATTAGATTTGGGTGGAGTTGACATGGCCTTCTTAATCTCTAAAATGTTCCCTAGAACAAAAGTTGGCGGCGGCCCGCTTATCCCTTGCTTCCTTAGCACCGCTCGAACCCTCTCCGGCTTCTTTACCAGCGCGTTGTACAAACGCACCACCACTCCCACTCCCCCTGCCAACACAATCGTAGCCAATATCGTCATCAGAGTTTGGATTTCCATCTCTCTCTCTCTCCTCTTTCTCTCTCGGTGTTTTTTTTCCTTCTCTTGTTGAGCTTAAAAGTACGTACAACTACTTTCAAGTTGAAGATAGCTAGTACTAACTGAAGTGCTCTTTTGCAATACGTAATGTGGGAAAGTGGCTATTTATAGGTACCAAAAGCATAGATAATTACCTAAACATCCGGTATCCAAGGACAAATAATATTCAAAAGTTAATCAAGATTGACCAATTCTATTTACCCAAAAAAAAGATTGACCAATCTAATGCTTCCAAAATTTAATACGGATCCCTATCAGGATAAGAATTGACAGGTAGCTTCTCAAAGAACAAGTTTATATCTTACTAAGGCTACGTTCTTGTAAACTTATTTGGATATTTTTTTATTATTCGTACGTTTTTTTAGCTATTCGTCGTAATTTTGGGGTTAATCATGTGTCTCATCGAGATGAATCGAAAAAATATAAAAAATATGAACCGATATTAGAAAAAGTTTATATAAGACGACATTTTAAAACCAAAAAAGACATATGCTTGATATTTTTTTCTTCTTTAATGATTTTTTTTTGTGCTTTTGGTTAAATTTTTTTACTTTTCAGACTCCTATCATTGAGACGGATGATTAATCCAACAAATATATTGCAAATTTAACAAAAAAATAAAAAATATGAACAAAACACATAGAACGAAGAAAAAAATTAAGTTTACAAGAACTCAACTAAAGAGAAACTTTTTACGACCCTCGTGGTCAGAGACGAAACTATTGGTGGGATAAGGGAGGCCAAGGCCCCCGTGTAGGTATTTTTTTAAATATAAATACTTCAAGTTCACACGACCAATCGGGAAGTATTTTTTAGGAAGTGAGAAGTTCAAACAACAGTTTCAAGAATGAAGCTTAATCATTTTGAGCGTAATATCGTTCGGCATCCGGAATTCAAACAATTCAGAAGTATTTTCGAGTTTTGTCAATGGTTGATTGAAACTAGAAGATCAACAACCTACTTACTTGTTTACAGAGTCACAGTATTTATGCTTACCCTTCATAGTTCAGTCTCCTGTTTATAAAATCCAGATTCCGTCCCTGGTCGTGGGCATTAATATCCTAAAAGTAAAACATTTCTGGTATATCTCAACCTAGGAAGGGGTCTTCCGATAATGTTCATTGCACCTTTCTCAAAAGTCTTCCACTTGCTCATTTTTTTATATAGTCAAAATCTTCCACTTTCTTATTATTATACAGGAGAAAATCTTCCTCATCCTTTTTTTTTTTTAATTTAAAAATCTTCCACTTTCTTTGACAGGGTCCTAATAAAAATATAAAGTATGTCATATAAATCGGAGCGGCTGTAGGATTCTAGGTCAGGACGAATGATAAAATCAAATGTATACAAAAAAATTGCATGCAAAACACTAAAATTTGGGAGTTGAATACAATTAATGAATTTTTTTTTGCGATTTTTGCTAGGAATATAGTATTTGCGTTTGGAAATCTGAATTCATTTGATAGCAAAAAGTTGGGGCCCAGGTAATCTAGGGCTTTAAAATTTGGGAGTTGAATACCAGTGTTGGTAATTTCATTCTTGCTAGGACTATGGGCTCGATTGGATGCGGGATTAGATTTGAAGATATTAGGTAAGAATGAGGGATTGGATAGTAGGGGGTATTATGTAAGAAGGGTGGACCCATATTGATGTGACAGGGGATTAAATAATACTACTTGGTTTGGATGAGGGATAAAATGGGGAGATGAGGTTGTTTTGTAGTTGAAATGGAAGAGAGAGGGGGTACGTATTATCCGGGGGGATTCCACAATGCTGGCTCAAACCCTAGCCATATGTAAGCCCCCCTAACGGCCCGTTTGGATGAAGGATTTGTTTTAGTAGGATTTGTAATGAGGGGGGATTTGAAGGTGGATATGTAATGAGGGAGGATATGTTAAGAAGGGTGGCCCCACCTTTTAAGAAGGGTGGATTTGTAATGAGGTATTTGGATGGATTTTTGAGAAGGGGGATTTGAAAGGTGGATATGATGGGAAAATGTGTTAAATGACTTATTTGCCCCCACTTTAGTATTTTAATGGACAAATTACGTTTTTGAATTATAATTACATTAAATACATATATACAATTAATTATTGCATAAATTTGAATCAAGTTGTCCTTAAATTATTTTAACCTTTTTTGATTTATTATTTTTGAAAATCCGAATTATTTATTTTCAATTTAGTAATTAAAAAGTAAATTTCGTAATTACAGTAAATACATATTTATAACTAATTATTGCATAATTATAAATGTAATTATATTGAATAAAATTTAACCTTATTTGAATGGTGGATTTGTTAATTTTATGGATAATAAATGTTAATTTCATATATATTAGAATATATACATATTTATCATTAATTTTGGGTAAAATAAATTCATTTTATCTTTAAATGTTGAAATCTTAGTAGTATTTATTAGGATTTTTTCAAAAATAAAAATAAAACCGAACTTTATATATTAAAAAATATAGTTAAAAAATTAAGTGCTTCAATTTTTAATCCGTTTGAACGGGTGTGAAGATCTTATTATTCTGATCATATTATTCTAAAGAGACTTTTATTAATTTTGTCTCTAAGGCTCTCATAATCACGTTTCTGCTCCATAGGATTGCAAATTGATGGTTAAAAAATTAAGTGCTTCAATTTTTAATCCGTTTGAACGGGTGTGAAGATCTTATTATTCTGATCATATTATTCTAAAGAGACTTTTATTAATTTTGTCTCTAAGGCTCTCATAATCACGTTTCTGCTCCATAGGATTGCAAATTGATGGTTAAAAAATTAAGTGCTTCAATTTTTAATCCGTTTGAACGGGTGTGGAGATCTTATTATTCTGATCATATTATTCTAAAGAGACTTTTATTAATTTTGTCTCTAAGGCTCTCATAATCACGTTTCTGCTCCATAGGATTGCAAATTGATGGTTAAAAAATTAAAGTGCTTCAATTTTTAATCCGTTTGAACGGGTGTGAAGATCTTATTATTCTGATCATATTATTCTAAAGAGACTTTTATTAATTTTGTCTCTAAGGCTCTCATAATCACGTTTCTGCTCCATAGGATTGCAAATTGGTGGTTAAAAGTGAAGGGCAAAAGAGTCAAAAATCCACCCGGTTTCACCAGCGACAGGGTAAACCCTGTCGTTAACTAGCACGGGAGGAGCCGGAGATGGAATCTGGGGAGGAGCTCAAATCCCCCTTCCATTTTGCCCATCCAAACACCGGAGTAGAGGAAGAGTGGGAGAAGAAGTAAGGGGGATTGGCTAATCCGGGGCCAAATCCCCCATCCAAACAGGCTCTAAGGGGGGTATTAGGGGGGGTTATGGAGGAGAGGGTATTATCAAATCCCCCCTGTTATTGACTTCCCAAAGCACGCCATACAACCGGGCCCACGAATTAGAAGGGTGGATATTACAATCCCCCTTCACAGTGTGGCATCCAAACGAGATAGGTGTCGGTATCACAATCACTACCTTAAAGTGCGCGTAAATTGACTTTGGCACCCGATTATCCGACCAAAAAAATGTGGATATATTGCATTACCCACTCTTCCCTAGCTAGGTTCAACCACCCGGAATGGGAGATGTTGCGAATTGAAGCACCCCATGCTGGGCAGCGGTACCGAGCGGCCAACTCATCTCGACACAGACGGCCTGAATCTAATCTGAGCGCATAAAAATCTAGATCGTCCGTTGCTCGGATTAAGGTCCGAATAACAAACCGAAGGATATAGAACCAACAACTCAAAACCGCCAATCTATGGAATTAAAATTCCAGAGAGAGAGAGAGAAAGGCACCATCCTCGAAGTCCTCATCATCCTCCAAACCCGTGTCTTCCTCCAAGTTGTCAAGAGCACCGATTCTTTCCTCTAAATTGGCCTCCTCCATTTCAACATATTTCTTTAAATTAAAACTTCTCCCCCCTCCTCCATTTCAATATAGTCCCATACATTATTTGAGAGTGAAATGAATAATCACTTAATAATGAGGGACATCTCTACTCATTGCCAACTCCGTTAGAGCTTTGGCGTGCCTTTTCGATTCTCCCTATTAACTTGTTAGAATTGCATGCTATTCAAGTTCATAATTTTTTTTTCCTTATAATAATAAGTAGAAGAAAAGATAGCGTTTTCCACTATTCCTCATGATCATCTGTCACATGAAGAATGGTTTGAACCAGCTAGATGCATGGTATTCCTAATATCATATGGTTATTTCGCATTCTACTTCCAATGGTAAATATTAAAGAAAATGTACTAGCAAGAAAGAAAATATGATTGTTATGAGCGTATTATTTTTCTCATTTTTAAAATGTTCGAGTCACCTTACTGATGTAAAGAGGGTCGCGTCTAAGTTTCTTGATCTTTTGAACCGTTCGTGGCTCACCGTTCACGGATTGGTCTAGAATTCCTAGGGTTGATTGGAAACTGGTCAAGGACCAATGCTCACATCGTTTGGGCTTTCGAGTTAAAGTTTGACATATGCATTAGAAACAAACCAAAGCATAAAGGAAAGGGGAAAAAAAAGCCAGTTATCCCAAACAAATATTATTCCGTATTTTTTTTGGTTATCCTTTTCCTTCACCTCAAGATCCAACCACAGCACTAGTTGTAAAGGAAGGAAATTGTCTAATCATTTTGCAATAATGCTACATGCATAACCGACAAAACGGTTGTGCAATTAATTCTGACCGTCTAGATGTGTTTGGACGGTCCAGATTAAAAATAATTTAGTAACGATTTATGACCGGTCATAAATGAAATGAATCTTGACCATTAATTACAACAATGGACGGTCAGAATTTGGTTGTGTAAAGAGTTGCTACACGCACAACCGTTGTGTTGGTCAAGTTTTTCTTTCGCAATTATTTCAGTTTTAAACAGGCGAAAGCAATCAGAAATACTATCCAAATTAGGCCATTTCTGAGTTTCCTTTTCTCACAATTAAAATATATCCTTTCCAATTATAGAAGTTTATTATCAAGTGTTGACCGTTTGACCTGGTTAAAAGCCTCTAAAGAAGAGACCAAAAGTATGGATCTTCATGGGCTATGACACCGTTCTTTCGGAAATCTTCCTCGATGACGCATTGGTGTGCCTAATCGGGGGATGTGCCTTGTTGAGAGGTAAGCTCGTCGTCTATTTCAACAGGATAGCACTCTTCGTATTTTTTTTCTCTCTCAGTGAAAATGTTATGCCGCCTCTCAGTGAAAATGTTACGCCGCTCAGTGGTGGGATATCAAATCTCCCAAAAATAAATATTAACCACTCAATGACATAAACATAGAACCATATTTCTCAGTGTCAGTGAAAATTTTACATCGGTGTGTATAAACCACTTCTATATCCCCAAAAGGTTTCATCGAATCATATATATTTCTTTGTTTAAAAAAAATGAATTTGATCAATTATTTCTCTTTTGACAAATTCATCGTTTAAAATTTATACACGTGATATATAAACACGTCAAGACTTACAAAGTAAACGACATAAAAATCAATAATAGGAATATCCTGGCAAATGCTACTTATGTCGCATCACAAAATTTGAGCCTTCTTCTGTCGTGCGTGTTTGAACCTTCTTCTGTCGTCTTCCTTTGTTCAGGAAGACGACATTAGAAAGAGGCTGCAACGGACTCTGAGTCTTTGACTTTTCAGTATTTTTCTAAAGTAAGAATGTAAAGATCGATGGCTACTGTAGCCTAACCCAAACAAATACACAAAACCCCTTCCCGTTAAGATCAGCTCACCTAATTCAGACCCCTTATCCACCAAACTCCAGATTTAAATTTTAACATGATCCGCACTGTTCATCCGTACTTCTTGCTGATAATATATTTGTACAAAAATTTGACTCAATAGGTCATTGGTAAATATGTAAACAAATTATATATAAATTATAAAGGCCAATTAAGTTTAAAAGTACGTAAACTGTCTATTTTATACGAATTGTTCATGTATTTACAGAGGAGCTAGCGATTAAGCTGATTTCTAACACATGTTCTTAGCAAGAATTACGAAATGACGGTTCGAATCAGTGTATGTTGTGGGCTTGTAATGGAATCCGAAAATTTGGTGTGGTGGATAACGTCTGGAGGCGAGCTGAATCCCTTCCCGTTAACCCAAAAGCTTAGCTTAAGCAATTTTGGTAACGGAGTTAGGTGCAGTTGACGCATGCAGAACCTAGCCGGGATATCGACCCACCAAACAGAGGGTCTAATTAAGTACTTCCACTATCTCCTAGCCGAGAGGCGGGACCGTTGCAGCCAGTTTTTTTTTTAAAGGCGAAAAAGAATTTCATTAATCTTTGAAAAGAATTACAAAAATTAAAGAGAAACACGTGAGGACGGCATCACATTAATCAAGGAGAGAGCATCCTAACTATGTTGACACCCAAACCCTTGCCGCCAGTTTTACAGTGCCACCGTTATCACCGTGGATGGTTATATATAACCCTTACGTTATACGTTCTGGACACTAAACTGCGAGGAATTGCTGCGACTGTGAAGAGATTTATTGGTTGGAAACACGCGCGAGGGGATTTTTATTCTGTTCTTCTCTAGCTGTATGATACTAATTAATTTCCGTTTTTTTTTTTTTTGATAACCAGATGTCCGGGCCAGCTTGCGCACACCTCGACTAATTTCAGGGTCCTGAAGGTAACAACCGAGCATAACCGCCCAAGGAATTTTCGTCTTCTTTTTACTCACGACTAAAGGTGAGGTTAGGGCTGCAAAAAAAAAAGAAACAAAGTAAAGTAGATCACAGATAAAAAGGGAACCATCGTGCCTTTAATTGTGCTTAATTTGTTGATGAAGGAAGGGTTTTTTTTGTTTTGTTTTGTCTTCCTATTTAGCAGCGAGGGATGCAGGAGCCAATTTGCGCGTCTCTCCAGTCCAATCTAAGACAGAACGTCTTTTTCTCTCGTAAATTCCCTAAATCCAAAATAGAGAAAGTATTTCTAGTCTAAACTTGTCGTGAATTCTTGTTGCAATTATAGACGTCATGTTAATCATACGCTTCCTTGCATCACTTATGCGCACACATCGACTAATTTCTAAGGGATCAGTACCTTTGCGTATTGGAGAATTTCGAGTTATCTTGGCTATATTCCAAGAACACCCGCAAATTGCTTAAATTATGTTTTGATATATTAGTACTACAATGGTACGATTGTCAAAGTCTTTTCGTAGCTGCTGTGCGGTACTGAAACTCTCGGTGTTGGAAAATTCTAAAAATCGCTCTCAACAGTGCATATTTCCATGAACGGAGTAGCTATGAAAGTGTGGTTTGGGTGGGACCTACTTGAGTTTGAAAAATTAATTCAAGATCGGTTTTAACGGTGGAGATGGTTACGGACGTATAGTAGACCTACTTGATGAGTTTGAAAAATTCAAGAGAAACCGGGAGCCAAGAGCCCAGAGCGAGAACAAAGGGAATGAATCATGATCGAGAAGGCTGCTCCTAGCTAGAACTTGTTTTTATGACATTGGTTAAAAATCCCAGGTCCGTGGGAGGGGCAAGACTGCTCCTCTAGAACACATGAAAAGATCAAAACACAATTAAAAAGTGGTGCATATGCATTCAAATTAAAATTTAACTTCTTCTTATTTTCCCTTCAATATATCTTGGATAATCTATATTATAAAACAGAGCGGTTTTTGTTCACACATACAAATATGAGCACATTTACAGCCGTTGATCACCTTCAAGCTAAAATTGTAGCCGTCCGATTAAGAGAATGTTTCCTTAAGTTATACTTTGACCTGCTGTTATGGTAATATATTCACTTTCCTTTCCAATTTATCATCTTTTCGGTTTTTTCATTTTAAGTTGATAATTAACCTGTAAATTATTTATTTATTTTATTTCTTCTCTCTACCTTGGCATGAGTTTTTTAAATTGAGGCAGAGAGTGAGTATAGGTTATATCAGATGGGTAGAGCATACAATTTATTTAAGTTGTGACTGTATTTCGTTTGGACGTGCCTTTAGACACGGGCATTCGCTAGTCTTATGAAATTACAACACAAATTTCAAAACTGGCAACTCTGACCTAGAACTATAAAAATGAGGATGATGTTTAGTCAACCACAGGTTTTTTTCAGGATTTTCTTGCCCTTGACTTTCTGAAATGGATTGGTCAGCCATCAATTACCCTATTTTGATGACGGCATTTTCTTGAGTGCTTGTGCAATCAAAGTGCATTTTGGTTAGTCATATTCGAATGTGCTGAGATTTCTCCACAGTTGATGATCCGATCTAGAAAGGCGGTCTAGTACATCATCTGTGCAGGGTACTGCAAATTTATTTGGCACGATAAAATGACTTTTCGTTTTTCAAGATTCTAATATGTTTAAATCCTTAATACAAATTAAAATTTGACAATTGATCGGAAACCTTTGCGTATATATCAACGTACATAGCAATAAATGGAGCCTGATACGGTCTTTAATTATGAGGTTAGTTTTTTTATATTTTGTTTATGCTAGTGATTAACTTATGCAGAATAATTTTTGGGTTTTGTTTTTATTCAATTTTTTTTTTTTTTGCATTTGTTAGTTTTACGGCAAACTTTTACTCCTATGTGATATGGGTGAGTAAGGAGGAAAGAAACCGGAAAAGTAAAAAAATTTGACTTTTACACAAGTATTTTGAGAAATATCCAAATAAAAGCTCGAAAAGTCAGTTTTTGGACATTTTTTTGGATATTTCCCAAAATACTTGTGTAAAAGTCATAATTTTTTACTTTTTCGGTTCCTCTCACCCATATCACATAAAAGTGTGGCGTAAAATTAACAAACGTAAAAAAAAGTTTGAATAAGGACAAAATCAAAAAATTGTGGTGTATAAGTTAAGGAAAATGATATTGGCATTCCAAAAATTGATGCAGGCACTCTAAAATTAGTGTAATTCCAAAGCTATTTTCCTTTGTTTTTTTGGAGTGCCTCCATCAATTTTTGGAGTGTTAATATCATTTCCCTAAGTTAATCATTAGTGTGAACAGAAAAGCTGATTTTGACTACTGTTGCACCTGATTTATAAAATGATACCGTTAAGTGTCAACCGTAGACTTTGCATGGGCTACTTTGAATTGAAGTGTCGTTGGTCAACCATCCCAAGTGACAGCAACAAATGCCACACGATTTGCTCAATTTCACGGATTAAAATTGTTTTTGATGTTTTGAGGGTTTCTTTCCAATTTTTTCTTTTAATTTTTCGATTGGAATATTTCCATGGAAGCTTAAGGTGAAGTGTGGTTTGATCAATGTGAGTTTTATTTTGTGTGTTGGAGCGAGAATGGGATGACTCGTTCTTTGGTTCGGTGGCGTAACCAGGAATATGTATCACTGGGAGCACTATACAGAAAAAAAATTCAGATGGCAACCAACATCCTACCAACCCACGACTTGATGGTTATTGGTGATGCGATAGAGGTTTGCGTGTTAGTTCTTACATCATGAGAAATGAAGAGAGTTTCCAAGTTTATGAGTACTATTTTGTTCACCCGTCTAATTAATGGATGAACATTACTTACTATCCATACTAGGTGAAAATTATATTCACTTTTCGTAAAGCTCACGCCATATTTTTGTTCCGATGATCAGAAGTATTTATTTTGTGGAGCTTGTTTTTGCAACGATTCTAGCTAGTCCATTCTCATTTTGATAAGTATTTGATCGAATAACATGATCTTACAACCAAAGTATAAGATAGTTTGATTAAACACTTGTGAATGTCTAATTTAGATAGGAGTATATTTTTAGAGGAAAGATTAAAACGCTAAAAAATGGCTTTGACTATTAAAGTGTGAGCTAGTATGGATTCTAAATATAGTAGATAATGTTCCCCCTATTAAAGTTATTAACCAAGATATCCTCGATATGTGCGTAATTATGCAAGCTATTTGGCTCAACAATTTAAAAAGAAATATTTTTTTTTGGTTAAACAGAAAACAAAAAGCGATAATTGTTTGATTCTAGAAAAACTAAAACTACGTACCGATCCCAAAACAAAAACAAAAAAATAATTTCTAGTGGGGGCCCGTGCCCCGGTGGACCTCGAGTGGCTCTGTCACTGCTTCGGTTAGGAGAGGTAGTTGTTGGGGAAAATGACGGCTCATGACGTGTTTTGATAATTAATACCCTCCAATGATATTTTCAGCATTAACAAATGTTCTCAGCATATTCTTGGTGGGTATTAATTATCAAAAACACGTCATTGGCTGTTATTTTCCCAAGAAATACAAAACAAGGCCCACCAAAACTTGGTCTAAGCCTTCCCGTATCATGGGCTGGGTTTGTTTGAATAACACACGCATCATTGAGTGAGACAATATTTTCGAGGAAAAAAAATTAAGGGCACGTTTAATTGTCGAATTTTTAGGAATGATTGAAAAATACGAGATTAAAAATGAGGATAGATGGGAAAAGTGTGTCCACGTTTGATTTGGACGAATACCAAATATGTGAGATTAGTTGTACCGAGTTTGGTTAGAGCAGGATAAAGATGTTGGGGATTACTTTTAACCGTTGAATATGGAGGGAGATAATCTGAGGAAGGGGACTAGCTAATACCACCCCTTCGCATAGGAATTTTTATTTTATTTTTGATTCAACGGTTAGGCATGTCTGGGGTAATTTACGGACATCTCAACTAGTTTCCTCCACAGCCCGATCAAAGACAGACCTTCTACGAAACTAGAGAATTCACAAGAAATTAACCCATATATATGAGAGTGAAGTGTGAACCCATATAAATGCCTTCAATTAGAGAAGTTTTTGGGTGCAAATTGGGTACCTACGTGGCAGTACCCAACGCCCATCCGAGCCGTTCAAACATATTTTGGACGGACGATATCCGAGCATCCTCTCTCCTACTTAGCCGTCCAAATCTATTCTGAACGGCTCAGAAGCGCTGTCGGATACCACGTGTATAATACCCTATTTACATCCAAAAATTTCTCGCTCGAACGGGACAATGCTTTTTGACCCAACTCTTGTTCTCTTTCCCATGAATCATTTAAAATTAGGTAGAGTAGAACTGGCTTTTGTCTGGACGTCTTCATTTCAACGCACTTTGTTGAAATAAAATTTAATTTCAAGCTTATCCCCATCATTTTTTTTGTCATTTAACCTCCTCTTTTAATTAATGCATGAGATGATGTTGTTGTGCTTAATTAATTAGGTCTTACCTATTATTTTGTCATATTCTTTCATGACGTCATTATTTGCGCCAGCAAAGTGCCAAATGTAGCATAATTATGAGGTATCGAAACAAATTTAAGCGTTATTTCCACTTTTGGTGGTTCGAGCAAATGTCCGGGTTTTGGGAGTATTCCTCAAGATTTGAAGTTCGATTTTTCACTGGGTGAGTACTCTGAAATAAGTGGGGGGCCGTGACTGGTGTCGCCATCTAGCTCCTCCAGAGGTTTGGGTTGCGCAGTCGGGTCCATCTAGTGGCCTGGCTGTTTCCTCTGTTACCCAAAAAAAAAAAATCAAAAAAATCCCCACTCACTTTTATCAAAATATTCAATAAAAGTTCACAGGTGTTAAATTTATTGTTCCACGTAATAGTAGCCCCAACACTGGCAGTGAGAGTGCCCAAATGCCTCGTTTTATATCGGATATAAAAATCACCCCAATTTAGCCCACAAGAGAAGGAATTATAGAGTTCTGAGAAAGGAAAAGAAAAGAAAAGAAAAACAAATTGGAGGCTGTGAGCAAATCTGTTTGGTCGAGGAAAGAAAATGAAATAAAAAGGTAAATTCCTTTGCCTTAACATACATATATACATTGTGGTTGTGATTTTTATCTTCTGAGTTCTTATTCTTTCTTGAGCTCAACTACATTCTTACTCATTACTTCCAATTGCTCTTTGATTGTGCAACTTCTCTTCTTTTTTTTTTTCATAACTCGGAATTCAGTCAAACAAACCAATAATTCGGGGACTAGTCATATCGTGTATCAGTGGATTCATGAATAAAATTGGGGCGAAGCCCTGTTTAGATTGGTTCACGAATTAATTAATAGCATGCGAATGAGAGTCGACCCCATGTGATTTTCTATGACTGCAACTGCACGAGCCCATGAAAATTTAATTTGCAGCTCTTTCATTTTCTAGGCAATATTTTTCCGTTTGGTTTATAATAGTTGTTTTGACAGAAAGGAATTTCATTTTTTTTTTTTAATCTCCCAAACAAAAGAAGAAGTTCAACCCCAATGGAGTTGACATGGTGGTCTTGGCCTGGGACTTAGGATCCCCCTTTCCAGCAATTTTTGGGACCTACCTCACCCCCAAACATAAGTGTGCGAAAAGGGTGTGGCATGAGCCGTAGGGATTAATCTGAGGAGCGTGCAAGCTGGCTGGCGGCAACCCCTAACAAAAGAAAATAGAGAGAGAGAGAGAGAGAGAGAGAGAGAGAGAGAGAGAGAGAGAGAGAGAGAGAAGAAGAAGAAGAAGAAGAAGAAGAAGAAGTAGGATAATTGGTTTTGTTTTTTTTGAAAAATCGAAAGTGAGGACCACCATATCCCTCTTATTAATCTGTTTCCAGGGATCTGCGATGTCGTCAGAAAACTGATGATTACCAAAGCATAAGGCTTCTTGCAATTGTCACCCTGAAGTTAACTCTAATATTTATAGGGACTCTCACCGTATTAAAGACTCGTTCATTTAGGACACTTGACCCAACGATTGTGTTACTGTAAATAGCTGGGGGTAAGATTGTAAGTTTAACTTTCTTTGAATATAAATATTTAAACCTCAATTGATGGATTAATGCCTTAGGATTATGATTACATAATTCCTTCTAACACCGGATAGAAAATAAATACTAGTAAATTAACTACTTGTTTCAAATAGATAAGAATGAATATTAATATGACTCATCTTCACTCAGCTTTGAAATGGGTTGGTGTTCTTATCGGTAGTGGGTTTGGTCACAATTGCCTCCCGTGAGCGGCGCCCATTAGAAAACGCATGAGATTCGCACAAATATGTGGTGATGAAGAGTGTTAATGCAATTATTTAAAGCACTAAAATAATTGCTCAATAAAGAGAAGGCATGACTTTTACCTGCTAGATGGCTACATATTCATGCTGTGTTTGGATGAGTTTTTGAGAAATATTGTAGGATTATGAGTAGAGAGAGAAATAAGAATAATGATTGGAGATAGGAGTGAGTAATGATTAGAAGTAGGAGTAACGAGTGTTTTTTGAGTTGAGAATTTTTTTTTTTTCAAAAAGCAATCCAAACAAAGCATCAACCTTACCAAAAAAAAATAGTCAAATTTGAGCAAGGGGAGAGAAAAAGTGCGAGACTTGTAGGGGTTGTTTGGTTGGCGACATCGGATTCCCACAACCCACTTCCCTCCCTCAGCATAGTTTTTAATAAGTTTCATTTTTTTTTTTCAAAAAGCAATCCAAACAAAGCATCAACCTTACCAAAAATAAAAAATGTCAAATTTGAGCAAGGGGAGAGAAAAAGCGCGAGACTTGTAGGGGTTGTTTGGTTGGCGACATCGGATTCCCACAACCCACTTCCCTCCCTCAGCATAGTTCTTAATAAGTTTCAGTTTTCAGTTTTCACTTGTTACTCCTAAAATCTACCTCTAAATCATTTTCCTTTTAGTAAAGGATGGATCTCTCAATGTAACGTATGCGACCACACCTGCCAAAATTGCAATGATGAAAAACAAAATTCATGTTGACCAGACTTTTTGTGTGGCGTTGCATTAAAATGTTGGTGAAATTACACTTAACTGTTATTAACACACTAATCTTGATGTCTGGGTTGGTATTCAATCGCAGAAAAGCTAATATTAATACGATCATAGTATAATAAGTCGTTCCCTACAGATTATGCTAATCTGGTGAGTGCATTTGTGATCTTGTTCATGTTACATAAATTGTGACTCCTTATTAGTGATCGATAAGGACATAATAAAGTTCTATCACCAGGGCTTGTTCGTTTGGAGTTTTAAAAACACCTACGCACGGTTCGTAATAAATTTTCTCTTTATTCTCTCCACTTATTACTCTTAAAAACCTCCCTCATAACCCAAACCGAACAGGGACACTACTCAAATAATGAATAGTCAAACACATGATAGATGCCTTGTAAAAAAAGAAAAGAAGGAAAAGAAGAACACATAGTTGATGCTTTTATTAGGGAAAATGACGGCTCATGACGTGTTTTGATAATTAATACCCGCCAAGGACATGCTAAAAATATTTGTTAATACTGAAAATATCCGGGTATTAATTATCAAAACACGTCTTTGGCCGTCATTTTCCCCTTTTATTAATGTGCAGCTCACCACTCCAGTAGTAGAACAGAGGGACAGGCCCAAACCTGGTAAGACCACACTGTTGGCCCAAACCCTTTTATGCTTACGGATGTGACCTACGGGCCCACTCTCTCACTGTAAAACTGTAAAAGTAAGAAAATAAGTCAAGAAAAAGAGTGGATATGGTATCATATGGGTCTTTTATTACTGTTGCTCTGTTCTCGTTTGTCTGAGGAGCCAAAGATTAAAAACACAAAAGGGAAAAATGGAAATTTCCAGTATGAACAAGTCTTTAAGGTGTAGCCGTTAGTTCTTGAAACCCCAATAATCTTCAACCAAAATTGTTGATTATCTCTCTACACTGCGCTTTTCAATGGATTTGCCAACTGGGTTTGGGGTTCCAGGTACACCTAAACCTTACATTTTGCCCGAATGACACTCAAAAAAAACCCAAACCCAAGTCAAAACTCCCTTCCTTACACAGATTCGTAAAGAAGCACTGTTACATTTAATTAGCGTTGATTTTCATTTTCTGAATATCTGTATATGCACATTCTTGAATGTGGGTTTGTGGGAATCTTGGTAAACAATATAGTGAATATCTGTATATTTGTATATACAGAGAGAGAAACAGGGTGGGGGGGTAAAATGGTGAAGCGAAAAGGCAGAAGAGGACAAAAGAGGAAGAGTGCCCGTATTAAGGCACTTGAGGCTTCGAAGAAGAGCAGCAACTACAACAACAACAGCAGTCCTCTCAGTACAGAGGAAGAGCGAAACCAAGAAATCAGTCGTGATCAGCACAATGCCGCCCTATCACCGCCGCTGGCGGCGGCGGCGGAGGGAATAGAGGAGGCTGCCAGTGGCCGACAACAATCTATGCCCGAGCCCAGAAGGGGGCGGAAGAAGAAGAGACTCGATGAAGTGGCGGTTACTTCTGTTGGCCCCACAACCCACCAGGTGCTTTATTTCTTTTTCTTTTTCTGTGTGATAGTAGAAATTTACGCAAAGAATATATGAGAGAAATTTATTCACGGTCGCGCAATCTCACCCGTCCATTCGCGCAATCAATAATTGAGATGTGTTTTCAATATTGACTAGTCAAAAATAATTGTTAGCCGGTCACAGTTGATTTTCAATCCGGATCGTCAAAAACACTTTTGAACGCGTGCAATTTAGCGCCGTAAATTTTCTTTACTGGACGCTCTGTAAAGAGGATGATAAACATACACGTTTTATGTACCGACACAGAATCAGCATCTGTAGTACTTTAGGGGTGCTCATTTCGATTAGTTGTCTTGTCTTGTACTGGGGTTTGGTTTATTTATGCATTTCTTGAATTTCTTTGATTCTGATATGAGTCAAAATGGGGTGAGAAACTCTAGTGAAATGGAAGAGCGCTGGTGGGATAAGAAATGAAAACTACTTGTTGTTTGAGGGATTGAATGTGCTGTTGATGTGGGTTGCAATGAGTCAATGACTAAATCTTATATCAACCTCGCTATCACACGCGCGAACAAGTGCATTCTGGTGATCTGCCTCGGGATTTTTCCAAGAAATTTGTGTTTGTCTATCCAAATTCAAGGGTTGTATGTCAAGGTTTGTACCTTGCTTCCACTGAGATGAAAGAGAGAAAGACCGTTAGGAAGTAGTCAATCGCATTGGTCGTCTCTCTCTCTCCCCCCCAAGAGCATAGGTACTCACGCAAGCACCTGCACGGCTGCACTTGTTTTTTACGGTAATATTTGATGTGCATGCATACGTACTCACGCAAGCCTCCCGAGCCCGCCGACGCCAGAGGTAGGGATAGAGACGCTGGCGTTGGCGGGCTTCCACCATAGGGCGGCAACCAGCCTCCCCCATAAACTTGGCGGGCTTCCACCATAGGGCGGCAACCAGCCTCCCCCATAAACTGGAGGTGGGGGTAGTCCTTTGAGTCCTCCTCATCTCCTTGAGGATCGTCTCCTGAAATAACTTCGATTTGGCCGCGTAATCTTCCATCGCTTTGTTGAACCGTTCCAGTTCAGACGAACACTTACCAACAAACTCCGCATATTTCCTTCTGTTCGTGTCCTGGCACCATGCGTCGTACACGAACGAGCCGCCGATCCAAACTACGGGATCCGTCCACTCGCCACAAGAGGCTGGGCCGGAGCCGCCTCGGCCAGAGGAAGGTGGATGCTGTGCATGAGGCGGGGGTTTGTAAACCACAAGAGAGGTGGAGGTGGAGGCTAAAAACGAATGGTCCGAATTACTTAAATAAACCAGGCTTTGCCTAGTTTGGTTGATCTCTTATGTAGAAGCATATGAGGATTTATCTATGCACAGTTATTTCCGCGATGCATATTTGTTTGTTGGTCTCATCCTTCTTCTTCTTTTTTGATCGGCAAGTTGGTCTCATCCTTTATAACATGCAGAATGGAGGACAGGAAAAACTTGAAGTTCCTCCGGTAAATAATGGTGAGTGTTATTTATCTTGATCAAAAGATGCAACATAATTTTCTGTCAAAAGCTTTCAACCATCGTGCGTACGTGGTAGTGTCAACACAGTCATTGTACATCTATTTTTATCGGTGCAGTTCTGCCATCTAAACAGCGGATGCCTGAAAAACGCATACTTGAGTTTATCCTTGATATACTGCAAAGGTGAGTTGTTTCTGCTCCGTATGTCATTGCATTTGGTCTATACATCAAGAGAGTTGATTCCTGGGATTAACAGAAAGATCAATGTCCAAACAGGCAGAGTTTTTTTTTTGGCAGAGATTTGGTCTTCTCATCTTGTTTGTTTTCTATATAGGAGAGATACCCATGAAATATTTGCTCAGCCAGTTGACCAAAATGAGGTTGGAAGTGGTTATCTTAGTTTTACTTTCACAATTCCATTTTTTTTTTTTCCCGTCCGCAATGTTGATGTGTCTCTTGGTTTGCAAGGTGGAGGGCTATTATAATATCATTGAAGAACCAATGGACTTTGGCACAATGAGAGCGAAACTTCAAGAGGAAATCTACACCACATTGGAACAATTCGAGGTTTGCTCCTTTATAAACAGTGACTCTCCTTTTCTTCGCATACAGATATATTGAGAGGGCATGAGTAATTCATTAGTGTTTGAATCATTGTACAGAATGATGTGTTTCTGATAACCAACAATGCAATGCTTTTCAATTCGTCCTCTACGATCTACTTCAGACAGGTAAGTGTATCTATTCTTTACGTGAATGGGTAAAACAAATCAATTATGTGCATGCTATTTTTTTTTTTTGTGGTTCTTGTGATTTCCAGGCGCGTGCTATACATGAGCTTGCAAAGAGGGTCTTTCATACCCTAAAAACTGAACCACAGAAAATAGAGCTGGAGTTCTCCATGACAAGAAGACGGTATGGGAGGAAACCCCGTGGTGAATACGGAAGTTCGAGCGTTAACCTTGGCGCAAAGCTTAGAGTTAATAACCTAGCAGATCCGCATGATATTGATATTCTTTCAGGTATGAATCTAATTGACTATTACCCGCCAAGGAAGAACTTAATGTTATCATCAATCCTTGTTTCCTAGCATGGGCAACCCCAGGAAATATGCAGCCTAACCTCATTTCTGGTGAACTTGCATCTTGTTGATAAAAATCCTACTCCTTCCACCCCTACTATAGTGATTATTGAGATTTCTATAACTATGATTAATTAGACCAAGATTCTCAGCACCTTAAAAAAAAAATTTAAAAAAATGTCGTGACAGGCGATTGGTGTGAACGCACCATTCAAATAGGCTATGGCAATACCATCATGGCAATCTTGTTGGCCAGCCTCGTACAATCCTAAATGGGATGACAGAGGGTCAATCCTCGCTGAAGTTCATGATTGATTATTTCTTCCATGTTGTGAGGCTCGTCCTTTAGTTGGTTGTATCTTCCTGTTAGGGATCTTTTGATGGGCTGGTTGTAATTTTGTGTGGGTTTGAATTTTCGGGATTCCTGATATGTCAACTGATATCCGGTTTGATGTAAACTTCTCATAGCACATGTAATTGTGTAAATATTCTCCTACCACTTGGCCAAAAAAGCGCCCATCTCAGGGGTACGTTTTAGTTCTTTGTGGCTTCATGCCCGATGTGAAAACACCCTAGAGTTCCATGCCTACTCCCATTATACATTTTCTTCAATTGCAGTGAAAGTGAAACTGTTACCAAAATTAGACTCAACAGACAGGCGCACAGCCACACACATACACAAAGCAAAACCTTGATATAACATCAATCGATACACATGCATATTTGTATGCTAGTTTCCATATCTGGTGTTTTATCTTTGCTGGAACAGAATAAGACATTCCGATTGCAGCAAAGGAACATATTTTCCACATTCTGAATGTTGTGCTGACTTCATTTTTCTTGCTTAACCTCTCTAAACAGGGTGTCGAGATGGTAGAAATGTGAATTACAACAAAACTGAAAGGCGTCAAACGTATGCACCTCAGTATTCCACAGTCTGTGAGGAGGAGTCCATAGTTTCAACGGTGTATGGCTCCTCGAAACAACTTGTGCCAGTAAGTCCCATATACATCTGCACAGCCTTGCATCATAAAACACTACTTCTGGGAGCCGTTTCCTCCTTAGGGTTCAGATGTTCAGTTGAAATTGATTGCAATCATCTGTTTTCTGCACTTGCCTGTCTTTGGTTCTCTGCTCTATTTTGAATTTTCTATCAAAAAGAGCTTGATAGTTTTGTCAAAAACCTATAATCATTTGTTTCAAATTCATCAAATAAGTTGTGGTCTCAAATTTTCTAAACAAGTGGTCCGTTGCTTGTGTTATTCTCTTTTACGTGGATAAGACCTTATTATTTCTTTACCCCTAGTTAGAGCATGTCCTTTGGAATGGTCTAACCATCTGAAAGTACTGTTTTTTGAGGTTGAAAAGTAATGAATCGATGTCATTCCCTTAGAGCCAGGAAAATATTTCACAAAATTCTGTGCTGCAGTTGTAAACATGATTCCGCTATCTCAATGTTGGATACTTGGATCTCTTTCTATTTTTTCGAATTACTTTTTCCTCAAGTAAGGGATTGCCTTGTCTATGCTAATAGCAATTTCTGAACACTGTAGGGAAATGGGGGTATCGGGTACAAAGAGAGTCTGCTGCGGTTCGTTGAAGAATTAGGACCAATCGCTCAAATGGTGGCACGCCAGAAGTTGAGATGCTTGACTCAAACACCAATTCCTCTGATTTCATCGACAGCTCCCCAACAACGACCTACTTGTATAAATGGTGTCGCGAACACTGTAACTACTGCTCTGAAAAACCCACAGGGCAGCCACGACACCATATCAAAAGGAAAAAACATTATCACCAGCGACAACACAGGTATCAACAGTAGAATTTCCAGAGGAAGGGTGGAGGTCGAAATTGATAGACCGGATATTCCCAATGCAGGGAAGGGTGTTCTCATTGGTGATGGCATGGATTCCTACGGTGGTCCTATCTGCGGAGAAACTCTCCCTTGCAGTGTAAATGATGGCTTAGATAGCCACAAGTACATGGATCTTGGTCAAGGAGCTGTATGGGGAGGTAGTGGTAACTGCAGTCAAAACATTCAGAGTCAATTGTGTTCTTATCTCCCAAATGATCACGGGCAGCCATCACATTCGGCCCCTATACCACAACCGGCGTTGTTTGAATTCCTTTCTAGCAGCAGTCAAAAGCGCCCGAAATCATCAGTATATCCTTCCACAGTCATAAGGCCATCTGCGTCGAGTCAGCATATGGCCTTGATGCATGGGCCAGGACGGGAATCCAATGCTCCGCTGGACCTCAATTGTGGAGCTAGTTCGAGTCCTGTGAGCCAACCTGTGGAGTGGAGCCTGCCTACCCCGTGGGGTCCACAGGCGATCGTCGATATTCATGCAAATCTGTTGAGCAACAAGGGATTCATGCACCAAGAACCGCAGCTCCCGGTGGATCAGTACTGGCAAGCAAAGTCCAGTAGAGAGAGTCCGTTGGGCCCTGATGGGCTTCCACGGCACCGAAGGGGATCGCAGGTTGCATCAGCAGCACCGTACGCCCAAGTGCAGCCCAGTGGGGCGAACCCTCTAGGCCAAGATGCAGTTCTGCAGCAAGAACTCTTGAGCCAGTGTGGTTATACACAGCCGCAGCCGAGTCTGCTGAATCTCTTGGGCCAGGGTATATTCACGCAGCTCAGTCCACTAGGCCAGGATGCTTATGCGGTGGAAGGCCCACAACTAGTAGTACCCCAGTACGTGCAACCGCAGGCGCCCAACCATGTGAATCCAGTGGGCCGGAATGGAATTCGATCGCCCGGGTTGCCACACCAAGGAGTGACGTCTGATCCAAGGTACTTCAATGAGAGAGAGCTCATGAAAGACAACCAACAAAACAGTATTAATGCTGGATTCTGGAACTTTCAACAGCAGTTTTTGAGAGGTGCTACCAGTCATCACCCTGATTTGGATCTTCGGCTGCAAACCCGTAATCGGAGGTCGTAAAAAAACTGTAAAAGAAACAAGAAACAGAAAAAGGAATGTAGGACAAGAGAAGAAAGGAGTATAGTTTTCTTGCCTGTGAAAAACAGTATCCCATAAATATAGAGGAGTATTTTCGCCCTGTTCTCTTGTGTGTGTTACATTTTTGGCCCTGTTCTCTACTGTCTTTTTTCGGAAATCCAGTCTTTTAAGTGTCTTTAGCATAATCATATATGAACTTTTTTAAAATATGACTTTTTTCCAACTTTGGGCTATATATTTATATTTTTCTGATTCCTAGCGATGTGATGTATAAAAATTTGAACCGAATCTAGTGAAAATGAAGGGAAAAAACCAAAAAAAAAAGTGCAAAAAATACTTGAAAATTTTCACCCGAAACCAGTGGCGGAGCCAGGATTTTAAGCCCGGGGGGCCGGCTTTGTAGGCATATACTTACTATATCATAAGATTTTTGCTTACCAATTTATACATTGAAATGATTCTTTAGGCTACATATACTATCACGTGCTTATTTTTTTATTTATGAAAAAAATTAAGAATGTAAAATAACCGATTTTGTATCAAATCGAACCAAAATTATTAAGATTATAAGTAGCTATACACGAATAATTATCAATAATATTTAAAATCAGGTATATACAAAATAAAAATTTTAAAAGTCTGACGCTCGAGGAGCCAGGACCGGAGCCCCCGGGCCCCAACATAACTCCGCCCTTGCCCAAAACATTGTGATCTGTACCATGCATATACAGCGGTAAAGCACAAACATTTTTGTGCCTGCGAAAATCCTAATATAGTTTGCCCCTGATTACAGAAGAATTTCTCATACTAGTTAATTACACTGTATTATCTAGGTTTTAGAACAATCTTCTTTATTTTTTGAAATTAGAAAAAAGGAATTAAAACAAACAATTTTTTTTTTTTTTTACAAAAGTGAGAGGCACTTACACAACGAAATTCATTACAGATAACTTGGATAAAGCCAAACTAATCATCTAATTGATACAAAACGAGAAAGAACGAGGCGATTGATGTCTTTCATCCCCAGCTTAGGCATGGCCTGATACACCTTCTGCTGAGCGGAAAATTCATATATTCTATAGCAGTCTCAAAAAGAAATACATTGCTAGCCAAAAAAAAAAAGACAACAAGAACCCAGACGATCAGACGAACTTCGACCAGAAATGAGCACACTAATTAATTTCTAGCAAACCACCAATAGATGCATATTAATCTTTTCGAGCCCGAACAGTAAACAAATCGCCCAAAGGCAAACTTTATTACTCTCATAAGGAGAGACAAAACTCCTACTAGAAGAGACAAATCTCCCCCAGATTTTGCTCTAAATCCAACCGCCCAAAAATCGCCGAACGGATCGCAACCCTAACTGCCTCCACCACTGCTGCCACAAGGGCTTCGGCGATGGATTACATGCGGGCAAACTACTTCGGTGACGGTGGAGCCCGCCGAACAGAGAGGGTCAGATATGAGGAAGGAGAAAACGAAAAGAAAAAAACTATAGGGAAGGCGACTATGACTTTTCAAAATCGCCTTAGAACTCTTAAAACCCTAAGAGGATGCGGCTGTAAATTACTAGTACCGAGTTACTTTACCATTAGCATTAACAAACAAACAAACTTAGCACTGCTTCTCTCCACCGCGTTACATAAAAGCTAGTTTGGGCCGCTGAATGACTCGTAGCACGGCCCATTTGAGTAGTAATTCGCACCATTTGTTTTCCAAAAAATTTAGAACCACACACACATCACACAAACACTCACAAAATATAAGTGCCCCACACACTAGGGTGTGTAGTATGTGCGGAGCCCACATGTATTGTGACTGTTTGTTTGCGTAAATGTGTTCATGGTTCTAGATCTTGTTGTTCGTTTTTAGCCTATCTATGCAGAATATTTATGGAAAAAAAATGACCGATAATCAAATATACTTACAATTTTGTCAAAACAACAAAAAGGGTAGTGAGGATTTTAGAAAAATGGCATCTATTTCTTTTTTTTGGAGAAAGTTATGAAAGTGTTATATACTTGTAATATATCTTATAACTGTTTTATAGTGCACGATAGGGTGATAAACTCAACATAAAACACGAAGAGCAATGCTAGCTGCACATGACATAACTTTAAAACAAAATTCCGGACACGATTATGTCCGGAATGGTTTGATGCATGTAGATCCATGTGTATTGAACGGCTCCGGACACAAGTGTATTTCGAGTTGTATTTTAAAGGTGTTTGCGTATATACTTTCCGAAACACAAATCCGTCAAATGTGAACCTTATGATGGACCCATAAACAAATCTGGATGCCCAGTCTTGACTTCCTATGGGAAAGAAGCTGAACTTCCATATGACAATGTAGGTAGTTCAACACAATCAACAACAAAAACAAAAGCAAAATGGCCTGATCAGTCGATGTGCGCATAAGTTGACCCATGACTATCGAAAAAAATAACAAAATGAAAGCACTGGAAATTCATGATGCATACTGTTTACTAATTTGATATGCAATGTACTCCGACCTTGCATTGATTTCAAAATTGTTAGGGTTTTCAACACGTTTCGATCACCCTTTAAATAAAATTTAGAATAGCATAAATAGTACAGTAATTCGAATACTCCTATAGAATAGCATAAATAGTCGCAAGAAAGTACAAGAAGAAGCCTGTTAGAATAAGGTATCTACTACTTTCATGACAGGACCAACTTTGAGATTTTTTGCATAATACAAAGGGGGTATGATTTTGGCACTCCCCATTTTGTTAATGACACTTCTCTTGGGAGTGTCGAAATCAATTCCATATAGGGATTGGTTTTGGCACTCTCCATTTTGTTAATGACACTCCCCTTGCACTCCTCAAAGGGAGTGTCATTAACAAAATGAGGAGTGCCAAAATCAGCACCCTACAAACTCGATTGGATACTGATCATTTTGGCGCTCTATTTTTGTACACTAATTTTATGTACAAAGTAGAGCGTCTGCTTACAAAAGTGGAGCGCGAAAATCAATTTCTAAAAACTCCATCAAAACAAAGAAAAAATTAATAGTAGGAGTAGTTTTTGTTATAGAATCCAAGAGATACTTGCACGAGAGCCGAATGATTAAACAAAACGCATGCTCATCTCTAGAGGAAAATTATACACTAATAAAAACCAAAGTGATGTACTTGCATCTTGATCTACACAATGAACTCAAATTTTCTGTACAGTACAGATTCCAGACGACTACTTTACTGGCAAACGCATTAAAATATTTAGCTTCGATTCCTAAAGTTGTTTATCGTAAAGTATAATTTTATCTCAAAAAAAGAAGTGAAAATTACCTAGCCGTTGCTTTACGAATGAAGACCGTACAATTAAATAGTATACAAAAACGAGGTTGGTAGTTAAATACGATACCATGATTCTATTTTCACACCCCTTTTTTACCATTTCTATTTTTTCTCTGCATCATACCAATATAGAGAATTGATGAAAGTGTTACCAAAAAAAAAAAATACTTTAGGAAAGTATTTCACATTAAAAAAGGAAACACAATTTCAAAGGGAAGTGTGGAAAAATCACATCAATAATAGTAATAAATACTACTCCTACATAAACAGAGGGCCGACACGAAAACTAGGTTCAAGTTCCAACGCGTGCGTAGATTGCTTTATTGGTCCATCAGACATGAACCGGAAATTTCTGAAGTTAGAGATTTTTTATTTTATTTTAATAATCAAATGTTCGGGCCAGCTTACTCCCACCTCGACTAATTTCGGACCAGAAGTTAACGAGCAAGCAAACCCTTCAAAGTTCAATGGCCCAAAGGTTTAGAATGTTTGGCCTTCGTGAGATTTGAACATGCAACCTCATAAAGAACAAACACATACGTAGTATTTACTTTCTTATTCTTGCTTAGGCCAAACCCTGTAGGTTCTCAGAACAAAATACCACTCATCTCCCATTTTGTTTGCTCAAATTATCATTTTAAACCGTTCTAAAATATTCGCTTCATTTTTAAAAATAGCCATCAAAATATTAAAAACTTCCAAATTTGCCCCTTAAGTTTATTTTTAAAACTAGCCATCAAAACATTAAAAACTTCCAAATTTACCCCTTAAGTTTTGAATTGAACTAAATACTCGTGTTTACTTGTAAGGTAATTGTAAAAAAAAAAAAACCAAGATTTTTCGGCTTATTGTGGCTTTTAATTTCAAGTAATTTGAGTTTCGATTTCTCTTGTTGAGATGGATCAATATTCCAGGAAAAATTGTCGTCATCCTAACAAACAACGGTGAATAAAGACAAAAAAAAAAAATGCCAACTGACTTTCTACGAAAAAGCACGTGTTTTAAAATGGTGAATTTGTCAATATAAGACACTTTTAACTAATTTTTAAATATCACGTGTTTGGTCAAATAAGAGTATCTCCAATCCTTACCATTTTTTCTCCCCAAACCCAAATTTAAAGTAAAAATACTAAAAATCTATTTGCAATGTCATACCCATTTCCCTATCCATTTTGAGTATTACCCTTTCTGTTACTCGAATTTTGAGATACTCAAATCCATATCCTTTCTTCTCAAACCTCTATCACTTCTTAATATTAACAAATGTGCCATTTTTACTCAAATTTTGGAGGAAAAGCCTAAAAACACTAGATTGGGGTAAGAAAACAACGAGTGTAGCACTGGAGAAGATATACCCAAATAGAGCTTTTGATCCAATGAAACCATGGTTCTCATACGTGAGAGGATATTTGTCGTTAAGGCAAACCTTAGAGGTATCACTGAAATTTACCCAAAAAGAAAAAGTAAAAAGGAAGAGGGGTGGGGACGACAAGAAAAGGTAGTGTGTTTTTGTCCATTTTGAACCTTTGCTTTCGGATGCAATGTACACATCAAGTGCCACAGTCCAACTTTTCCCAGACCAAATCTGAGAACTAGTTGGTGGTCGAAAACACGATCAATTCAAACATTGAACCCAAATAGACTAACAAAAACATAATCCAAAACCCTAGGTCATCAAATCCTTACATTACATGCAGTGAATGCCAGTTAAAAAGGGGAAAAGAGGGTTAATGTTGGCCTAAGCATCAAAGTTTTAGACCAAGAAAAAGGTCAATCCAAAGCTGGTGAAAGAATTATTGAATAATAGGACTGGTAATGTAGGGATATACGGAGGAGGGAATATAAATTATGAAACATCTTTGTTGGTAGACCTGATCAGGTCTAGTACGCTTACATGAAAAGTTTTCAGGAAATATATGTCTAGAAAAGAGAAAGGAATGGTTCAAATTTACTGGATGGTTGATCAGGTTCTGAATCTAAACTATTCTTTTCTCTTTTCTGGACATTTTCCTGGAAATTTTTTCGTGGATCCTATCTGATAAGAACGAGAATTGCCAAGAACCTAGCTTTCTTGCTTATATTATTGAATATTGTTATGGCCTTATATAGGCTACAAAGATTGACAACCAAAGACCCTAAATAAATAAGGAAACCACACATAACAAGGAAACTTAGACTAATTAGGAAATACGAATAATAGCCTAGGCAAAATACGAAACATAATAATCGAATCAAGCAACTATGGTAACATAATATTTCCTAATATTATGTTAACACTATCATTTTCGCACTAGGAAACAGTATTAACTCAGTTCAAGTGTTGAAAACATTAGACACTGGATACACTTTTAGGTGTTTCTTGTTCTAGCTAGCTCTTTGGTGGTTGTGGTGGGTGTAAAAGTTTGAAGGGGCGTTTTGGTGGGTTCTTTGTCAGGAGGTTTTCGGTCTTTAGTGTTTTTATATATGTTCTCTCTTGGGGGTTCATGCTTTGTGGTGACTTCTTGCCTTCCTAGCGCTCCTAGGTCTTGAGAGGCATTAATTTTTTTGCCGGTGTGCCCTTGTCCTTTTAATTTTTTTTCAAAGATTAATGATTTTTTATTTACTTAGCAAAATAAAAAACTCCCTCCACAACTATAAATTCATGTGGGTAGGTCCCAAAATTAAGTGTATGAGTCCCCCCCCTAGATGTGTGATACGAAAACAACAAATAAGCTAAAGAGCTCTTAGGGCTAAATCAGATTTATAATGACCAATTATTCCAAAGAAGAAAAAATCCAGCGAGCATGCAACTATTAAGATCATAAAACCCACTAACTTCAAATGTATTAAGTACTGAAAAATTTAGGAATACAATTATTAATTGGCTAGAGGAAACAATAAAAGGGAGCTCCCTTCAGTCCAAGCATGGAGAAGAAAGGATGAAATTCGTCTCCCGCATCATTCACGCATTTGCAGTAATCCACAAGCTTCTCCATTCTACTGCATTTGAAAGAATGAGTCGGCAGCAAATTTCAAATCCTTCACCTACCCGTAAGTGGGCTGAAGGAAGCTCACTTATACGATTAGACTATATCTAAAATATAGTACAAGTGTAACAAACTCAAAACTCAGCTTTGTGCAACTGCAATTCATAAGGAAAAAAAAAAAAAAAGGAATAAGCTTACAGATTAGGGATTGCCTTAACATAGGGAATAAGCTTACCACTTTCTCTTAGGGAATTCTGGATTAGGGATCACCTTAACGAAAGGCAGATTCTTGACTAGGGAGTTGTTTTGCTTAGTTTTGGGTCTGTATTATCTACCTATGTCTGCACTTCTGTTGCATAACTCTCTGTTCGACTAGCTTTATAATATTCCGAAGTACCACAAAAAAAAAAAAAAAATCAACTCCAACTAAACATGGAAATTGGAAGTTAGTTCAAAAATGGAAGAGATAAAGCTCAGGTGTAACATGATTTCCTGAACAGTGTAATCAGACCCAATCAAGAGGATAAACAACAATTAATAGTGAAATACAAAGATACATCTTGTACTACAATTGATGGTAATTCGTGTTGTATAGATTGGGCAGTAGCTTAAAATTAGTTTTCATGCTTCTAAATTAACTGCTTGAAAATTGGCTCAATACAACGACAATTAAGACATTCATTCGATAATAAGTTATTGTACGACTTATTTACCCAAACAATCTGAACTTCTATTCAAGCATATAAAAAGCTATGTCAAACATGTTAACTTATTTTATTTTAAGAAAAATGGTTCAATAAATCTATATAATGGTAAAATCTACCTTATTTGTGATAACAAACAGGACCTAAGCATGGTTTGGGATTTCTGTAAGATTTCAGGTTAAAAGAAAAAAAAGTTCAAATGAACTAATTTGATTTGTACCAATTGTAAAAACAAAACCAAAAAAACCTTTTTTTTGGCCGAAATAAACCAAAAAAATCTTTTGACAGAGTACGTACCTAAAGGTCTATTCTCCTTAACTACGAAGAATAATCCTAACATTGGCAAATCACAAAGAGAGTTGTTTCCTTGAGTACTCCGAAAATACCTTTGGAATTTGGTTTAGGTTTTGAGAGAAGTTTTTTAGAGTAATGAGTGGAGAGAGATATATAGATAGAGAAAAAAATTGGAGACTGTACTCAGGGATTTTGAGACCCAAAACGAACAAGAACGAAGTCTAACCCTAACCCTAACCCTAGCCCTAAGAAGTGGAGCTACCAAGACAGACTACGAAATTAAGACTAAAATATTAAGCAGAAAAAATTATGCAAGAAAAGAAATGACCATCCATTTTATATACATATATATCCAATAGAAAAAATATTTACGTAAATGGGTAGTAAGATATATATACAATAAATATATGTGAGTCAGTTGAATAATAAGTAAGATTTAGAGCTTACTAGCGAGTATGATGATTCTATTAATGGAAACCCAATAGTTCCATTGACGCTTCTGCACATCTTCAAGAACCATATTTGATCACAAGGGAAGCACCGGCAGTACTATGTGGAATTATTACTCCAAAAAAAAAATAAAGGAACAAAAGTAGGGGGGAAATAGGATTTCAATTAACGCTCGGAATATAAGGAGCCGAAAAGAAAAGTGATCAGAGATAAGAAAAGCAAAAAAGAAAAGCAAGAGAGAGAGAGGAGAGAGAGAGAGGGGGTAGCAGAAATCATGGAGGAGTGGGAAGTGAACAGACGGAGGATGGGTCGCTGTCTCCATGAGAGAGAGGGGGGAAGAGGATGGGTCACTGTCTTCATGAGAGTCAGGCATAAAAAGGAAAGCGATACGCAGATACCCATATCTCTACAAATCTAGCAAACAGCCGGAAAAAGAGAAAAAAATACTCCGCTTGAGAGAGAGAGAGAGAGATGAGAGATGTTATGCAAAGGAAACTAGGAATGTTGTGTATTTATATTACAAATTTATGAATATAAACTGCTCTCTCTCAGATCAAAAAAAAACCTCTCTCTCTCTCTCTCTGTGGTAGATATAGGAAAAGGAATAGGAACTAGGAAGAGTGTACCTTTTTGAATTCCTACAGCACTAATAGACAGAGAAAACATGTGGTGGGGTTTTCTTTGACCGCTGCTGCGTTCTCTCTCTCTCTCTCTCTCTCTCTCTCTCTCTCTCTCTTTGTGGCTGTAAAAGTGTTCAAATTGTATAACTCTCCATCTCTCGTCTCTTCCTTGATTTCTACAGTATTTGTAAATTTGTAAGGACAACTGCTACTCCAAGAGAATAGGGTTTAGGAGCACCTGTGCGCCACAAACTGACGGCGGTGACGGAACATCATCCAAATTACTTAAACACCCTTTCGTTATTTACCCAAGGAAAAATGTTACTGTAAAAACAACTTTTATATATACAGAGTTGTATGAAAAATGTAGGTATGAAAGTATGTGAAAGTGTGTTCAAAATTACTTCTACAAATATGTTGGTCTTGTTCTGAGCTTATTGATACCCCACTTATTTTTCTTTTCTGAATTTAGGTCCCTTTTGACTCAAGTATTTTCGTCTTTTAGATCGAGTCTTTTTTATTGTTTTCGCTTAATTTTTACTAGATTTGAGTCTTCTTCTTTTTTTTGGATTAATCGGTTGTCACGACGAAAGGAATCGAATTAGCATAAGGACATAGACCAAAATTGAAAAAAGTTCATTAAAGACGAAAACAAATAGCATTTTTGTGTCTTCAGCAGGGTCTCCCATCGTTTTATTTAGACTCTTTTTTTTTTGGGTACTTCTATTTAGACTTTTTCAATTATATATGGTCTATTTATTTCCGGATTCTCCTTGTTGAGCCGAACGATATGATGTAAAAAATATGATAAAAATTTGAAGAAAAAAAAAGTAACTAACGTTACATAATACCGATCGTCTTTACCAAAAAATAATTTAGTCCAAATGTATGGGTCTAACTATCATCAACGGAAAAATAAAAGCAACGGAGGGAAGGTAAATCAAGAGGCAGGCAACAACAAGCAGTTGATCCGGTCAAGACTTTAGATTTAGGAGTTTGCTCCATCCTAAAGTCTCTTATTCGAAACATCTCAAAGGCTACACACTCCTATCGGGTCAGTTTATATCTTATATAGAGTTTTGCTTTGACTTTAATTAGGATTCCCTGCAAGTGAGCGGTGACATTGGTCCTCCAAGATTACTCGAGGTGCATGCAAGTCGTGTCGGACACCTGAGTTATCAAAAAAATCACGAGCAAGGCGTACCTTTTACCGGACATTGGAATGTTAAACGTTGTTTTGGAATTTTCATCTTAACTGAAATTTCCGGAGGAAAAATGACCACTCACATCATCCTATACAGTAATGAAAAAACGGCATATATTTGGAGGGAATTAGGGAAAGAAATGTTTTTTTCGGGGCCGAAAATTGAAAATTTTATTTGTTTGTTTTGATAGAACCCCCACAATTGCAATTTGAATTTGACCTTTGAAAATCAAAATAGATCGAAAGACAACATTATTTTCAATTTGACCAAGGTTACTAAATTTTGATGCTTTAATTATTGTCTATGATGTCTTAGGCTCAACTTTGGAGACAATATCAAACTGCAAATAAAATATAAAATCTTGTGGTAAGGTTAACTATAACCACTGATCAAGATTTGTCCGGTAGTTAATTTCAAGATTCCAGAATTAGTTGAGGTGCACGCAAGCTAGTCCGGACATCTGGTTATAAAAAAAATAAAAAAGGGTTACTAATTACATACTCATAATAACAAGTTCTATTAAGAAACTTGAACCCCTCAATATTCTAGCTTCTGGCTCCCTCAGTCTTGTTGTCTCAGTTAGCTAGGAAGGATAATGAAGCATGTCATAAGATTTTTTATTTTTATTTTAAACAAGAGGTAATTTCATTTCAAATCCCGAAGGCATTACATTGAGCCCATCACAAGACACAAGAATGAACTTAAACTACCAAAATCTAGATACGAGCCCATGAACTCGCAGACTCAACGACATACTGCAAAAACGGACCAACAACGAGATTGGGCATAGGGTTAGACAAATTTAAGACTTTGTAGTAGAGAATCTTCAAGGGAAACCCCACCCAAACCATAGCAAGAAGTACTACAGATCTGAAATCATCAACTACTCACCCACAAAGACGTGAGAAAGTTTCACAAAGGGGAAGAAAAATCTCCGCTCCCGTAGAGGGTAGAAATACTAATAATTAACTCGAAAGAAAAGATTGATAAAATAATAAACTCCGGTCACCATTTTACCGTCTGTGTCGTCGGAAGCGCCGCCTCAGGTCTGACAACTTAAGAGCATGTGGGTGGTTCCATAATTTGATTTGGATGCTAGCTTCTCTCATCATAATACAGCTAGCTAGCTGTTGTTGTTGTCTTTGAAAACAGCAAAAAAATAGTGGAGTATGTGAAATTGGAAGCATATCATGTGGTCGATGTCTGGGTGACACCAACATGTACAGTGCTCAAAATGAGAATCGAATCAAATCTCTTTTTTCTGAGATAAACTTATTTACAGAAGTGCTGTAAATGGCATGTTTGTCGCACCAACCAATCACAGTCGTCCAAAAGTGTTTTAGACCGTCCGGGTTTTAATGACACTTTCGGGGTTTAACTCTTTCAGTGTTTTGGACGGTCACGATTGAGTGCTGTAAACAACATCCGTAAATAAGATTGGCTACTGATTTCGTCACTCCTTTTTTTGTTAACATCACTCCTCTGCAAGTGTATTTTTAGTGCAAAAATATACTTGCAGGGAAGTGGCATTAACAAAAAAAAAAAGAGTGACAAAATCTTTTCCCATAAGATTTTCTCATTTTTTATACCTTAACATGTTACCATTTCTTAAAAAGTGGATACACATCGCCGGTGGGGTTGCCTTTGTCCCCAAACCTTTTTTATTTTGTCTGTCCGAAAAAGACTCGGCCTCCGGTTACTGTGGCCTGCCTCATTTCAGATTCCTTCCGAGGATTCGCACTGAGAATATATTTGGTTCGATGAAATCGAATTTGGAATGGAATAGTCATTTTAATGGCATACTTATTTTATTACATACATTATCATTCATTCACTATATTATTCATTACATTTTTTGTGGGGCTCATCCCGAATTTCAAAAAAATACAGAAAAATATCCATAAATTTTAGAATAATATTTTATGGGGCCCTGTAGAAAAAATCAACTCCAACGGATATCGGTAAGTATTACTCCGTATTTCTTAATTCATAGAAGCGAAATTGCTCAACTGCATAATTTCGCCCTCTACGAATCCAGAAATAATACTTACCGATATTTGTTGGACTTGATTTTTTACAGGGCCCCATAATATATTATTTTAAAATTTATGGACATTTTTTGTATTTTTGTGAGACCCAAGTTGAGCCCCACAAAAAATGTAGTGGATGGATGTAGTGTACCTGTACTTATTTTCAAGTTTGGTTCATCATTATTAAATGATAGAATTAATGATTATTTCAAACAAAATCACTATTCACCCTATTAAATGAATTGTGACATATTGAGGGTGGAGATTTTGTAATTTATTATGCCCTATTTCTCTTACTTTGTGTTCTTTTGGAAGAATCTTGTAAGAACGCGTTCTTTTTAGATATTTATGCTGTGTTTGCATTGTGTTTTGAATTTTTTTTTGAAAAATGGTAGCGGTAATAAGTGGAGAGAGATAGAGAGAGAAATGTTAGAAGTAGGGGGAATCTATGAGGAATTTAGGAGAAATTTTTTGAAAAATCCTTTTTGAGAAGTGAAGAGAACACAACATTAGTCTCCAAAATCCTTCCAAAAAGTTCAAAAAGTGGGGAAAAAAAAAGATAAATAAATTACAAAATCTCTCATCAATATGTCACATCCATTCATTTTGCTTCTTTTAGTTTAACCTACAAATTTGAATAATGTAAGCAATGTTTTTGCATGATTAAATTGAATGCATGCTTGAATGAGCTGGCTATATAGAAACAACATGATCACCGATTTCTTTGATGTTATTTTCATTCATTTCTTCTTTTTTTGAATAACTCAAGGTGCTGCCTATCCCATTTTTCAGATTTCGAAAATGAGGCAGGCAATCATAATTTTTGAATCATACAAGGCAAACACAAGCTAAAACTACTACAAACATCAATCTTTACAAGACAAAATAGCCATCAAAGTGATGTGGGTTATACTCAAAAAGAATTTGCGAACCCGTAGGCTAGGGTACACGATTTTTCATTTCCCTGCTTTGCGGCGCCCTAGTGGAAGGTGCATGGGTTAATTTGGTCCCTAATAATTAATATTAAGCTGCACGCGTGTAAGCTACTCCAAACGTATTATAAGTTAGTATTAATTAAAATTAAAAAAAAATAAGAATCATTAGCCTCGGTCTATATCACAAAACAAAACTAACTAATGTGCTAGCTAATGCTATAACCAACATGAAAGTGAAGCAAGAGGAACAAGGGATCGAGCGACTTGCTCAAATCAAATCCTCCCTCGATCTAAAGGCATTTAACCTGGGGGAACTGTCATCTCTCATAGATAAAGACCATTGATATTATCTTAATTTAGACGGAAAATATCCTGAAAGGACATATCAGTACACCTAGATATACTATTAAGAAATAGTACATGGATGATGGGATGTCAATTCCATGTCAATTTAGTATATGAGAGGTTTTTGGTGCCGGGAGGGCACCACACACGTGGTAGCTTGTCGGCGATCTCAGCCGTCCAAACGGGTTTTGCACGGTTCGGATTTTAGAGAGAGAAAAATAGGAGAGAGAGTGATCGGGTGAGGGAAGAGAGAGGGATCGAGAATAAATCTGGACGACTGGATCGCCGACGAGTACTGCCACGTTGAATCCGCTCGGCACCCAAAAATTTGTCATTGAGTAATAAGCAAAAGCACAAAAAAGTACTGGATGACATGATTGATCAAATCCTTCAATTCCCCAGTAAGATATGAGTGATACGACTGGTATTCCATGATTTGATAACACAAGAGCAAATCAAGAAATTAAACTAGTGATAATAGTAGCAGTTTTGGATTCAGGGCCAACCTAGCTATGAGGAAAAAAATGCGGTTTGATAGAGATCCAGTTGGAAGGGTTCTGAGCTTCATCTTCATTTACTGCTAAATTATTTTTACAGCCCACCTTCGTCTTTGGATAAATAATTTCCTCTTTCTTCCCGGTTGAGCTTCTGTTTCCTTCAGGCAAGGGTTCCTTTCTAGCCGTTCAAAAGTATTTAGGCTAAGATGGACGGCTCCGATTACTCACTACATGGCCCCCGATTGGTTCCCCGCGGTTTGGGTTTGAGTTTTTCTCTCTTTTTTCTTTTTTTTAATCAAAAAGCATTTAGGCTTCAATTTTTTTTCTTTATTCAAATGTTTTCTGCATTCAATTTGTTAGTTTTACATCAAACTTTTGTGAATTATTGGTTTGCTTCGACAGAAGGAGTTGGAAAAGTAAAAAAATATGACCGAAACTTAACTTTTTGGTGTTTTCTTGGCATTTTCCCAAAAAAATTTGGGTTACAGTCATAATTTTTTACTTCTCCTATTCCTCGCGTTCAGTCGAATCAATAATCGACTAACAACTTTGACGCAAAATTAACAAGCACGATTTTTTTTTATAAATACAAAAAAAAAAACCACAAATTGGCGTGTTTAGGGATTAATCTCGTAAAAGTATAAATACCCAAAGAGAGAGCCAGAAAAATATTTTGGGCCGAGTGGAAGATTAGTTATTCTTGATCTATTTCAATAGGTTTTGACTTAAAATAGAGGCAGGCCAAGCCCAAGAGGCCCGCTTCATAACCCACCCTTCACTGAAAGCCCAAAATGCGGCCACGAACAGACCAGCGTGTACGCCAATCACGCCTTTGAGCAAAATATTGCGGCCAGGTGCAGAATACTGCGGCCATGATTTGGATAACAGACCATACACTAATCACGCTTTTAACTTGTAAGTAAGGACAAAACGCGTGTTCGCTAACCACGCCTATTCTCTGGTGTTGCGAAATACAACCGTTTTTCACAAAATTTTGCGCCAATCTCTTCCTCCATCTCTGCTTTTTCTTACGTCTCAGCAGCGCAAGGTTCGACTCTCTCTCACACACACGTTCTTGCTTCTCTCATAAAACAGGCATATCTAGGGTTCGCTTTGATGGATCACAATTCCTGGATGTGCTTTTGCTATTGGCTTTTGTTGCACTTTTCAAATGGTAAATTCTTAGAAATCTAAAAGCCAAGGACCCATAACTGGTTGTTTTGTTTTCTTCATCTTCTTGTTTAAGGAGTAGTTGCTGAAATCTCTTGCAGTAATTGAAAACTTGTTTCTTCTGGTTCTTTGTAGTTAATTAGTGAAGAATCACAGCTTTTCTAATTACAATACAATCAAACAAGAACTGGGTATGTGTGTGTGTGTATACGGCTAGGAGTATAATCCATTTAGATGTGTTTGTAGTGTATTGATTCTGAATCTTTGCAGTGGATGGATGGAGGTGGTAATAGAGCGAAAAGACGCGGACGATTGGATTTATAGAGGGGAAGGGGCTGCCAATCTTGTTCTTGATTACTCCGGATCCTCTCCTACGTTTGTATGTTCGTTTATGCTTCACTCTTTTGATCATCTCCTTGTGTCTCTTCACTTCGTTTTTTATGGTAGAATAATTTAACTGAGCATTTTTTTCAAACTCCAAAAGTGAAGCAAACAAGTTCTTCCTTCTGAGAATTGGGATTTTTTTTTTTTTTTTTGAAGAATGGTTTGGATTTGCAAAAGGCATCTTTGTACTCGGTAAATGAACTTGAATTGTAGAATGAGAGTGTTCCTTTAACTTGAAATCAAATGTATTTGGCCGCGGTCCATTGACTCCATCTTATAACTCCACATGATAGTTGTAGAAACTTTTAACCTATTCGGTAGAAAGGTCTCTACATTTCAGTATTAAGCAATCACCCATCTCGCCCCCAAGTAATGCGGGATTGTATTTCCTTAACACAGTCTAGTTTTCACACATGTTATAAATGTGGTGATCGATTCTACTAAAAGATCATTTAGGTTTAGGAAAAGTGAAGCTCTTCATGGATTTAGCTGGAAAGAAACAATTTTCTATACTAACATTATAGAAAATGTTTATTTAGGTGTGAGGGCTATTTTTACGGGAGGGTTTGGGTGCTGTTTTAGCGGCTGTTTAGGGACTGATCTAGGGATATGGGGGTCTGTTTTTGGGATGGTTTGGGACTACTCGGTGGCTAAGTCGCGAGCTGATGTTGGGGCTGTTTTGGGGCGGATTTTAGGGCTGTTGGGGCTTGTTTTGATAGGGTGTTTGTTTGAGGCATTTGCAAAGGAGGCAAAGGGTGACTTCAGAAACTTTTGGATGGTGTTTTGGTCTAGGCATAAGCATTTGTAAAGTTAGCTCTTTTCTATTTTCTTTTCCTTCTTCTTGTTATTGTTGTTCGTTTTTGCTTAAAACAAAGAAGAAAACTTCGAGAGGCGGAGAGGTTGCGAGTAGCCGTAAAAAGACATTATTTAGGTTCTCGTCTTATCTGTCAGTTCACCTAGGTTAGTTCATCATGCCTAATTAAATATGATTCTCGTGTGTTGGACTTGTCCTTCTATCATAGGTGCAAATGACACTTAGCCCCACAATTCTGTGTATTGTAGCCCATATATCTCGTTTGGAGGAGCCCAAATAACCAACGGCAGGCTTGAAGGTTGTGGAGGATTAGCGAAAAGGCTCAAATCCACTAATCTGGTTGTGAGTGGCCCAAGGAACCTTTTTCAGGATCCGGATCTCATACCAGAACCAAGCTCTGAAGCAGGTTCCAACTTCCGATTGATTCCTCACGTGGTTTTACCTTTTTTGGGTGTAATCTCTGGTTTAACTCTTTTAGGAAGGAAAAAAGGGTGCAAATGCAAGGAGACCATTTGTTGAAACTCGGAAGGGATGACTGCGATTCCACCAAGAGTTTTTCACCCAGGAAGCCAAAGCCTGATCGTGGTAACTTGACCTGTATGGAAGGAAGAAAAGCTTGGAAACCTTCAAATAATTTCGTGTCAGTACAGGTACTTGTTTTGGCGTCGCATTTTGATGGTTACTGAAGAAAGGAAATACAGTAGTCAGTAGCATTGTTTCTATAATGAAGTGCTGGTTGCAACATGCTGTTAGTGTGGAGTCGGTATGGCAGTAGTGGTAAAGATCAAAATTATGATCCCAAATTCCCATTTTGGACTCAGGGCAAAGTGGCATCCATCTTATAGTACTTATGACTTACTAGGAGATATTCCCATGTGCCTAAGTGGCTGTATCACCACAATTTAACCCATGGAAGTTTGATTGCAACAATCTGTTGGTTTAGTTTCATACCGTTTGGTGGTTTACAATCTCATACTGACACAGGATTTTCCTAGCATGGTCTATTTTATTCTCATCTTGTGCTAGTGCCCAGGCTTTCCAAATAAGCAATAGCTGTTTATGATTCATCCTTGCATGACATTTCTGTAATCATTAATTTCTCTTTTACTCTTTGAGAGCAGAATTTCTTGCGGAACTGACAGTATGTTTTCTCTACTGATCGATCACCATGATGGCATGATGTATGTGATTGTAGGATTCTGCCAACCTTGAATATATGCAAACGAAAAAATTTAGTGAACCAAGACATGGATTTTGGGGAGTTCTGGCAGGAAAGGCTTGATCCACTATTGAAGTTCATGATGCAGCCCAACAATTTGAAACTCCTGCAAAAACGAGACAGAAAATAGCTAATACAGCACAAGGGTTCAAGTGAGAGTCGTGTCCCTATTTCCAAATGAATGACAATGGCAACACAGCAGAGAACTCCATCCCACTCAACAAAGCCTTGTCCAAATTACCTCAGGTTGGCTTCAGCCTTCATGATTCCTTTGTCGTACCATTCAGCATGACAAGGCATATGACAAATAACTCGTTTGAACTTCCGGCATTAGGTTAGAATCCATTTTCAATGGAACAATTTTTATTTTTTTTTGGGGTAAGTTCTATGCAACACTTGGACTCTGAATAGCAATAAAATTCAATATTCAAACTCAATCTCAAAAAAACTTGCCTTAGGAAGAATCTCGCCAATCTCCTTGAACCCACACCCTTCAGTACTCTCTTGTTTGAGTTCTAAATGCCAAGCCTTCATAGAGAAATGAATTTAGCACTCCTTTTTGGGTACTTTTTTCTTTTCTGACGTGGAAGTATCCCATTGTCCTTTCATTTGTGAAAAAATGAATTACAATAAAAGAAGGACAGGTTTATAATTTCCTGTAATAAAAACCAAAAAAGAGTCAAAGTATACGAGGGGAGGGTTGAAATCATTTCCTGTTAATTCATTTTTTGGAATATTATTTTAATGTTTTCTCTTTTGTCTTCCTTATTTTAGACAAGAAGCCAATAAATTTTTCCGACTATTATTCTGATGCTTGTATTTGCATATATCAGGTATTGCTTCAAAGACACTTCTGGCAGAGAAAGCTCAATTGGCACAGGAAAACTCAGTCTTTGCACAGGAGATCCGCTTCGGTGCTTCCAAAGGGAGATTGTTGAATACCACCAGCTAACCATGCAAGATGTTGCATGTATACTTGAATGAGGCCACTGAAGAGGTTACTCAAGTTTATCCCATCAAGGTATCACCTCCAGTAAGCACCAGTATGCAAACTTCAGCCCTGTCCTCTCCAACTCCTGTGGTTCCCCATGCACAAAAAGACCCATGATGTTTCTCCTCCTCTCCCTATGCCGATTTCCCAAGTGTTTCTCCGTTGTGCTCCTTTATCCACAATTCAAGCACGGAAGATGTGGAATGGCGCTCAGATCCTCCATGGATGTTGCATGTCTCTCTTCCAAACAGAGGTTTGTATGTTGTTATGTTTGCAAAATCAGTTTTGGTTTCTTTGATGGTATGTTATTTGTTGTCGTGATTTCTCTTTGCTAGGCCAGTATAAAAAAAAATTGCTACTAGATGCGTTCGATTGTATAGCTTTGAGCTGTTCCACTGCCATGTTGATGTTAAGGAATAATGTAACTTTCGATAGTGGTATCTGGAAACTTTTTGTGCAGGCCTTTTACCATCGGAAAACATTTTACTGTTGCCAAAATTAGGAACTCTCAGGATATGAAGCCATGTAAAGTTGGTCCCTGCACTGTAACATTTAATTTCCTGTTGTGCTGACACTTAACCTGGTGCCGGTTGAGGATGTTTGTTGCCATTGCCTCTTATTGCATTCATGAGATGAAACAATATTTGATGCATGTAGGTGTTCTTTCCCTTTCGACATTATTTAGTCGTAAGGAAGATCATACGGGACGATAAATCGCGGATAATTCAATGGAAACGAAACGATTAAAAGCAAAACAAAGTAAATGGGCAATAGATTTCAACTCCTGATTGTATCTTTTAGAACTTATGCAGAAAAAAAGTATGCGGGGCCAATACAATCTAGCACAGACCCGTGACGACACGACACGAATGCTCTGGCTTTTGAAGCCGATGCCAAACTGGAATCTCATCGGCTATAAAAACAAGAGACGCGTGCGGTTCTCTAAACAGTTTTCCAGTGGGGATAGTCGAATATATACTAGCATCGATTTTTACCTAAGAGAGCATAGACAAGTACAATTTTTAATAGTACTACCAGCGTTTATTGCATTGCATTGTAGTTTTGTAGAGCTGGACGGTTCCACGAGATGTGCATGATTTAAAAAAAAAAAATTTGTGGGGTTTTTATTAATGGCTTGTTGGGAGCCACACATTGTTGTCCCCGGCGCAACGTGCTTTGCCAATGCCATAATACTTTTCCAATCAGAACCCCCACAGGAATCCTATGCTGCATCTTCTTACTACTAAAGTCATAGCTAGGTAAGTATTTGAAGTTTTTCGCTCGGGTTCAAGTTTTCATAGCCATTTAGTGGGGATAAACAGAGTATTTGGTGCTCGTCGCATTCGGTAGTACATTACCTCTGGCTCTGGTTCCGACATAAGTGTACGTGGCGGGATCCCCCGTAGAGGTCTAGATGATGATTATGTGGTGTTGAGGATAATATTTCCTGATGGTTACATGGATTATGGAGTAGCGTATCTTCATATTCATAGTGCACGACTGTGTCAGATCATGGATTTCTCGATAAATTTCCGAGATGGGGAAAGATAATTTATAGAGAACGGAAAAATGAATTTTGTTTCTTCCCTTTAGTGGCGATTTACCTTTTTCTTAAACTTATATACATACCTCTCTTATCTAAACATTAATTCAAGAGTCAATTTAATTTCGTAATGTCGAAAAAATTATTCATTAGTTTTCAAGTCGGAATATACTTCGGTAAAATGAAAATTTAATGTGCCAAGTCTGTGCTGACGTTTCTACCCTCAAAGGCTGCCAACTCGACAGCATATCATCCCATGTATAAAACAAGAACAACACACAACAACTATATAAAAAGCAAAAAAACAAAAACAAAATACAAGAAAAGTCGCTCAACTCCGATGTCGGACTCATCACTCCGCTCGTGGAGATGGGTATTTGCTACCACCGAAGGATCGTCACTAGATCTGCTTCTATTATCGTTGTCGAAGGCCATGATGCCAAGGTTGGTTAGGTTTCTAAACAAGGAAATCGTGGGTTTGTGGAGAGAGAATTTTGAGAGGAGAGGGTGACAGTTAGGTGGGCTGTTGAGGCCAGAAGAAAACAAGTTGATAGATTCTTGTGACAAAAATAATAGGCTGGCATTGGACTGCCGTGGATCAATTGAAACTAGGGTTTGTAGGTTGTTGAGATGCTTCCCGTTGGTACCAATTAGGAAATACTCCACGTTTCAAATGAACTGGGAGAAGGGACGGAGGGAAAGGGGGGCACGTGCTCCCGCTTGAAATTAAAATAATTTTGTTATATTTTCGTATATTTTATATAATTATGAAATTAAGTGTGCTACTACACATAAACAAATGCATATATCTTGAAAATATACGTATAAAACTAGTTTTATGTTTCAATTTCGTCATATGGTGCATTTATACTTGTTGATTTTCAAACTATTTGTCTACTTGGATCGATTCTTTCTTAATTGTATTTATTTTTAACTGTCTAAGGGCAATATTTTAAAATAATATCATTAATAAAACTATATCGATCATTCTATAACTTGTCGATGTTCATGTAAAACATACTCTCAAATTTTGTCCGAGATTTTGTGCTTATTTTTACATAATTTAGGTGAAAGTATGTGTTATATATTTTTGTAATTTGTATTGCATGCCTTAATTATGTAACGATCTTTTTGTGGTTAACTAAAAAAATAAATTTTCACCACTATGATTAACAAGGTGCCCCCCACTAAACGACATTTCTGAATCCGTCCCTGACTGGGACAATGTTGCTAAGGGACAACATAGGTAGTTAGGTACCCTATCCGAGTCAAGGTGAAATCTGAGCCGTCCATTGCCGAGAATGGACGGCCCAGATGGGGTTAACACAAATGTTGTTCCTTAGGCGACAACAAAGTCCCCCTTTTGTTTCAAATATGAGAGAGATCCAAAAAGTCGAATTTTTTAGTCTTTTTTGTCTTCTTATATGAATTTTATTAAAACTTTAACCTATGATATTATACTTTTTTTATTCCTCTCGTCAAGACGAAAAATTGGTGTAAGAATTGACCCGAATCTTGTAAAGATCAAAGAAAGCAACCAAAGAGTCTTTGAAAAGTAATGCCATACTTGGTCGTGTATTAGGAAATTTGGAATCAGTATCGTAAACAAATTAATGAATATTAGTTTTGTTTTTCGCTCTTTTCTCCAGATCAACATTATTTCAAATAAATAGATTTATTTTTATAATCCTCTTTGTATGCTAGTTTACTCATCAGTCCTCTCCACATTTTGTAAAATATTTGTTTTGTAAATTTGTACTCTAGCCCAGTTTAATAAAATAGGGATAAAAGATTACTTGACATTAATTCATTGAGCCAAGTGTCGGCTCAAATGGTTAGTGCTAAGATTTTCCCAGTCAATTATTCAATTTAAGTCTCCATAACCGCTTGGTAGGGCTAAACATGCTCTGTTGTACCTGTAGCACGTGGTGAGGGCCCCGACATAGGTTCGGTATGGTTTTGTGTAGATAGTTACGTGATACCGAAGGCGATACTCTCTAGTAGATATTTAGAGTAGCGTAGCTGCATGTTCAATATACTTGGAAAAGAACTTTATTTCTAGTACAATAATAAGTTCTAGGGTTTACAGCAATAATGTTACTCCATAATTTAATACGCAATTGTCCATTTGGGGCCAATATTTTTAACAACAATAATGGAGTAGTTTTTTGTTGCACACAACAAGTGTGAATCTTGATTGTGAAGTCTTGTTGATTGGTGGAATCAGCTTTAGTTGCAGCCAGTGATGCATTAGCCCTGTACTCAAAAGTTCCCACCCAATAGCCAGATGTAAGGAACATGCAACTTATAAAAAAATTCAACAACACAATAATACGTTCCCCCCAAATTGTGGGGGTTTAAGCCAATAATCACTCTTTCAAAGCATTGACCAATTAATAAGCTCTTAGCTCAGTTGGTATGCCTGCCTCAGTAGAGGCATGGTTCGAGCCCCGCGATGGACGGTTTGGGGTTCAGGATTATGAACAGCCTCTGAACTCTTTGTGGACTAACATATTAACACCCCGCTAACTATTGGCCAAAAACAAATTTGCATTGTATTCTTTTCTTTAATTTTCTTTTTTGGCTAAGTTCAATGCATTGTATTCACCTGTAAGGCTTGTTGTCTCCTTTCCAATATACAAAGAAAAAGTTCGTGGGAAATTCTTGACTGTGACCCACATCCTCAGCTCCCTCTTCCTTTACTATTAATTCAAGCTAGCTTTTCTGAAGTCTTCTCAATTTTCGTTGAATAGAAGAATTTTGATCAAATAGTAGTTATGGGTATCCGGTCGTTTTGAATTCTTGCGTGGACCTTCTACTGGACAAATCCTGCAAGATGGAAGGTTTAGATAAGAAATCGGGTGAGCCCGTAATGGACAAACTTCATTAATTACAAAGAAGGTGTCCCCCTTTTCTTTCTTTTTTTTGGTAGGAAAACCATTGCAAACCTTTTACGCGATGGATAATTGAAGTATTCAATGACTGCAATATTGAATTTAGTCATAGATTCCAAAATTAGTATTCTCTTATGAGTTTTTATTTTTAAGTTATTCTATAAGGATAGATGATCCGAAGTGACGTTGTTTGAGAGGTTTCTCGATCCCAAAATATTGAAATCACTACGTACAATTATAAGTTTATGTCTGAAAATAGATCGGGGTGATATAAAATAAACATCGCCAACAAAAGAGGATTATGTATGGAAATAAGATTTGCCGGATCAAGTGATTTTTTCAAATGCAAAGTGGTCCAATCTGGTGAGGTTTCTCCTTCCTAAAACCTATGAATATTCACGAGTTAAAAAGAAAAATAAATGAAAATGAGATTGATCAGTCTTTGTTTGAAATTTGGTCTATTGGTGTTATTTTAATGTCTTCCGGGTATAAAGCACCTATCAAAGAAAGATGGAGACGAATAGAATTGACTATCAAGGTGAAATAAATCATATTCTAGTATCACACGCTCTCCGTTTTCACTAACAAAAAATACTAAAAACTTAACGCATTTTACTATCTCGTTTTCACTAACAAAAAAATTTCAGCATTTTACCATCTCGTTCCCACTCACAAAAAAGTTGTCAACAAAAACTTTTTTTGCTACAGTAACTATACTCACAAACCCCTCAACAACTTATTCACTACCGAAACACCTAACAACTTCTCAACCACAAATAAAAATCTACAAATTTTTCACTACCGGAAACAAGGTTCACTGTATGTCTAAACCATAGTTCATTGGAAAAGAAATAAAAGAAATAATTTTGCTAGCATCACACAAATACACAATGCTTGCACACATACGCTCGCATGTTGAATGCATCCACACATATTGTGTGTTCCTCCAAATGTGTGTGGGACCCATTTCAACATGCACGCGAAAATGGGAAAATTATTTGGTTGTCTTAGGACATCGCGACTTGGCTCCATAGAAATGTACGATGGAGGAGGTTGTTGGGCACTGGCGGTGCCATAAGACCACTGAATAATTACTAGTGAAAATGTGTGTAAATGTTTATGTATTCATGTATCTATATGTTACTTATAGGTAGTGCACAAATGTATGTGAGCCCCATTATAGATTTCACATAAATGATCGAGTCATTCATTAAATATAAAATAAAGTTTTGAGTGCCTCTGTGAAAAATAGATCAATCGAAAAACTGAAAGAGCTTGATCTAATTGTCTAAATTTTTGTTCAAAATTCATCCAAAATTCAGAATACTAAATTCTTATCTGAATTGAAAATTGTCTAATTTTTGGATGGAGGGAAGCTAATGGGTGTGCTCATGAGTTAGCAAATATAGGCTTGAAGTTGGAGCAGAGAGGGAGAGAAAAATATATAGATGGGTCAAAATTCAGAATATTAAATTCTTATCTGAATGGAAAAATTCAAGATGGGTACAACTACTTATATGTATTCAATTGAGCCGATTTTTTTTTAAAACTTAACAAAATTATTTTAAAATCAATGACGGCTCGATATATTTGTGTTGAATTCTCAAATAGATTCCACATACTCGTCTGTGCACTATTGGTTCAGAATCCAATTTATACATGGAAATTCAGAATAGAAAGCAACAAGAATAAAAAATAAATAAAATGATAGAAAGTGGACATATTCAACGGGGACGAAGATGACACAAGACCAAACACTACTACACTAATACACTTTTGGTGCAGGGTGGGTATATTCCACGTGGTAGTCGCTTCATAAATTCAGGTCATTTAATACACTTTTGGATGACTCGAATTAAAATCTTTTTTCTCCTCTCACCCCAATACTTTCTTTCTCATTTTTCTCTCTCTAGATCTGAGCCGTCAAAAAACACAATGAAGTGATGAACTACTCGGATACGTTGAGCGGGCACCACTTGATACCCATCCGGTACAGTAATTTTTTCCCTCTAGTACTAGTTTTTTTTTTCTTTTCTCTTTTCCTAGATCCTGGATTCGACTACGTAGCCCACATCTTTATCCCTACGGACGCGAATATTCAAACAAAAATCTCGTCTGCCTTTCTCACGCCCTCCCACCGAGCGTCAAACTTGTACTCCAATTCATGGCTAGTGGAGTACTGTATATTAATTTGAACAGCTCGATGTTTAGATTCTATATAATCTCACGTTTAGGATCCGTTTGATTAGTGAGAAAATACTATAACATGTATGTTATCCGGTTGTTATTAACGTTTTGCGTGTTTGATTAGAAACAGAACGAGAAAAATGCAAGAAATTAGAGAATCGTGTATGACTCATATAAAGCTTTCTCTTCTTTTTTTTTTCCCTCTTGAAAAAATCAAGCAGATTTGAACTCTCTCTTAAAACTGGTTAATACAAATGGAATTTTAGACTTATCCTTCTATTTTATGTACTTGCTGTTAAGGAAGTCATTATATTTAATTGCTGAAATTTTACCGCGAGAAATTGATGATTATTATTTAGTAGCCTATAGAAGTTAATTTTAGGTGGTTGTAAATTCGTCACTACATTGAGTCCTGTGTTTGAAGCAGAGACAATTCCTAGTTATTTACCGTGCTCCGTTTTAGGATAATAATGAGGAAAGTTTGGGATGGATTGCGGATTTCACTCCTCATGTCCTGTCTCTAAATATGTAACCATTTCTTGATTCCCGACTTGATCTCCAATAGAAAATAATCTTGGGCTCCACTCCCGTAACAGGTGGAGAATGGGGGTTCTTGCCCACACGCAAACTTCATGTCGCTGTTTTCTAATGATTCTGTTACTTATTTTTTTACTTTTGAACGAGATCAGATAAACTACAAGCGACAGAAAAAAAATGTCAATTTAGTACAAATTCATTAGAAAAGTAGTACAATGTCACTTTTGGAGGTGTTTTCCACCTACATAAACAATTATTAGTAAAATTTCTAAGTACTTAATTAGTAACTTAATTACCTATGTAGGGGATGAATTCAGTGTGTAGTGATGTCACTGTTTAATAATGAATGCAAATCTCAATGATAAATAAAAATGATGTTGTGCTTGAATATTCGCATATGGAGTTAAAATTACATAAAAAATAAATTCAACTACACTTATCTCCAAACTCAAACCAAACCTGGAAAAGGCCCACGGTTGCCCATCTCACGCTCCAGTATAGCGCGTGGCCAATCATTTTGTGGGCTATTCTTTGTCAGATCACAGATGTCAATCTAAAAAATCTTACAGTAAAAAGTCTCTCTTTTGCCTTAAATGCACTTTGCTCTCTCTCTCTCTCTCTCATCTGTAAGAAGGCCTTTCTTTTTTTTTTTATAAACGTAAGAAGGCCTTTCCACTGCATCAAAAAAAGCCAAGAATTGCAAAAGGGGTGAACTATAAAATCACTAATATAATATTCGCATTCACACACAGCTGGTGCATATGTATGTCCAAAATACATATACCACTCATCAGTTTTTTACTACTCCATTGGAGTACATTTTATTATTTATTTTTGTTCTAGGGGGGGCATTTATTATTATTACTAGTACTAGTTTCTTCATTTTCGGTGTTTGCTGGACAGATTCAAGTTCTTTCTGCTCGTGGACCCTGTTTTGTGTCGTTGAACTTTTCCTTCTTGATTCTTATTTCCTCTCGAATTTGATCAGGAATCGATTCATACCCTTCTGGAATACGAGCCATGTCCAGTTTATACACGCAGAATCTGAATTACTCACCTGCTAGAGTTGCTTCTCCACAAATAAGGAACAACCCAGATGTAGACAGGTAAAATTCTCTCTTTCCCCATGGGAAATCAATTCCTTTGGTAGCGTTATCGGTCTTTTGGGGTTTTATTGGTTTGTGGGTGTTCTTGGTTTCTTGCAGTCAGTACTTGGGAGAGCTGTTAGCAGAGCGGCAGAAGCTTGAACCTTTTTTGCAAGTGGTTCCCATATGCAGCCGACTGTTGAATCAAGGTTTGGTGACTGCCTTTAGTTTTCGATCTAAGATTTCTCGTGTTCTAGACTTCTTGGTGGGTTATCTTGTTTTTTTTTTTTGACTTATGGGTATGATCTACTAGTATTATCTTCCCCTTATAGTTACAAGTTGTTTATAGTATAGACATGGTGTGTGTTTCGGTTATTAGACTCTTCTACTATTATCTCGAACCTGATGTTATGCGTAAGTTTGTGTGTGTGTGTGTGTGTGTGTGTGTGTGTGAGAGAGAGAGAAAGAAAGAGGTTCATCATTACGAAAGAGTTATGCATACCACTAACTTACTTGGCTGCAATTGGTTTTCTTATATTCTCCTTTTTCAAATCTACTTATGGAGGAATGTAGATAAAACTAAATTCATGACTGTGTTTCTTGGGGGTTTAGAATTTGAACTTTGTGAGAGATTGTTGAAGGATATTTATGTAATGGCTTGCAAATTTTATAGCAAACTCGAACGGGGTATCATTATGATTTGTATTTTCTCATGTTCACTTTATGCTGGAACCAATCTCCGCATAGTTGTATCTGATATCAAGTGCGTTCGCCACCCCTCCTCCAACAGTTAAGTTTTAGTTAGAGACTCGGTTCTTTGATTCTTGATCTGAGTTTTCATTTATCGTTTCGTCGTAGAATATTTGGTTTCTCCATTCTAAGAATATATCTTCTTTAGTTCCTCTGTCCTAATTGTCTGGAGACGCTTGGAAAAACTCAAGAATCCATGTTGTTTTATCTTCATTCATTCATTTTTTTTTTCCTAGATGACAAGTTTTATCTTCATCCAATTCAGTAGTTATTATTTCGTATTTCCTTCAAAATATGTTATTGGTTTTTCATATTGGCAGAGATATTAAGGGTTTCTGGCATGTTATCCAACCACGGATTTAGTGACTACGATAGACTTCAGCGTGGAAGCCCCAGCCCAATGGCTTCTTCAGACATGATGCCAAATCATGGACCAGCTGGTCTAGGTGGCTGGAGTGGCCATCCACACGAGGTAAGTACTTGCATTGCCCTCCCTTGTTTTCCTAAGGGTTCGGATTCTCTCCAGTAATTGTCCTAGACAATCCAACAATCTACTCGCCATGTAGGGGACTCCCACTGTCAGTTTTATTGCCCTTGTTTCCTCCTGCTCCTCCTTATTTTGTGTAACAAAATCTTGTGAGTACTGCTGACTCCTCCATTCATAATATCATGCGAAATTGTTGATTGTTGCATACTACTTGCATAGCCAAGCTATCACGAATCACCATTGATAATAGGACCTGTTAATTTGTGTCTGTCATGACTTTATTAAAATATCGTACGTGATAAGTTTAAACCAGTCAATCCTAGGTGTAAACTATATCCCCATGATTTTGCAATTCAAGAACACTTGCTAACCGCCGATCAAAAAAAGAAAAAAGAAAGAACACTTGCTAACCAGTAGGAGCCACCTGAAAACTATGACTTGATTTTCGTTTACTGGACAAGCCCATAAATCAGGGGCCTCAGTGGATTTGATATGCATTTTTTTTCACCTGTAGTCAAAATATATGGCAGCTTATTGTGGATACAGTGTTGAGTGTCAGATAGCACCACAACTTTCTAAGAGTTTGTTTCTAATATGACTCCTATTCCTGGGGTTGATAAAAGGCATGCTCATGAAGCTTGCCGCCAACCACAATAGTGGGGTTGTCAGTGCAGATTTTGAGATTGGATGAACTAAAGACAGCGTCCCTATCCTTGTAAGACTCTGCAACGACAGAAAAATTGACAGAATCTGTTTAAAAAATGGAAGGAAAAACACAATGTACCTATGCTCCTGGGAAACAGCAAAATTGCATAGCTAAACCAATTAGTCAAAAGTACAAATATAAACCTGATCCAGGCCTTATGGATGGTTTGTCTTGGAAGCCTAGCCCCTCCTCCACTCACCAGACTGATGCATGTACCGAATGCTCATACGGGAAAGTTGACTCCTCGGTCTGCAACCTGTGGGGTTGCTCCAAGAAATCCAACGTGCCTTTCAAACTAGTTCTTGTTAATCTACGTATGAAATAAGGAGTCATTATCCATTGGAATTCGTGTGATGTATGAAGGAAATACTTTTGACAGATGGAAACCAATGGAACTAAATTTGTCATCTGATCCATAGTTTGGGTCGCTGAATTTGATTAGCTTTTATTGCGTAATTGCTTCAACTCCCACGTTGTTTAGGTATGGTATGGTAAATTTCCATATGAACCAGCAATGTGGACATCTCAGTTGTCCGTGTATAGGAATTTCACCCACTTCCAACCCCCCTATTCGTGATCACATGTCATATGGTTCATTGGACCAGTGAACGTGTGGGTATCAATAGTGATGCCACTTTGCTTTGCCCAGAAGCACCATCCTCTGCGATACAGTGAAGGTGTTTTAGTGGGTGCTTGTTGCAGTTTAACTTATGAGTAGAAGCTTATTGTTCAATAGCCGAAGCCAGGAAAATGAAACGGAGCTTCTCAAAAAATAATATACTGTATAATATATCTTTTGGCTTTTTTAGGCTGTTTTAGGCCATGAGAAGTAAGAACAAATTTTGCAGAGCTTCCAATACAACAAAATTATGTTGCGGCTGCAGTAGAAAACGTGCTGTTTATTTAACTGCATTGTCAAGAGCTTAAAGACTACTTGTAGTCATCAGTCATTCTTCCTCACTTGTCCGAGCAATAGACCAGAATGCATTTCATAAACATCTGCTCCTGCTTGTTAAGATACAGATAACTAGCTATTATCAACAGCTGGTATAGAGGGGAAAATATAATTCCGACAGAGTTTCATACAGCCGTTGGGAACCATTGATGTTTTTAGCTAGAGGGACCTCCCCATCCCCGATAGGTTAATCAGATGAAATCCCTTATGTTTTATCGAGGGGTACTTTAGTTGGATATATGCAGCAGTGCTTGAAGCATCCTGATACCTTTAAACGCACTAATATTATATTGCCGAACACTCGAATATTAAGCAGCAAGAATGAACAAAGATCTATGGCTGTCATGCTCCATGGTTCTATACAGTTATAATCCTGTTTTCCGATTCTCTCTTTCCGAAGTTGCCTTGTATTTCATTGACAAGAATCATCGGGATCATTATGCAACAGAGATTTGGTGTACAAGGGAGAACAATGGACTGGCAAGCAGCCCCAGGAAGCCCGAGTACCTATATCGTGAAGAAGGTATTGCGCTTGGAGATACCAGTAGACAGCTATCCAAATGTGAGCTATGCGCCATCAATCTCTTCATATTATGCTTTGATGAAGTATGATTGTTATGCATTCTCCTTATATCATAATGTGATTAGTCTGACAATGTTTCTCTTGAACATTAGTTCAATTTTGTTGGGCGGCTTCTAGGTCCTCGGGGCAATTCCTTAAAGCGCGTAGAAGCTTCGACAGGTTGCAGAGTATTTATTAGAGGGAAAGGTTCAATAAAAGACCCTGACAAGGTTATACATGCTTCCAAATTATAGTTCACGATTACACAAACTTTTTATGTTCGAGTCTTGAAGTAGTCCCTATCAAAAGTAAGATATTGAAAACGGTGTCTAGTCAAAGGTTGAAATTTTTTTGTCATTGTTTTCTCTCTTTATTCAAGTTTGTGTTGAGTGTACTCCTCGAAAGTTTAATTTATACTTGACACTAGCTGCAAAGACAAAACTGATATTTCGTGTGTTTTTGCATTTTGAAGGAGGAGACTTTAAGGGGAAGACCTGGCTATGAGCACCTGAATGATCCCCTACACATTTTAGTTGAAGCAGAATTACCCGTCGGTATTATTGATGCACGATTAAGACAGGCAAGAGAGATTATAGAAGAGCTGCTCAAACCAGTGGTATTTACATGTTTTCATTTGTACTTTGTTAAACTGGTTGTCTTGTTCTCTTTGAATTTTTTCCAAAGAGCAATTAGGCCAGTTCATCTGAGCATACACTGCGTCTCTGCACTACTAGATTGGTACTCATTTAGTGTTATCTTCAACTGCAGGACGAGTCACAGGATTTCTATAAAAGGCAACAGCTAAGAGAGCTCGCGATGCTAAATTCCAATTTTAGAGAAGAGAGCCCTCGACCAAGTGGAAGTAGTCTCTCTCCTTTCAATTCCAGTGGGATGAAGCGCGCCAAAACCGGTTGGTAGGGATCTTTTTAGATTTGTCTGCCTTGATGGTCGGTCTGAGAGGGGCCGTGGCTGCATATTGGCACCCTATTATACCTCTCAGTAAGTCTCAAAGGAGTACTGGGCTGCGAGACATGGCCAGGAGTTCTAATGCAGAAGCGTTGTTTGGCAACATAACAATGTGGAAAGGACAAGAAGATTTATTGCCGCGTCCATGACCGTAATTCCATGCTGTTTTTAACTTAGAACAATTATTGCATTTATTTATTAACCTTTGCTATTGGGGTGGCGTTGGAAATTATTCACATTGGGATACCTGGCACCGCGATTGAGGGTTCGGGCTACATTTTCTTAAACGGGATTGGTTTTTTCTTTTTTGGGTTTGTTGTAACCGATTATAGGGTGATGAATTTTGTTATTTAACCTTGGTTTGCTATATGTCAAGTAATGTAATGTGACCCAAATAAAAAATGTATGTCAAGTAATGTATTTATTTTCGTGTGTTTTAGGGTATGGAATATTGGAGAGAGAAGATTAAGAGAGAGAGATTTGAAATTTAGAAGAAAGAGATTCAGAAGATCCGGAGAGAGAAAGGGTAGACATGATTTCGGATTTATTTGATTTCTAGGTCTAGAAAATAATGTTCATTTTCAACTTTGAAAAGCAACACGTAAGTTTGTAGATTTATAAATTTAACCAACTCTTGGAGAGAGAAGATTAAGAGACAGAGAGATTTGAAATTTAGAGAGATTTGAAATTTAGAAGAAAGAGATTCAGAAGATCCGGAGAGAGAAAGGGTAGACATGATTTCAGATTTATTTGATTTCCAGGTCTAGAAAATAATGTTCATTTTCAACTTTGAAAAGCAACACGCAAGTTTGTAGATTTATAAATTTAACCAACTCTTGGAGAATGGAGAGAGAAGATTAAGAGACAGAGAGATTTGAAATTTAGAAGAAAGAGATTCAGAAGATCCGGAGAGAGAGAGGGTAGACATGATTTCGGATTTATTTGATTTCCAGGTCTAGAAAATAATGTTCATTTTCAACTTTGAAAAGCAACACGCAAATTTGTAGATTTATAAATTTAACCAACTCTTGGAGAATGGAGAGAGAAGATTAAGAGACAGAGAGATTTGAAATTTAGAAGAAAGAGATTCAGAAGATCCGGAGAGAGAAAGGGTAGACATGATTTCGGATTTATTTGATTTCCAGGTCTAGAAAATAATGTTCATTTTCAACTTTGACGATATTCCAAGGAAGAATAAGATACAGGACTAATAGTTAACAATTGTTTGTTTTCAACTAGGAGAGATATCATCCTATTAAATAAATAAAGGGTTTTTTCGTGCAAGCATTTACCAGTATATGGTATAATAATTAATAAATTGGTGGTCACAAGAAATTCAGTGTCTTACCCCGCGATTTCATCTTATCTGGCCCTACCTGCTCCGATCGCCCGAAGAGGTTAGGGATTCAGTAAATTTTTTGTGATCAGGTAAGTATACAGGATGGTTTTTAAAAAAATCAAGAAACTGGTAAGAGGTGGGTAAGTGCCAGTCTCCGTCTCGAACCCTACGTGCTCCAATCCCTGCCTCGGGTGTCTGCCATGTTTGTTTTGGAGTCTCAAAACCCCTGAATACGGTCTTTAATAAATTTTCTTTATTTATCTCTTTTCACTCATTACTCTAAAAAATGGGAGAATGGCGGCTCAGAACGCGTTTTGATAATTAATACCCATCAAGGACATTTTCAGCATTAACAAATGCTCTCAGCATGTCCTTGACGGGTATTAATTATTAAAACACGTCATTGACGTCATTTTCCCCTAAAAATCTCTATCAAAATCCAAACAAAACAGGGCCTGGAGGCCCAGAAATAAAGAATGCACAGATTTGGAGGCCCAGAAATAAAGAGAGCCCATCAAGCGAAAAGCCTGAATTGGTGATATCTCAGTAAAGCCCAATTCGCTTTTGCCATTTTCTTCGAAACCCCAATCCCTGAGACGACGACGAAGACCATCGACCAACCAATAGCCAGAGAAGAAGGCGATCGGGCGCTGCTGAAGTGCTTCAGAGAGAGAGAGGAGTAGTATTCATGGGGAAGACTCCGGTGAGGATGAAGGCGGTGGTGTACGCTTTATCGCCGTTCCAGCAGAAGGTGATGCCAGGTCTGTGGAAGGATATACCTGGTAAGATCCACCACAAAGTCTCGGAGAACTGGATCTCCGCCACCCTCCTCTTCACCCCCCTCGTCGGCGTCTATATGTACTCTCTCTCTCTCTCTCTCTCTCTCTCTTAGGGTTTTCTGTTTTATATTGAATTGTCATGTACTTATGAGCGTGTATGATGAGTGCTTGGTTTTTTTTTTTTTCTCGCCATCGGAACGTTAGCCTCTATTTGATACTATCGTTTAGAACTTTCTTACTGTGTTTTCCTGTTTAATTTTTACTTGATTTGATTTGATTTTGGTTAGTGACAAAAATTGAGTTGTCAGATCTAAGGTAGTCCGTGAAATGATTTTGAAAGGGATGGAATGGTCGCTCCTTGGCCGTGGAATGATTGTTCACCAGGAACGATGGATCCGGGGGAGACAAATTAGGGCTCTGGTGAACGGTGATTGCTTTTGCAGCATAAATTCTGTTTCTTATACGGAACCAAACAGTGCCCGAGAGTTTTGATTGGATGCTTATGGGTAAAAAAAAGTTCCGAATTTTGTGTGCAGTTCAAGGGGAGCTTGAATTTTACATGAGCATCAGCTTTTGTTCTTGGAACATTTGTGATTATTGTGGCTTTTCGCCCTTACGAGCTACTGCTGACGTAGTTGATTTTCCCCAGCTCTATCAACTATTCTCTAGGCTGTGTATTTTACGGCCCCTGACTTCCTGAGCTGCTGATAGGAGAGTGAGAAATGCAGTGAACAATGATTTTATAGCATATAGAGGGAAGAAATAGTGTCCATACCACCAAACTAAATATTTGTGCTTGTGTTATTCAAAATTTATCTGAGGCATCTCAAGATCCTCAACTTGAGTGCAGTCTGGAGCCACCCTACAAGTGTTAGGTTGCTTGAATCCAACTCATTTGCAGCCAAAGGTATACGTATTAGTTCAAACTTTTTGGGACTTGCATTTGTTGGACTTTTGGATAACGAGTAAGCAAGTCCGTACTTGTCCGTTTGTGTGTACATATCCCTTGGAATGTATTCTTTTTAACAAAGAGCCTCTGGAAATTGCCTGAGTCTTTTGCATTTTCCATGCTGTCGGGAATTTGGAAAGGATACCACCTGTTAGTTGTTGGACCAGTTTAACCTATCCGTAACAATAGAAGTTACTTATTTGCTTAGATTAGCTGAAGAAAGCTTACAAGTGAAGAGCATGGTGTCGCTTTCTCACAATTGGAAACATAAACTTGTAACAGTGTGTAGACACTTCACACTTTTAGGCAACAGGAATCACAATATTACGTGATTCCAGGGCATGGTGGAAGACATGCTGCAATTTATATTCACGCCACTAATTGAAAAGGACCAATTACCTTATTTCTTTTGGCCTTAATTTTAGCATCCCAATTGAATTGATATGTTAAAACAATTCAGTAGATAGCATCCATCGTTGTGGTGATGAGCTGAGGAATACTATTGCTTTGGGAAGGAAAGATGAAAGAGGGACGTTGCCTTTTCTAGATTTTCGACTTGTATTCTTGGTGGTTATTGCTTACTCAAAAGAAATGCATCATCTGTTGTCTGCTTAATCCGACTTGTATTCTTAGTTGTTATTGCTTACTCAAAAGAAATGCATCATCTGTTGTCTGCTCAAGTAACAGCGATGTGGCTTTGCAGAAAATGTCTGATTTGTGTTTACATCTCATAATTTAGGTACGTCCAGAATTTTCAGGAAAAGGAGAAGATGGAGCACAGGTACTGAAGGGACGCCATGGTGGAGCCAAGTGCTTCAAGTGAAGACCATTTTTCTATTAACTCTTAAATAAGAACCCTGTCATGTAACTGTTGCAACTCTATTGAGTTATTTCCAGACACTAGCTACTCATGTTTTGCAAATTCATGTTTTCCTGCTACTTTCCCTTTTTGAATGGTTTGTGGTTAATTCGAGTCACTGGATGGATGTTATGCCTAGTTATGGAAAACTACCTCGATTCATTGAATGATTCGTGAATGCGGTTCATAGGTACAGAAAAGTATAACGGTTTATGTGCCTAAGCCCAAAACGGCCATCCTTCGTAACTATGGGGAAATTGCAGTTGACGTTACCATTTAGCTGATGATGAAGGTAAAGGAAGGAAACCCACTTCTTTCAGTTTTAATACTAAATAGATACGAAGATTGATAAATTCAGGAACTGAGTCTCTGAGATTGGCTTTCCCTCCATCCTTAAGGCTAGGCATGCCAGCCTACCCTTTCTCTTCTTTCCAGACTGCTCTTTTCCAATGGTACCTCGTTTGCTGTTCTTTTGCGCTCCCGTGCCCGTGGTGTTAATAGTTCAATTATCATTTAAATTTTGCACCCGAAACAGTTTTTATTTTTTTGATCTGCCACCCGAAACAGTGTTTGAAAGTATCTTTTCCTACTCTTTTCCCGATATAGTTATCCCCAACTCTAATCCAAGATATAGTTCTCCCCAGCTTTAATCCAAAAAAAAAAAAAATGTTGCTGACAACTTCCTGGCTGACACGGGCCCGATTCTGCATTGCAATGAATCGAGTTTGGGACGAGGACAGCCCCTATAATGCTATGGTACCCAAAACATGGTTACCAAAGTAACATTAAATAGAATTTACCACAGCCAGTCGTGCGTATTGGGACGGCAAAAGCATTGGTGTCTCGATGGTAGTATATTGTAAACATGGCCGACGAGCAAATAGCTATTTGCAAATAGCGAAATAGCAACTGCTATTCTTACCCATCACTAGGCATCACATCGAATATGTTCTGAATATTGGAGTAGAATTTAGCATTTTGAACGCTAAACCTGCAAGGATATGAACTCATAGTATTGAGGTTCTCTGTTTCAAGCTCACGGCCCCTTGTTGAAAATCCCGTAATGAAAACTGAAGGATTAATAAGGACCTAGAATTACTCAAGTGTAAAGGAAGAATAGCTGAAAGCTAGAGAGTAGTTGCGTACGACCAGACCACCAATGAATCGGCAATGACATATTTCTGGCAAGAAATGCCAAATTAAGTTGAAGAGATGCACAAAACTCGAGCATTATTACATGACAAACCAATTGAGAGAAATGGCAAGCTACATATTATCCAAAGATGAAGCAAAATCCGGATAACATTAATATAAAGCATGTTCTGAATTTGAAGCGAAGTATGTTTCAAACGAATACATAGTACTAATAGGGGCATACAACCAGCAAAAGTTCCATTGAAACTACAAATATTAAGAAAACAACGAACATAGAACTTAATTCCAGATATACGTCACACAAGTCATAACCCATAGGGTAACATCGCCTGATGACTGGGCCCTTGAAGTCCACAAATTCTCTAAGAGGCAACAGCATCTATAAACGCCCTTCCAGGTTGACGCGCCGCTAAGGGTCCATGGCACCCCAGAAGCTGCAAGAATCAAAAGGTTTGTGAGTTACTTGTGTGGCAAAACAAGACAACTACTGAAATAGTAGATAGCTCTAGACCAAGAAAATTATCAGACTAACCTTGGCATTGACACCATCTGATAGAATGCGGTTTTCAGCTTTCCACCTAAGATAATCAGAACGGCTGTACTTGGTAAATCCCCTGCAATGACGCACAGTTAAATTGCACAACTCAGAATTCCACTCAAAAGTCATAGCTTCCATGCAAATTTAATCATTTAAAACTCGGTTTTCTAGCCCATTCTTTCATGGTGGTTTTAAAGCGGACTAGTCATTCTGTAATTCCAGAATATGAGTGTCCTGTCAACTGATCCTATGGATAGCACGGAGAATGAATCTGTCATCTTGATATAGCTGGTTCTACTGCATCGGATATTTATTCCAGTATCTAGAATATCAAATACGTAATCAAGAAATATATGAACTGACACCAGTTACATATGCAAAAGAATGAATAAGAACTTCAATGAGGGATGTGCTAAATAGGTAAAAACTGATAATTTAACTATGCCAGCTAGGAACATGATTGATTCAAGAAATAAACGACACCAACAATTATAGGCTTCATAGCATAGAAGGAAAAACAAATGGACTATTGGAAAGTCCAGCAACTTGTTTTGTAGGAGTGGGATTTTTCCCTCCCCTTTCTGATCATTCATTAGTCTTCTATAGCCCAACGTGACTTCCTTACAAAGAATGGTGGGACCAACTAAACTAAAAAACACAACCCGAGAGAGAGGAGGAGGAGGAGGATAAATCAATTTGAGTCCACTGTGCAGGTTATGATGCAGGAATGCAAGATTTTCCAACTACAGGCATCTTAAATAAATACGTGAATCAATATATTACTAAAATAATTCCAGCATACCATTTCCTGCTGACAATGATCTTTTGACGACCAGGGAACTTGAACTTTGCACGGCGCAAGGCTTCCTGAGCATGCTGACTGTTTGTATCTTTGCAGCGAACAGATAGAAGCACCTGGCCAATGGCAACGCGGGCACACGTTCCTTGAGGCTTACCAAAAGCTCCACGCATACCAGTCTGGAGCCTATCAGCTCCAGCACATGAAAGCATCTTATTAATACGCAGGACATGGAATGGATGCACCCTAACTCTCAAGTGAAACGCATCCTTTCCAGCAAACTTAGTCATGTATTTGTTGCAAGCAATACGTGCAGCTTCCAATGCCTCACTGGAGACATTTTCCTTCTCCCAACTAACCAAATGCACGCAAAAGGGGAACTCGTCGACTCCCTTCTTCTTCATTCCAACATCATAGATCCTAATCTTTGAATCTGGCACACCACGGCAGTACCTTGATTTAGGGTAAGGCTTGTTTTTTATCTGGCGATAACACCTTGCAGGTCCTACAATAGTGAAAAGGCAATATAAATAGAAGGTCATTATACGACATTACCAAGTGATACTGAAAGGCCTTGACAAATTTAAGAATCGAACATGCATGTTACATTTCAATTTCTACTCCAAAGCAATTACAAGAGGAAGAGAAGCAAACAGAAATGCCAACAAGATACGGTAGTAGGGAATCAATGGTCAAGAAAGGTCATGAACGTTTAAATATGCTATGTTTAGTCAGGAAGGAGATGAAACACTTAAGATAAAGAGTATGCCAACCTACATATACAGCTATAACAAAACTAAAACAGAAATGATTTGAATTACAGGAATTACATATGGAAAAGCCAAACAACTTTTCAATCTCCTAAACATCCCCAGCTTCCAACAAATTACGAATGTATCTTCCCAACAAGATTCCTTCACCAATTGTCTGGGTCTTAGTTCATTGAAAGCAGGCTTATTCACAACAAAGAAAGCATAATCAAACAGAAAAGATGCAAAAGTTTACAAAATGGTTTAAATTAGCTTATAATTCCTTTTATTAAAGTCTGTATTGAGTACCCTGATTCCTTCAATTAGGTCATAAATCAGCAGCATCAAATCAGGTCCCCAAGACAACAACTTAACACGTAATTGAACCCTCGTAGTTCTCTCATTTGCCCGCGGAACCAAATACACAATCCACTCAGCTCAATACATATGACTACCAGGATGAATCAAATCAGGTTCCTGTTTCCGCTATCACAAAACCTAGACCACCACTAGCTATAAAGCAGAAGATACAAATAAAATTGGCATTTTCAACAAAACCAAACAGAGAAGTGGTTGGATTAATGTATTCAATCCAAGTCTCAATCGAAAAACAACCTCAGAAAACAAAAACATAGCATCAATCAGTGAAGACAAAATTCAACGCAAAACCCACAAAATTTAGACAGGAAAAATCAAAAGGGTTTGAACGACGAGCAGAATCCGCGAACCAAATGTAACATCATCATTTCACAGATCTAAGCACCTGGGCTCGTACATAAATACGCGTAATATAGAGCGTAAGGTGAGAGAAACTTACTCCTCCCCATGGCGACAAGTCTCCTGAAACCCTAGGAAATGAAGAGAGAGAGAGAGAGAGATAGAGAGAGACGGTGTTTGTTTCTGTATTTATAATCCTCCCCATGGGAGTGTTCAATTTGTGTACTCGTGTGGAGACATACGTGTGAGCGTGCGTCATTTTAGGCCGGATGGGCCGACACAAGCCCAAGTCCGGATACTTCTTGGACCTAACAGATCAGGCCGGCCTATTAAAAATCATTTTTGCTTCTTCTTCCCCAAGGCAACACAAGTTTGACGAAATCTACGACGCGATGCACAGCGGCGGCTCCGGGATTTTACTTTAACGGTGACAAAAATATTTTAAAATTTTTTTTATACAAAGTTCTATATAAAATGAATTTTTTTTATTATGATTGAAAATGAATTGTGCTTAATTTATTTTGTTTTGTTGAGTTATATTATCTACGTACTCACAAATCTAAGTGGAGTTTTTTTACATTGATTATTCATGAACAATTCAGTACCAACAATATGAAAGAAAAATTAAATTATATGTAAAAAGTACCCACCCTCCATAACTTCAAAATTTTCTCCATATAATTTAATATTCCTTTCATACTTATTCAAAATTATATAATTTTGGCAACAAACTACTTTTTGAATATAAAATGCAAAAAGAATTAAATTTGGAGTGGGCAGGAATAATGATGGGAGGAAAAGTGATGATGTATTTGAAATAGAGTGTGAATATAGAGATATAAAGGGTTGTGGCTAGCTACCTTCTTGGAGAATGGTCTAAAGCGGTGCGGTGGGGCAAGGAAACCACCCAAAAAGAGAGAGATCTCTGCATCTACCAGAGAAATATTTGTGACGGTCATGGAAAAGGAGGCCTAGTAAAATCCTCTATATTCACCTTATGATGAAATATTATTAATTTGATTCTCTAAAATGAAGAAATAGAGGATGTTTGATTGGAGATGCTCTTAATTAGGCTAAGAGATTGTGGGCTTATGCTCGGTTAACGTAATTCAGATACTTGTAAGTGCTACACTTTGTAATAGTCAAAAGCAACTATGTTTTTCTTTTCTTTTCTTTACTTTTTCTCCTGATGTTTCTCTGAATGCAAATGGTAAGAAGGCAATTTGTTGGCATCCGTAAGGGCTGCAAATGAACCGAGCAGTTCGCGAGCTCAGCTCGTTAACACTCGGCTCATTCAACAAAAGCTCGGCTCGTTAAAGGAGACTCAGCTCGATTAAAGAGGTTCATTTAATAAATGGCTAAGCTCAGCTTGTTAGGGCTCCAGTCAAGCTCGAGCTCGACAAACCTTGGCTCGGCTCATGCACCCAAGCAATGCCCCTCATCCGCTGAATAAATTCATATGAAATCTCCCAAAACTACGTTAAATCAGCGGAAAGACGGCGAGATCGATTGCACAACATTTTAGTAATCATTATCTGGAATATAATATCTGGATTGTTGGCACAACTGTGAAAGTTGACAATCTAAGCAAAACTTTTACAGCATAACAGCAACAACAGCAGATGTGAAAGGATCAGCCTAAGACATTTTACATATCTAACCCAAAAAAATGTGGAATATACATAACTTATATAACCCCCTCTCCGGCCCCATAAGGGAGAGAATCCATCATCTGGGGGTAATGGTGGGAACGACTCCACTGACAAGGTCACTGCCGGAGATGTCGCCCGACACGTAAGGAGTGTGCTTATTCTTCATCTCAGAGGATATAGATGAAGAAGGGATAGATGAAGAAGGGGACATAACCTTGCCAGGGCCACTGCTTAAGGATTCTGTCGTTTTGGTGTCGAACTCTGGCATCATACCCCATATGGTTTCAAGTTCGCGAACCACCTCTGCCATTGAAGGCCGGGCTTCAGTCTCCTCTTGGCAACACTTGAGGCCCAAGTTTACAAACCTCTCCACGCATTCTGCGGGGTAAGCTCCCATACGGTCGTCAATGACTGAGAAGATCATTCCAGATCGATATGCCGTGTTTACCTGATCCAGTCGGAATAAAGACAAAACGGTGACCATTTTATGTACTTAAAAATGAAAACTTGTGAATAGGTTTCATCTAGAAGTTTTACAGGAGAAAGTTGGGAGAGGATGAGTGATTTGCACAGTGAGGTGTAAGAGGCAACTACACTGCTTTCAGACTTAATCACTAAACCTTTGTAAAAGCAATTGTGAAGCAGTACCTCTCGAACAATGTTTTTGCCATGCGAGATTGGATGCATTCCGGTCAAGAGCTCTAGAAATACAACACCGAGGCTATAAACATCACTTTTGTCTGTCAACTTATGAGTAAGGAAGTACTCTGGATCAAGGTACCCCTGCACAGAAAAATGCACTTTTAAGGTCCACCCCAGATTATTATATACCAAATAAAAAAGAATTTACGCAGCCTTACAGAGAATCAAGATTCCCATCTCAACAAAATCAACCATCTTATTGATTCAACGACATGGCAGTTTATTCTCAATAATTGGGAAGAAGGATTTCCTTCAACTCTAGGATTGATCTCAACAGAATTAGAAGTTAAAACAATCAAACGTTTCATATAAACTTCACATCCACTGGAAAAAAGCATTCACCATGTCATGCACCAATATAAGATGGGTTTTTTTTTTCCCACCTAAAGGCGACACTGTGCTCAAAATTTACCATACGAGTAGGGACTACAGAAATATGAGGAAATTCATCTAAAATACTGGACCTTACCGGAGTGCCCTTTACGACTGTGGATACATGACCAGGCGTAGTTCCTTCAATATCCGGAACTGGGGCAAGTCGGGAGAGTCCAAAATCAGCAACTTTTGCGTTTAACCTAGAGTCCAACAATATGTTGCTGGCCTTGATATCTCGATGGAATATTGGAGGATCAGCTTCCGTATGCAGATAGAGGATTCCCTTGGCTGAACCTAATGCAATTCTCACTCTCATAGCCAAACCCAGAGGCTCTTTAGTCTTACCTGTGGTGTCGCAAAAATAAAAGCACATACTAAATCATCAAGTATGTAACAAGTCCATTAATCGTGATTATTCAGTATTGGTCAGCCATTCACTAACAAGGAGGTAGAGAGTGAGTGGAGGAATGCTATGAAAAGAAATAGAGCAAATTCAGAATAAGTATATAGAATATACCAGACAAGTGGTCTCTCAGGGTGCCATTGGGCATGAATTCATAAACCAACATCTACAGGTCAAAAAGAGTATTCGTGTGAGTAGTAACCAAGCATTGCACAAGAAAAAGGCTTACTTAGTAAAAGTACGAACAAGCAGAACAATGCTAGAACACTACTAATTTCAACGGGTGAGGAAGAGGGACCAATCATTACGAAGAAATACAAAGGTTACTGCTCACTCAAGTTCAATTCAAAACTAATGGACAAAACAATGGAAGTGGCAATTTCTAAATTATCCCCAACTCCTGAGGGCTCCGGATCGTTTTCTTCCTAATCAGATAATACTTCGCTTTCTTTGTCCTGCTCTTTCTTTTACTCTCCTTCTTCTCTTCTTATTGGTTCTTAAGAATAGAGAACTTATAGAGGGCTCTATATGCTCTTCTTTATTCTTCTTTCACTTCTTATGTAATCTTCTTATTTGTTACCTATTACACCTTTTGTTGTTAGCTTGGAAACACAATGCACCGAAAAATAAGATTCCTCCATTGAGTTCAACCTATATTTTTCCCTACCATTACGTAGATTTCTACATTCCTTTTTTCTTCCACCAAAATGCTTTAAAATTCCAGTTAAGTGAGCTTTTACATAAACTCGTGACCAAGTGCAGGTGAAGTTCACATTAAAGATACCTGTTCACTTTCTTCATCACAATATCCAAGCAAAGAGACCAAGTTCCGGTGATGTAACCTTGACAATAGTTCTATTTCAGTGAGAAACTCCTTTTCTCCTTGCAATGATCCTTCTTGTGCACGTTTTATGGCCACAACAGTGCCATCAGCAAGAGTACCTTTGTAGACCTTCCCATAACCTCCTTGTCCAACTTGAGCAGAGGCATCAAAATTGTTAGTTGCCAGAGCCAATTCTCCATAAGTATAGTCTTTCACACCATCAATTTTGATAGTGATCTTGGATACTGCAAAAAAACATAAGGTGGGGCCAATGTAACAAAAGGTAAATAACAATTCATTTGATGATACTGTACTTGTAGATACCAGTTACATCTCCATACTTATATTTTTTTAGAGGGACTACGATACGCATATATCCTGAGACAAATAATAAACAACCCCAAATGGTCCACTTTCCACTGGTCAAGGAGGACTGAGGTAGATAATGATTTGGAAACCCCAATACTTAACGGCTGAATATGCAATATAAGAGATCCAAAAAGAGGCAATCAAAACTACAGTGTCACAGTTTGCCCATTTGTAAAATATTTTCTTCTCGAACATTTCAGCAATCTGGCATGGTATATGAAACCAAGTTAAAACAGCCCTGGCTAATTCAGGGGGGCTAACAAACATCAACATCACGTTTTAGTATACAAAACAGCTGCCATTGGTAAAAGGGCAGCTTTCTCATCCAAAAAAGATGTTGCGATGATCTTTATATATTCATTCCAGGTTTTTTTTAAAAATTCCAAAACAGCCATCTCATTGTAAACCATGTAAGAAATGCTTTAACATACCCAACCATTACATATAAAGGTCGTAGAAATAATATGTAGAAACAATCACAGCTGCCAACAGATTCAAAGTGGTCAGCTACCAAGCTGGGTTAAGAAAATGAAAAAGCATGATAAATAAGATTCCATTTCAGCTACTGGACGCTATAAGATACTCACATTGACGTCTTTTTGACACTGCTTGTTGTCTCCTCATAAGCAATCTCAATATAATAAGAGACACGACTGCAGATAATGTGACTGCACCTGCAACTGCTCCTACTACAATGCCAGCTAGTGCCCCCTTGCTAATACCAGATTTTGAAGATAAGGGAATCACTGGAAGAGAAATAAAAAATTATAAGCCCAAAACAATTAAAAGAAGGCACGAACATAGGTCTGTATGCAGTTAATATCATCCCTAGCATGTCCATCACTGTTGCAGCAAGATACTGTTATGCAGCCAAACATTTGATGCCTTGGTAGATTTATTTTCAGCACGGAAGATCAAGAAAGAAGCGGCATGAAAATATGCCACGGTTCAAATGTGGGCAGCTACATGAATTCACGATTCTCTAAAGGATAGGGCTGTATGTTCACTTAGATTCAATCAATTCAAGTCCTTTCTTACCACAGCATCCCATCCAACATAATATACGTACAAATATTATAATGCAATGGGGATCAGGCTCCAAACTTATACCACCAAAGAAGTGATCGGTTCAAATAGGAGCATAAGCTAGTGTTCTCCCGTTTATAAAATACCCTATTGCTGGTATGTAAATTGTTCTTACCTACCACACCAGGGCAAACATCACTAACATAGACACGCGGGAACTCGCTAACACATTTTAAATCAGAGCACGGAAAATAACAGCCTTCTCTCAGCAGAAGAGACAATACCCAAATGTTTGTCCCTTGTGGGTTAGAAGAAGCTTCAAAGGAATATAATGGACCGCCCCTTACTACCAAAGAACTTGGGCTATTTTGGGCCATGTTGTTAGGCGCCAACATGTTATTGGGCTAGTACAGAGTGGGTCATTACAAATGGTATAAGAGCACAACCCTGGGCTACATGGTAGGACCTGAGTGCTACACCATGGCCACTAGGAGAAGGTTGTTAGGCCATGGCACAATGAGGACATTGCACATTAAAGCGGGGGAGATTGCAATACCCCAATGTTAGTCCCTTGGTTGGTTAGAAGAAGTTTCAATGGAATATAATGGACCTCACCCCTTACTACCAAATAACTTGGGCTTAAGCTTTGATACATGCTGTTAGGCTCCAACAAGTTATTCGGCTAGTAAACAGTGGGTTGTCACAAAAACACGTTATATAATTTGATTTTTTATCTGAATTCCTAAGCAAACAGTCAGCTAAGGTTTATGATACAAACCATCTTCATAAGGGCCCCACAGAGTGAAGTTGAGAAGTTCATAAGGTCCGAAAATGTCACTATCAGGAATTTTCCATCCTGTGAACATGCTCCTGATTCGCATAACCTCACTCTTATTGAAGACATGAGAGGTGTTATCAATGTATACAGGGAAAAACTTCAAATACATCTTCAGTCGAGGGCCTTCCTCCCATATGAACGAATCAATGTAAAGCTGAAAAATCTCCAAGACTAGACCATTTGTTAGGTACACCTCAAACTGATATTTGTATGGCCGAAAATCTGTGAATCCAGGACTTTTCAACCGATATCCAACGAGCAAAGGTGCAGCACAGAAGCATGATAAAGGAGATGATGGGGCATATTCATAGGGGCATGATTGCACGGGACAAGTAGCATTGGAGTTTTCTGAGCTCTGGATATGACTGATATATTGAGTCTGCGTTCCACAGAACTGGACCAGGTTTGTATTCAAGCATATTGGATTTCCTTGAAGCCTGTAAATTATTTAAGCAAATAACAGACGAGGGACTTGAGTACTCCTTGAACCATCCTGTGACTTAAATATAACTAACTAGAGTGTAAGACACAGATTTTAATTATTACTGAACAAATAGTGCTTATAAAGAATGATTCACTGCGGATGAAGGTGGAAAACAAACCTAACAGTGACATTTGGTGGGAGGTTGGAACTGCCAGAAATATTTGTAATGATATTGTTCTGCAAGTCACTGCAGATGAACGAGCATAAAGCATTTTAAGACAAAGCAGTATCAAACAACTCCTCACGTAAAAAGACCATTAGAATCATAAGAGAGAGAGTTAAAACTTGCAAGGAATCTTCAATCTCAATGATAACAAAACAAGCATTGATAAGCTAGAGCATTTAGCATTATCAACCAACTTCACACATAAACCGTATTTAGAGTTTACAAATAAAGCTGTGGCTTGGACCTCAGAAAGAGAGCTGAGCTTGCTAAGAGTCATCAACTTTTTTTTTTTTTGTTGATCGGCAAAGAGTCATCAACTTTGCCACTAGCAAAACAAGTATGAGATGTTTCAGAGGGCATATGCATGCAGACACACGACACACACACACAAACACTGTTATGCAAACCTCTGCAGGAACTAAGGGCATAAAGCCTAGAAAAAATTAGAATCAACCCACTCATGTAAACCCATCAAAATAAGGAAAGAAAGTCACAAGTTCAATCTTCAACTTCTTTGTTAGCAAAAAAAGTATGAGATGGTGTGGAGTGGACATGGACATGGAGATACACATTAAAACACACACACACACAAAGATGGAAGGAAATAAAGATTCTTTGTAAAGGATTGTGTTCTTTGTTTGACTTACACTTCAAGTCCCTCAGGTCGACTGGAAGTCCTATTTTGCCATATAATGGATGGAACAGAACCATTCAGTGAATTGTTCGCAAGTGACCTGCATTCGAATGGTATACATAGTAAACACAATCATTTCATTGTGTAAGAAAAAGTTAGGCCATTTGTCCCAAACCAATGAGGAAACGGAGGGTTGAAGAATGCTCACAGTATCTGAAGCAGAGGAAGGCTGGAAAAGTTGGTAGGTATAGGTCCGGTAAGATTGTTGTTTGATAAATTACTGCACAATTGTTATGGATAATTGGTTCAGAACTCATAATTGGTAGCAAAATAGAGTGACGATTGCTACAATTCAGAAGACGCAAGTATAATTTTTCTGATCGTATCCCGTATAGAGATGGAGCATTACATTGTTGTCATGTTCGGGGGAAGCTTTTCTGGTGGAATGGAGCCATTAAGCTGGTTTGAACTGAGATCGCTGAAATTTAAATGTCACCATTGTAGTCAACATAATAACAAGCATCTATCAAACACAAAATGATTATGCAGAGATGATCACAATGCCGAGGGGGGCCCTCAATAAATAATTAACTCCATAGTATCTGATAACTACTGATGAACTTACATATAGGCGAGATTTGGTATCCTGCTCAGGTCAGGGATTGGTCCTTGCAACCCACAGTTCCTCAGACTCCTGATACAACCAAGAACAAAAATTCAAACCCAATATTAAAAATCAATTGAAACGGTTGAACATGCATGTTCTTATAACTCATTAAAAGAACACATAACTTTCAAGAAGAAAAGAACATCCACGCATGCAGTTTATTTTTGAACCATGTGCACTTACAACTTCAGCAAATGAGACATGTTGCTATAAGAAGCTGGTATTGAAGTCCCATCAAAGTGGTTGTTGTCCAGTTGACTGCCAACAACAAAAGAGGAAAACTTACGAGTTATGTGCTTCTTCATAGTAGAAAAATGATTTAGTAACATCATAAAGAGCAAAGCAAAAACAACATTACAGAGCTAATGTACAGAGAGAATATAAAATGTTGTTTTCACAGCTATACAAATACACAAGAACCTGTATTCTTCCATCACAAGAGGATTTTGCAATAACTCCCTCAGATCCCAGTTGCAAGGGTTCTGCTTATGCATAGAATAACTTTTTGAACTCTGCTTTATATTCAAAATGACACCATCGTCACATCGGAATACCCTTTAAGCCCATTGTTAGCCCTATTTGACCTTGACAAGTTTACATAGGTCCTGAGTTTGGTCTCTTTCTTTCCTTTGAAAACACCTAACACCTTCTAATTGATGGATATCGATACACATTGGTGCCTTGGCATGGGATCAAAGCTCATGTTGGGGAAGTTTTGCATTTCCTTCCCGTCAGCATCAGATGTTGGCGACTTCTATTCAGCTGAAGAGTTAGAAGCTGACGTCAGCCACGTGTAAGTGACCATAATCCTGGTTAAACTCAAATAAGGGATGAATTTTCTGTCCAACTCTTCGAGGAGATGTGCATACCTTCGAAAAACTTTATCAATGACAGTGTTCTACCAACCTATCACATACAAAAGTAAAAAGATAGATAGTGTCTTCATTTTTTCTCCAACTTCTAATCTCTTCCTTCTTAGATCAAGTTGCCTGTTAACATCAAATTGGTGATTACTTGTATTTAGCCGAAGAGTTAGAAGCTGATGTCAACCATGTCTAAGCGACCATAATCCTGGTTGAACTCAAGTAAGGGATGGGTTCTCTGTCCAACTCTTCGAGGAGATATGCATACCTTCGGGAAAACATGACCATTGCAAGCGTTCTACCGACCTATCACATACTAAATAAAAGGACATAAAGTGCTTCCATTGTCTCTCCAACTTCCAATCACAGGCAAATTGATCTTAGTGGAGAGTATTTCTATTTAGATGAAAAGTTAGAAGCTGATGTCAACCACGTCTAAGCGACCATAATCCTAGTTGAACTCCAAGAAATGAGCTTTCTGTCCAACTTTTCGATGAGATATACATGCCTTTCAGAAAACTTGACCACTAATAGTGATCTACGTAAACATCAGGCACAAAAGAAAACGGATAAAGAGTTTTTCCATTGTTTTTGCGGCTTCCAATATCCACCTACTAAGATCAAGTTGCCAACTATAGTTCTTACACTTTCCTTTCTTTCAGCTTCTTCTTTGTGTTGTGAGGCAAATTTTCCTCATTGTTTAGATGCCCAATGTCTTTGGTCTCCTTCATTTATTGACACTCATCTTTGCTTCAACCTACAAAAATGTTCAATACTTCAATTGCAGCATCACGAGGTTATTAAACCTCTTTGTTCTCTGCAATTATAGTTTTCCATATTCTACATTGAACCATAATACACACCTATATTCCCACACTCATTAAGATCTTGTGTTAGACCGAAAGAGGAACTACATACTACTCTAGTCAGCACCTTAGACACAACAGTCCAGCCACGGTGATGAGTTCCTTTTCCTATACTGGCTCATTCCTCGCCCAAACTTCTACTGCTATTGGTTTCAGATGAAATTATTACCACTTCCAATAACCTTATCCACAACATTCCCTATTTTGGTGGAGAACATTTTTCTCCAAAAGAAACAAGTCCAGGTAACTCAGCCCAAGCAGTCTTCTGAATACTTTTTAAGGAAAATGATGACCCTTTTTCCTTCTCTCTGCCCTTTGTTTCATTCTGGCTTATCAGACCCCGCAAAAACAGCAGCATCAGAAAATAATAGTATCCCGGAGAAGACGTAGTCAGCCACTCTCAGATGACAAACAAAATCATTAAAGCCTTGTTTGTTGTTCCACAAATGCACATTCTACAACTAATTCACTACAAATTAGACAAAAAAATGCAAGAATTCAGAAACCTACAAATGTCATTATAAATTATAGCTTACCTATCAGCAACTGGGAGTTCAAAATATGTTCTCAATAAAATCATGTACATGTACAATCTTAAAAATTGAAATCCGTACTCTGTAGCTCTTGAAGCAGAAAAACTTACAGTATCAGTAGCTTAGGCAGATTGGCAAGGTCTGGTGGAAGATACCCTGATAAGTTGTTGTTGTCAAGTAGACTGCAGATTTTTACATCAACAGAGCAAATGGCAAACACGCATTAGAGATTGAGATTTGAGACCAAAAAACTACCAGATAGAAGTGATAAAACAACAATGACCAACTTACAAGTGAACAAGATTTGGCAGCACAGACAGTTCAGGTGGAATTTGCCCACTAATTGAATTGTTGTTCATGTGGCTGCTCAGAGAACAAATTAATAATAATATCAGTAACAATGATCACAATTACAACAGCAACATTGAAAATAATTACAACAAGAATCATAGGAACCAAGAGAAAGAGAAGCTGCAATAGCTAATTAGCATCGAAATGAAACTCTTACAAATGCTTTGTTTTGTTCAAGTTTGCAAATGATTTAGGAAGTGATCCAGATATATGGTTCTGGTCAATTTGAATTCTATCCAAATTAGGAAGATAACCGATCTCTTCAGGCAAGGAACCAGTGAGTTGATTTCCATTTAAGAGCCTGGAAAACAGCAGAACAATATAGAATCAGGAGCATCCAAAAATATGGTATTATACGTAATTGATCAAATATGAACTTCAATAATTCAGGGAGAGCAAATAATTCGCTCTGAAAAGTAAAAATAAGAACTTATAGCATGGCTGTTCTTAATAATACTTCAACTTACAAGAGTTCCAAAGATGTAATATTGCCAATCTCTTTCGGTATGCTCCCACTTATCTGATTCCACATAAAATCCCTGTATGCACAAAACACAATAAAAATATATCAGGACAAAAATAAATCTATCTGTATAGGGGGGGAAAACTAAGCCCTTAAGGAGAAGTGATAGAGCACAAGAGGACCCAAGTTATAGCAAAAAATTTATTCAGTATATATCCTGATTGACTCACAATATTATCATATAAGATAGGCGGCCAAGCTCTGGAGATAAACTTCCTGACAGATTCATATTCAGTAGCTGCCTGCAAAGTAAACACAAACACCATTACAAATTTCCTGACAGATTCATACCCAGGATTTATCACAAAGAAAGAAGGTAGAGAAACAATCTTGTACAGATACTATAGTCATGACTCACGATGGGCTAAAAAAAATCATAGTGTCTTCACATTGTCTATTCTGTTACTTCAAACGCTTGGGTCATGATGCTAAATCAAATATTTATCCACAAAACTCAGTAAATGTCGTAAAGTATCGTATATCTTACAGTTTCCATTCTTCAACATTTCTCAACCTAATGATGCTTGTCTTTCAAAAGGGATTAGATATTGGCATACGTAAGGCAACATTGTGATTAATCAAAAGTGTTCTTCAGTTCGTGTACTCTTGTTATATGGAATATGCAGGGTATGCTAGTCACAAAATTAAGCATTTAGAGAAAGAAAAAAAAAGAAAAAAAGAAGAAGAGATGTAAGAGCTAAACTTATAGTTGCGTAATTGGCATAAGCTGGAAAGTATGTGAGCAACGTTAAACAGGCACATATCACTTTAGCAACACAGTTTCTGTGAAGTAGGTAACCATCGCATGTTCTCACTTTCAACAATAAGAAGAAATGTTATGGGATGAATGACAATGTGATGATCTCAACTGTCACAACGTGGTATATGTGATCAAATGTGCCTCCACTCGACAATGAAGGGAGGAATTGTAACCCCTTGAGTTCTGTGGGTGTTAATATTGATTATTGACTATTAATCCCACATCAGGAATATGCATGTGCATCCTGGGTATATAAGTAGAACCAATGACCACAGTGGCATCCCTTGGCTTGCCCTTTCGTGTGAGTTGTGATTGTTAAACCTTTTGAAGTATGTGCCCAAGCTAACCCAGATTTTCCTACCACCTTAACTTTCCAGTAGGCATGATTCACAAAATTCATTCATGATGCTCTGGTAAAGGAACAAGAATTAGTATAAGAGTGAAATCATACAATTCTCTGACATGTAGATAGCCATCATCCGATGTCGAATTGAAGCACAAAACCCCTGTCCAATTCGATATACATGGATCTCCACGATTCCAATTACTGAGATTCCGATGTGGATCAACCAGACTTTGCTTGATGGCTCGCAATGCTGTAACTGCAATTATTACAAACCGGTCATCATACTTCCGTCCACAAAATTAATCATCATCCTCATCTTCCAAAAAGAAACACTGAGTAAACTTTCTACACATTTCCCTAGTTGTGCATGTGTACTTCATTTCTGGAAGGGATGTTTAATACTAGATTAGGAAAGTTATTACCAGGTTCTTTTGACAAATAATTCCCTATCCAACATCCACTTTGAAATAACTAGCAAAAACAAAACATCAGTAAGTGTTAGCTCAACATCGGTTAATTACCGCCGCCAACCACCTCCAAAACTAGGAGGCTTTCGCAGAAGATATTGATTCCCTCAATTTGTACCATAAAAGTGCACTTTGTTTCATGATGATCCCATAGTGAATCTTTTGTTTACACTCCTCCGAATGATATATGTGGTCCGGGATCACAGGTGTGTGGATTGTTAGGGCGTGCCGTATGTCAGTGATTTATCACAGCCAAAACTAATATATGAAGCCGAGCAGGGACGGATCCATATGGGATTCCGCAGGGACGCGGCCCCCACTCGATTTTGTAAAATTATATTAATATTCTTAAATATTTTAGTTCTACTCAACATTTATGATAGTGTTCCAACAAAATAATTACTCCATATTTTCTATATGAAGATATTTGGGAGTGTTAGGCCTTGTTTGGATAGTGATTTGAAAAAAAATTCTCAACTCAAAAAATACTTATTACTCCTATTTCTAATCATTACTCACACATATCTCCAATCATTATTCTCATTTCTCTCTATATCTCTCCAATCATTACCCCTACTCCAATCATTACTCTCATTTCTCTCTCCACTCATAACCCTACAAAAATTTTCAAAAATTTCTCAAAAATTCATCCAAACACAGCATAAATTTTCACATCATCTTTTTGTGCAAACACACCCTTTTCTAATGATTTAGTATAAGATGAAGTTACATACACAATCACCAATTTGTCATTTAACGGCAAAGAAAGTATAAACGTACGGGTTAAGTTTATTATTTCCGTGCCTCCACTAATATGAACTTCTGGATCCGTCCCTGAGGCCGACCGACCACTCTAACCCATTCCCAATTGGTTTCGGGTTCCAACAGTTACATTAAGGTTACATACATTAGGACAGACAAATCCAGCATATCAAGCAACAGCCAATTCCATAGTTACCTTCTTCTGGTTGTGTAATCTGGCCATCTGCTCCAGTGAGCAGACAAAACCAACACAAGCACACACAAAACGCGCCTCCAAACAACCAAACCCTTGACCAGAACATCTCGGCAAGACGGAATAAGCCACAAACAAATTCTACAACCCAACAAACTCAACAGCCGAATCACCCATGCCCTGCAACTGATATAAGCAAGAAAAACAACCAAACAAATATTCAAGAACCCAACTTTGAGCAGAGTAGAAAAAGACCCACATGAAGGAAGGGATTCTCAGAACATACTTCAACAGAATTGCAGATAGGAAATTGAGAGTGGAGAGTTCTTACCCAGAACCAAAAAAGAAAATTCCCACCAGAAATTCGTGGAAAATAGTATGTGGGTGGGTACACAGAGTGTATGTATAGGCAACTTGAGGGGTGGGCGAAGGTGGGTCTGAAACTGCTGTGTTTTCTTTTTGGAGAGAGAGAGAGGGATGGGATTGACTCTAGGAGCCGGGAAGAGGGAGATAACGATGATGGGAGCAAAGCCATCTCTTTCATCGGCTGTTTAAAATACTCCATTGAATTATGTCTACGTAATGGGGCTTGGTGTTTATTGACTTTTTCTGGAAGCAGTTGGGGCGGCTTTAAATGGGGACTAGTATATTTTAAATTTCACACAGTGGAAGCAAAGTGGAAGTGCGAGATGGAAGAGAGATCTGGAAACAACAGAGGAAAACGGCCGATGGAATTGACGGCAAAAAGCGAAAATAGGAAAGTATTCCTCAGGAGTACTATTTAACTTCTACCCGAGATAGGGTAACCTCCGAGACAGGATAATCGGGTTGATTACGAATTACTCCCGCTGTACCTATTCTTTTGTCTCTTGTTCTATCTCAATCGAATAAAAAATTAATTACTCCCTCATTCTTTTTTTGAGTCCAGTATTTTATTTTGGGCTGTCCCTTAATAAGTGTCCATTTTGTAAAGTTAGTGGGTAAAAGTTGGTGCATTGTCTATTTTGTCCCTAAAAGTAGATTCTATTTTGAAAAGTTAGTGAGTAAAAGTGTAATGATGATGGGTAAGTAAGGAAAGTGGAGGAAAAAGTTGATGTGAAAGGTATAATGATGATATCTTTTTAATAAGTTGGAGTTACGAAGCAGGACACTTAAAAAGAGACGGAGGGAGTATAACTTTTAATTGATAGTACTATTTATATGCAATATAGATTTTATTTGATACATCTCAATGAGCTCTTTTAAAAGATATTTTCAAAATTATCTAAAAAATTATAGATTGTAAAATATAATCAATTGAAAAGTGACACGAATTCCTAAAAGAAATTAAAGAATGAGGACGGAGGGAGTAGCTGTAAGGGTTATTCGACTAGGTGGTGTTCCACATTACCTTCTTAAAAAATAGTAAGTATTACTTATTTTATATTTTCAAACTCAAATATAATGAAAATAAAAAATAATTTTTTGAATTTTTTTTGCACCGTTTAAAAGATCTCAATGAGATCTATCAAACAAGATTTATATTGCTAGGAAAATTATTTGCGTAAACACGTGATTTTCGAATTTGAAATTGTCTTCTTAAAAAATAAGTACTTATTTTTGGATAAATATGAAATCCTTGAGCTTGCTCGTGCCGCCCTTATCAATGATCGAGATTAGAGTTTAGCAGTCTTGTGATCTTATCCGGTGATCGGTTCTCTTGGTTTTTTTTTTTTCCCCTTAATTTTACTCATCATAGAAAAAATTACTTCCGGTCGTCCCATGTGCATTGCCGCTTGCAGTTCATAGGGTTAGCTCAATTTAGTAGTGTCTACAAGCTTAAACTTAGATCAAAACAATCTATCTATTGAGCCCTGTGACGAGAATTTCTCAAGGATCGCTTAAAAGTACTGAAAGATTGTTCGAACATTTCGAAAATATGTGTCTGTAAGAAGAAAATATTTATGAGTTCTATCTAATTCACTCAAGAAAGTAGAGTAGTTTTTTTCTCTTCTTTTCTTCGGTTTTTTACCGGTTTATCCGGGTCTCCAGGCTGGTTCGGTTGTGTTACCGGTCTGGGTCTCCCCAAGATCCGGCGGGTGGTGGGTGATAACAGTAAGGGAAAATGACGGCCCAAGACGCGTTTTGATAATTAATATCCGCCCATACTGAGAACATTTGTTAATGCTGAAAATGTCATTGGCGGGTATTAATTATCAAAACACGTCATTAGCCATCATTTTCCATAACAGTAAGGTTCGTTTGGTCTGTCCGGACTAGTTTTACCAGATCCCGACTTGTGCTTGCAAGGAGGTCTGGCTTGTTGTGGGTTATCTGGTCAACTACCGCACCCGGAGTTTCGAAGTGCCAGCAGAAACTCACTCTGGAGCATCCCTTTGCGGCTGTGAGGGATCCGTCCCTTACGCCATGAATGCCAACATTAGCCATTTAAAGGACCGATCTAATGGTTTGAGCTCTGGGTTGCTCATCTACTAATTCTCGAAGGGACCCTGCACCGCATCGCGCCGGTCTACTTTTGCAATAATGCATCTTTGAGCTTGTATGCCCTTTTGTGGTTTTGCTCGTTTCCTAGTTTTCGGTAAATTTAGCTCTTACCGACTGTTATGATTATTTCATGTAAGTGTTGTTAGGCTTCTTGAAATGAAATTTGTCGTTGATCAAAAAAAAAATCTAATTCACTCAAGCAATAAGTAAGTTTTTTTTATCAAGGGAAATTTCCATTCATAAACACGAGATTCTATCTCCTTTAGTATCTAGACACAAGTTTCTTGCTCTCTAACCCATACTGTAAAGCGGATCGAAGCCAAGTTCGACAATAGTGTGAGACAAATATAAAAACAAAAGGCTGTTGATTTTGCCACTCACTTTTTTGCTAACGCCACTCCCTTGCAAGCGTATTTTTTACACTTGCAGGAGAGTGGCGTTAACAAAAAAGGGAGTGGCAAAATCATTTCTCAAACAAAAGGCCCATTGTTTACACCATAATTTGGCAAATTAGTCAATATTGATCGACTAGGTCAAATCGTGACACGTGTCAACAGTATTCGGACTAGTTTGAGCATAATTTATGCATGTCGAATAATCGAACGGACTAATCGACAATTAAGAACGTGTTTTCATAACCTTGGACACATGTCAGATGGTGGAGAGCAAGCAGATCGTGGGTAAGACAGTCGACGAAGGCAGTTGAAAAAGGCATGCACAATATGGCAATAACTACCTGTCTCAGAACGTGGAGAAAGAAGAGGAAGGACAAGAGAAGTAACCGCCTGATTCAAATTTAAAGAGGGGACTTTGTCAAGTTTGAATTTCAAATCGAGAAGATAGCCTATAAATACAATAACAGAAGACATTTAGAACCCCCACACAATTGCCCAAAGGCTTCTATTTTTTATCTGTACTTTACTTTTCTTGCTCTAGGAGTAGCTTGTAACGTAACCGTCCATTCGACTGTGTTTATATTGTCTATCAACTTCTACTTTGAAGAATAATTTGCTATTCTTCTTCCATTTCCATTCACTTCATTACGTTTACTTCCAGAGAAGTCCTGAAATACGACAATGAACCAAACTCCACCACAAACACCCACATTCTAGTACTTAGAATATTTCTCCATCGACCACCGACAGCAAATAAAACAAAAGACAAACACCCATCCGAAGTGATAAAGTACGTTGATGTTATACTTTAGACAAGTCAAATAGGTGATTTTCATGAACTTATCAAGAGATCAGGGTCTAGTGTTGTGATCCCAAATTCCAAAACTAGTTTTGTGACGTGAAATTAAACTACAAAGTCTTACGATGCATTGTAGTATTTGTTAATTTTATTGGGCTCGTCAAGTAAGTAATTCATACAATAAAAAATAAAAAATTTAGCTACACGAGATTAACTATCCTATATAGTAACTGCATGATTCACGGCGCCACTTAACGTACTTTATTTGAAACACGCATGTCCGCTTATAAACTTGTTGAGTTCAATCAAGTTATCTATCTATATAATTAAAGAGTCATCTTTTAGATCTTCTTTTTAATACAAATTGGGACTATCTTCCCAACGTCCCAACAGAGGCATGGACTAATTCAATAGCCCACAATCCACATTAATTAGTAGTACGTATTAGTTTAGGCACGAAGAATAACTGTTGAAACTGCAGGGCAGCTTGGCATATGTGAAAGGGTTATGGCTTATCTTTTGACTCAAAAACCTCAAATACTATACCCGTCTGAAAGGAATCACAAATTAATTATTCGGGAAAGACTTTTTTTACGGAGTTTTCCGTGAATAGTTGTTTACGGAGGTGAATCTCAAGCGTCCAAAGTGTTTTGGACGGTTCGGATTATAATGACCATTCCCCGGAAAAATTTCATTTAAATACAAACCGTCCAAAGCTGAAACGGACGGTCAAGATTACGCGGCTCCGCGAACAGCTCTGTTTATAGCGGCTCCATGAATAAATATATTTCTTAATTAATCTCTCGTTTGGACAACCTAGCTACCCACTTCCTACATTAAAAAATGTCGATTTTTAATTATGGGCTGATGCTGATGCCTTAACCCACCAGCATTTCTTTCGACCATCTGTTGGTCGCTTGTAGATATAGTACATCGTTGCGTTAATTGTTTTTTTTTTAATGTAGGGTGTCTCGGGTCAGCTTGCATATAGACTTATCCTTACAGATCTTTCCACAACCGTTTCACACGCTTACGCTTGGGATGATGTGGCTCTAAGAGTTGTTGGCAAAAAGAATCGAACTTGAGACCTTTGGATGGAGAAAACACCCGAGTTTGAGGCCAAGACCACTTGACCAATCCCTTGGGTTAACGTCGTTGTTTTTTAATTTAATTTAGTTTTCCTTTTGTTTTCAATCTTTCGAGAAGGCAGACACAAATTGCATTTGAATCCACCACGAAAGTCCGAAGTCTGCCTGGAAACGTTTTGAACTACTCCGATTCAGGTGAAACAGGCGTACGTGTTGCATCTAGAAAAAAAAATATCCAAAATATAGGACTGGGCAAAAAAAAAAAATTTTTTAAAAAATTCAAAATATACGGCTGGACAAAGTAAAGATTATATATGCAACGTAAATCATCGATAGACCACTTCAACTCGACTCGTCGGTGATCAACTCGATGGATTAAACACGGGGTGAGATCGATTTGAATAGCAAATAAATTAAATTTGAGCATATTTTAATTTGAAGATTTTTAAAGTGAGATCCGAAAAATACATAAGTCTCGAACCAAAATCACATATCGTACATATACACAATCATAGAAGTCTTTTTAATGAATGTAAGGTTTGCTTTTACAAATATGAAGAGAGTGTGATGCGCCTATCAAAAAACAAAAAAAGGTTCAAGGTGAAGTGAATTTTATTTTTATTTTTTTTAATTTATACTTTCTCCCATGAAAGAGAAAGCACCATATTTTATTATACGTTCATAGTATATAGTATAGATAGACAGATACCTACCATCAACCATAAGTTGATCATATCTTTTTAAATTAACAAAAACCATTAATCTTTAGGCTGATCTTGCGTTTATTTAAAATTTTGAAACTCAACAATCTACGCAATGCGTTTATTTAAAATTCGAAACTCAAAATATACGTATCGCCATTTAACCCCAAAGGGGTTGGTCTAATGGTCAAGGTCTGAGACTTAAGGGCTTGTTTCCTCTTAAGATCTCATGTTCGAAACCTTTCAGGTGTTATCAACTCTTCTGATGCCAGTTCATATAGATCATTTGCTTCGGTTTCAAGTGGGGGGCCCTGCTAGTGGACGATAGATACGTTTATGATCCCCCAAGATTAATCGAGACGTTTCCGACACCTGGTTATTATTATTAAAAAAAACAAGCAACGAACGTCATGGAAGAATCAAAGTATGTATGGCCGCATTGCATAGATAAGATCGAAAGAGTTGAAAAAACTAGGAGGCAATTGAAAATTGTGATTGGAGATTTGGATTAGCAGTTGTTGAGAATAGGCGAGAAATCAAAGTAAAAAATGCACGCAGTTGACAACGTGCGATTTGAATCAAGTAGCAGGCCGGGTCGACGAAATTAGATTATCAACTTCGTAAGGTTTTATCTGGGGGCTGACTTTTGCAAGAAATTTTTTTTAAAAATAAATAATTAAAAGAAAACCGATTCAAGGCAATAAGTTTTCTCGATTTTAAAAACCTCAGTGTACAATGTTTATGAAAAATAGTAATTCGTTTTGGAAAAAGATGAGGCCCCAAATAAAAAATCGAGGATTTTTAGGAGTCCGACTCCTCTCCAGTCTCTATAGAATCGGAGGATCCTCGAGTATCATCTAAAATTGCGACACGTTGCAGCTAAAGCATCTAACCGTCAAAATTTAATTAAAACACCCTTTACTGCACTGGTTTTTAAGCCCTAACTACAATAGAAATTACTGCGGCAGCGAAATAAAAAATTAAATTATTTCTCCACAATATATACTTCCTTCTTTTTGATCTTCTCCACAATATATATATGCTTCGTGAAAGATATTTTCCCGGAAGAATTCCTTCCATTCCATTAAAGATAAGGGGACCCATCATTCTCATACTCTTCTTCCTCTACTATCTACATGTCACATTATGCGACTGAAACACCCGAAATAATGGGCTTATTCGTTTTGGGTCTCAAAATTTATGCGCACGGTCTTCAATAAATTTTCTCCATCTATATTTTTCCCTTCATTACTCTTAAAAATCTCTCACAAAACTCAAACCAAACAACTGAAACACCCCGAAATTGGAGAGATCATTCAGTGCTCCTGGGAGGGACTAAATCAAATCATTGATTGGGAGGAGAGTCAATCCCCATGATGTTCTTACTTATCAACGGAGATTAGTATTGTATTTCTTACGGCGAACCCTCCATTATTACGAAAACCGAGATGATAGTTAATCGGACGATGACTATTTTCTGGACTTAAGAGTTTTTTTTTTAGTGTGATGCAACTGGAGTACAAGGTGATGTGAATTATCTTAGGGCAAAGTACAGATTACCTCCTTATGTTTTAGCTGTTTGGCAGATTACCTCTCTGAGCTTTACTAATGTCCAATTTGCCTCCCTATAGTTTTGGAGTAAAATGCTACCGTTAGATTTTCCATCCAAACTAACAGGATTTGTACAACACACGCCTATTTTGAGATTGGGAATGAGAAAAAGAGCTGAATAAAGGTATATTTTGGATTGAAATGACAGCACTACCCTTCTCATCTTCTTCTCCAACACTATACTGCCAAACAACACAACCCTCTTCCCCCATACACGAGATATAGGAATCACCGCCCATCGTCCAGCTCCTCCTCATCCACCCACCGTTGCATCTCGTCGACACTTTTTCCGCCAGTAGTTGTCACAGCAATCTCAAAGTACTTCCGGTCTCAACCTTTCAGGCATGCACCACGGAGCTCGGTGTTGTTACCTGTGCCTCCATCTTCAAAAATGGCAGATCTTAATTTGAATAACCCACCACCAACCTTGGACCCCTTGCTGAATCTCTCCGTATCGCAATCGCCTCCGCCGCCGTCGGATCGAAAGTCATCGCCGGCAAGACACTCGTCGGGCTTTCAGGGAATGTTCGGCAGCTTCAAAAACACTAAGATTAGGTTACTCGTATTTAATAGGTGATTCCTTGTTTGATTTGAGTTTCAAATAGGGATATGCTATGCAATTTCTGATCGGTAAAAACTGATTTTGGGTTTCAATTTCTGATCGGTAGAAATTGATCTGGGTTTTAATTTCAATTTTCATTTTGCAATTATTGAATTAATTTCTACCATCAGAATTTGAGAAATTGGGTGTCAAAGCTAATTCAATGTCCACTTAGGTTTTAGATTGGGTGTCACTGGTACTTGTATAATTTTGGTTTGGGTTTTAGATTGCGGTATGCTGCCAAATGATGTCCGATTGAAATTGGGTGTCAAACTAATTCAATTTTCATCTTTCTCTCCCGTCTTTTTTTTTTTTCTAACTTTCTTTCATGTTTAATTTTGTGAAAATTAAAGCAGTAAACAATTCGGTTAGCATAACTAAAAAAATTAAAAGATTTCTTTCTTTTGTCTATTTACATTTTCTAAGCAAGAAGGGGAGAGAGAAAGAGAGGAGAAAAGACACATATTCTGGGAATTATCTCAAATCAAACTACAGGGGTATTTGAGTCATTTAACATTTTATGTTAACGGAGTTTGAGATGCACTTTACTCCAAAATCATAGGGAGGCAAACTGGTCAATAGTAAAGCTCAGGGAGGTCATTTGCCAAATGCTCAAACCATAGGGAGGTAATCATACTTTGCCCATTATTTTATAGCTTTTTTATATTTTCTCCTACGAAAGATAAAGCACCATATTTTATCATACGTGCGTACTCCTAGTATATAGCATAGATAGATAGATCGATCCATACCATCAATCATAAGTTTTTTAATTGATATAAACCATTAATATTTAGGCTGACCTTGCGTTTATTTAAGATTTGCGCGCAACACAACAATCTTAAGCTGACCTTGCGTTTATTTAAAATTTGAAACTCAACGATCTGCGTAATGCGTTTATTTAAAATTCGAAACTCAACGATCTGCGTAATGCGTTTATTTAAAATTCGAAACTCAAAATTTACATACGTATTGCCATTTAACTCCAAAGGAGTTGGTCTAGTGTTAAAGGCCTGAGACTTAGGGGCTTGCTCTCTCCTAAGATCTCATGCATGTTCGAAATCTTTCAGATGGTATCAACTATTCTGAGGCCAGTTCCTGCAGAGCATTTGCTCCGGTTTCATGTGAGGGCCCTGCTAGTGGACGGCGTGTTTATGGTTTTTCAGAATTAATCGAGATGTGCGTAAGATGACCTGAACACCTAGTCATTAAAAAAAAAAAAAAAAAAGCAACGTCATGAAAGAATCGAAATATGTATGGCGCACATCATTGCATACATAAGAAAGAGTTGAAATTAAAAACTTGCCAATTGTGATGAGAGATTGGGATTAGCAGTAGCTATTTGCGAAGAATAGGCGAGAAATCAAACTTATCAAAAAAAAAAAACATGCACGCATTTGACAACGTGCGATTGAATCAAGGTTTATCTGGGGGCTGACTTTTGCAAGAAATTTTTTTAAAATAACAATTTTGCAGAATCGGCCAAGATGCCTTCAGTCAGACGGCGGCATCAGGGTTTCATTTAGGTGCCAGGGGCAACGAAGTTAGTAGTTCAACTCCTCTTTCAAGATGTAATCTAACTATTCTAATCATATTGTCTATTGCCGGTAAAAAAAGGAAAAAAGAAAAAGCAAATTCGCACTCACAATTAGTTTCTTCGAGATTTCTACTGTATTCTATCTAACTATTCATTTAGAAGAAGAAGAATGCAGAGAAATCAACATGGGTAGTGATAGTTGGGGGCAGTTCGCAATCCGCATCGACGAAGTAATTAAATGCCCGGCCCACATGTGGAATTTTCAAACTTATTAACTTTTATGGGTAGAGAGTAAATTAGGTTTAACGAATGACAAAAACAAATCAGAAAAAAAAAATGGGCATCACTGCTCCTTGATTTTATTTTTTCTCCAAACAAGCAAAACATCCCAACACCGACATCAATAAATTGAGTATTTTGGATCTACCTTATCATCTTATTTGAGATATACCTGAAGAATGAGGCTATTTTTGACTAAATTTTTTCCTTTTTCCGTTTAAAAGAAAATGGCTTTTGGTGCTGATTAGAATTTTCTATCCCTCTTCACCCATCTCGGGTCTGTCCATTTGGGAAAATATACAGCCTCACATCCGAAACCTCTGCAGGGCAAAGCAGATACCACACAAACAGGCCTGAATATATCAAGCCTCTGCATTCTATGTTGGGCCAAGGCGGCCAACCAAATTTGGTAGGGTCCAGGAAAATAAGGCTTTGAAATTTTGAAATGTCACTTCGAATTTTAATGCAAGAAAAGATTCCAATTGAACAGGTGCATGCATTTAATTGAGGAGGAGCACATGGCTTGTATGGTATGGGGGACCAAGGCTCCAGCTACTTCCAAATCCACCCAATATGATTCGGCCCGACATGCAAAAAAACCCCTGTCCCCATGTCTCAATCAGTCCAGCTTTTCTTTTACGGAGTAGTATTTTTTTTCGACGGTCGGGGTGTCCGGACCACCTTACACGCAGCTTAACTAATCCTCTTCCCGATCATTCATGCCGGGACTAGAAAATTTACGAAAAAGTACGCACTTGCGGCTTGACCCCACAAATAGAATCATGATTAATTGTGTGAGGGCAAACCTTCCAACCAATCGGGCTAAAACCCTTGGGGTTCAGTTCATCAGCTTTTCATCCAAACGCATTTGATTCCATATTACTCCATCCGTCCTAATTTGTTTGTCCAATTGTCGAAATTCGTGTCTTTTAAAAATATACTTATATCTTACATTTTATAATATTTTTTTATGATTTTGAAGATTTTGTATAATAAAACTAATTGAAATCTACCAAATAAGATCCATATTGCATATTAAAAACATTACGAATTGAAAATTATAGACAATTATTTTAGAGGTCAAACGCTCTCAAAAAGTCGAAAAGAAGACAAACAAATCGGAACAGATGAAGTATCGTTCTTTCCGAAGGCCTTTTTCCTTTCAAGTAGGCCTCTCACCATTTTAAGCTTGACAATTTTGTTAAGATCCTAGTTGAGGAGTCTCTTTTCTTTTCTAACAGACACAAGACAGGTAGCTTTAACCTAAGTATAATCCTGTGGTAGGATTCTCGGTCTCACTTTCAATCATTGCTTCATGCCTTTGTTCTCATGAATTTTAATAGACTCAAATATTTCTCAAAAATATTTTCACACTCCCGCTCTTGCTTATATGTTCACACAATGTCTGACTTAGGGCATCCGCATTAGTGTCGCCACTTCCCATCTGGCGCTATAGTAACCAGCCAAAGGAGGAAAATGGTCTTGCATCAGGCTCGCCTCTGCTTGGCATCAAACTAATATTGCTACAGTCCCTTGTGGAAGATAAAGAGGAACTGTTCACAGGTTAAACATTAATTTAATGTTTTCTGTTTTGGGATAGCTGCTGTTTTGGTGAATACTCCGTTGCTTTTTTTTTTAAGAATAAAGAAATTAATATTTTTAATAGGATAGTTTTAATATAGAGAGTCTGATGCAGTAGACATTTTAAAAGTGAGTAGCTAAAGTAATAAAGTGATTTTTTCCTCTCTAATTTGGTCCAAAATTTGGAGAGACTGGTGCGGATGCTCTTAGCCCCCACCTCTCATAGCTATAAGCTCTGCATGAGTATTTTTCCTTTTTTTTTTCGTCAAAATATTGAAAAACCCTTTTTTTTTAGCACAGATCTAATGGAAAGGCAATACAGATCACCTTTAGTCGGACCATAGCTCTCAAACTTGCAACCTTTACCTACAAAATGGTCCGGACAAGGCCACTTCGGCTAGGAAGGCCTTGGCACGAGTTGTTGTCCATTAAACAATACTTACGAAATTTGAACATTCAATTGTAAGAAAACTAGTGCATGCCCGTGCCTGAAGGCACGGTTCGTCAATTTTGTCTCTCTAACCTCTTGAAGGTCAACGCCCCATATGCAAAATTTCAACTACAAAAAAACATTAGTTCAAGTATATCCACCGATAAACTTGAATTAGCACAAAACAAACTAACAATTTACAGCATGTTAATCACGCTACCAATTACTGATCACAATTGACAAAAAACCACTGTTATCACAAAAAATACTTTATGGGCAAAAAAATAAACCAATCTTCAGAATGTAAAAATACATACATAAGCAATATATCAACATCTAAAAATGTAATCTCAATTATAAAAATTGTAGACTTTCTAAGCTTCAAGCTCCAATCAATTCGGTATCTGACTCTCTGGTTAGCCAATACAACCTATAAAAAAACGGATAGCGCTTCAGTTCTCATCTAGTAAAAATACATAAGCAATAATGTAAAAAATATATAATAAAAATTGAATATAATATAATAGTCTGATTAGAAGTGTTTGGGTTTTGGATATTGTGGATTCAAAAACTTAGGGTTCAAAAAGTAGACTTCATTGAACACGAAGAAAAAAGGAAAACTTACTTCGTCTATGGTAAATGGTCATGATCAAGAAATGTCAGAAAAGCTGGTGAATCTTATGAGCCCGAGCCTGAGCAATTGATCATGAAAAACAGAAAATAAATTAAGTCGAAGTACAGAGACTGTGATAATAAAATAAATAAATAAAGTCTATGACAAAAAAGAAGAATGATACCAATATTACAGCAACCTCTATTGTTGTTGAGAAATTAATGAGAGAGAAGAGAGGAGAGGAAAGGAGGAGAGATCTGAAATATCAAACAGGGGAAGTAAGAGAAAAAACAAATTTTCATTTTTTTTGCCACAGAAAAAGGAAAGAATCGGAAATTAAGAGAGAAAAATAATGGGTTTTCAAATTTCGAATCTAGACAAATGATAACCCTTGGATGGATTGAATTTTAGCCCTCAAACCTTTTGTTTAATCAGAGCCATTCAATGTGCCACGTAGGACAGTTGTGAGAGAGACATTTTGCAAACCGTTGTGTATTGTAATATAGATACTTATTTCATCCCAATTGAATAGTCTCTCGTTCTATTTTAACCGGGTAAAAAATTATTTATATCTTTAAATTGATAATAAATATTATTTCAATATGGATCTTGTTTGATAGATCTCGATTAATTCTATAATATAATATTTTTAAAATCACATAAAATATTATAAATTACAAGATATAATCAATTAAAAAGTGACACAAATTTTCAAAAGAAACTAGTATTAAATTGGGATGGAGGGAGTACAATTCAATATTTAACCAGACAAAAGGAAAAGGCAAAAATTTTTAATAAAAGAAGATCGAAAGCATTTTCAAAGGTTAACAATTTGTCAATTACAAATGATCAAAAGAAAAAAAAAATTGTCAATTACTATTTCACTCTCCTTTTGCATTTCAGCCTCTAAATGCATAATTTGAGAAGTCATTTTCTCATAATGAGGTTTTGTTTTGGGTTGTCAAACGCCCGAAAACCAAAAAAGTAAAAACCATAATGCTAGATAGCTCGAAAAGTAAACCCAAAAATATCCTACATAAGATAAATCAGAGGTTCAGATTTACTTTAGGGAAAAATTCAAAAAAACCCCTGAACTTTGAACTCATTGTCAAATAGGCACCTGAACTTAAATAAACTTCAATTGAACACCTGAACTTTCACTCCGTTATTCAATTTACCCCATGCTGTCTCAATCCGTGACTTGCCGTTAACGGCAAAGGCACAGTAGCCCTACCACACACCAAAACGGCAACGTTTTGGTTAAATAAAAAATACTTACCACCAGTTTGCAATCCTATGAAGCAGAAACGTGATTATAAGAGCCTTAGAGACAAAATTTGATTATGTCTCTTTAGAATAATATGATCAGAATAATAAGATCTTCACACCCGTTCAAACGGATTAAAAATTGGAGCACTTAATTTTTTAACCATATTTTTTAGTAATATATAAACGGTCTCAAAAAATTAAGTGCTCAAATTTTCACTCCGTTCGAATCGGTGCAAAGATCTTTTTATTCTTATCATATTATTCTAAAGGGTCGTAATTCATTTTTATCTCTAAGGCTCTCATATTAAGTATGTGTTCTTTATTTAGGACCCTATGGAGCAGAAATGTGATTATGAGCACTTAAATATCTTTGTACTGATTCACGTTTTTGCTCTATAGGATTGCAAACTGGTGGTATGAATTTTTTATTTAACCAAAATGTTGCCATTTTGGTGTGTGGGTAGGGGCTGATGTGCCTTTGGGGCAGCAGAGTCCCCGGGTCCGGGTAATAAGTGGAGAGAGATAGAGAGAGAAATGTTGGAAGTAGGGGGAATTTTTTTTAAAATTCTTTTTGAAAATTTGAGCACTTAATTTTTTTTAGACCGTTTATATATTAAAAAATATGGTTAAAAAATTAAGTGCTCCAATTTTTAATCCGTTTGAACGGGTGTGAAGATCTTATTATTCTGATCATATTATTCTAAAGAGACATAATCAAATTTTGTCTCTAAGGCTCTCATAATCACGTTTCTGCTTCATAGGATTGCAAACTGGTGGTAAGTATTTTTTATTTAACCAAAACGTTGCCGTTTTGGTGTGTGGTAGGGCTACTGTGCCTTTGCCGTTAACGGCAAGTCACGGATTGAGACGGCAGGGGGTAAATTGAATAACGGAGTGAAAGTTCAGGTGTTCAATTGAAGTTTATTTAAGTTCAGGTGCCTATTTGACATTGAGTTCAAAGTTCATGGGTTTTTTTGAATTTTTCCCTTTACTTTAATGTGATTCGTACCATTGGTTTATCTTCTTGGGACATTTTCAGGCTACCTACATTGCTCCCAAATAGTCTCTTCGTGTGCGCATGCATGAATAGGAATATGGGCGTGAAAGCGTCTTTAAAACACATTTCAACCTCCTAAATTCACAACGTGTGAAGTGAGTATGCGAGTGTGGTGCGAAAATTAAGAGCGGAAGTGAATGACATTTTGGAAAATTGGCAGTGGTACGCTATTACAGGTTGGAACGTCCAAATCCAATAATAAAGGAAGGAAGGCAGGCGGGATCTGGTAAGGTCCCGATTCCCAACGCACAGCCTCAGCCACAAGAAACAAGTGGTCAATACGTCTCCACCACAGAACCAGAAAAATTCTTGGCCTCCTCGGCGCCACGTCATTAACCGGCCGCTACGAGGGCCCCACTGAACTTTTACAAGTTTTTAAAAGACCGGATAATCTAGTGTAGTGGGCCACGGAATTAAAGCATTATCGGCAAATGCTAAAATACTGTCCTTATGGAATCTTCATTCTATTAGCCTGGTCCCGCGTCAGAGCAACTTTTCACTTTGGGAAAAACGACGGCCAATGACGTGTTTTTGATAATTAATATATGTCAAAGACATTTTTAATATTAATAAATGTTCTTAATATGTCCCGCCCCGTCATTTTCCCTTTCGCTTTTCTTGTAGGAAACCGGTGGGAGCAACTAATTGAAAGCTCATGTCAAAAAAAAAAAAAAAACTATTTGAAAGCTAACTAGGATCCGGCTACTGCATAGAAGAATGTACGGTTGAATCTGAATCGTTCATATTAATAATTAATAGTTTAGATTTGTTGAATCTTGTATATGTAAAAGTCATTTATTACCGGTAGAAGATTGAAGACAAATCATCTATACCATTAAAAACAATATCCGACAGTTGCAGCTCCAATCAAGCTAGATTCGTCCAACTATTCTATGGATAATTTCTGTGGGTACCAACCCGCACTCTGATCTGAGTGCATGCCATTCGGTACCATGGACGAGATGCTATTTGACCTCACTAGCATGTAGGCCGGGACGGATCCAGGAACTTTGGCTAGTGCAGTTTAATCCATTTGCAAGATAAATATTTTTCCCTAAAAACAACTAAATTAAGAGGTTAATTAATTTAACGTAGATATACACATATAAATGTAAGTTTGCTTTTATAATTGATCCAAACCATTCGTAATGTATGATAGCCTCTTTCGTAATACTCCATCCGTCCCATTTTTTTTAATCCTTTTTCAAAATTCGTGTCATTTTTCAATCGATTATATCTTCTAATATGAATTCTTAAAAAATATGCAATATAGATTTTGTTTCATAGTTCTCGATTAGGTCTATAATACTAAGTTTTCAAAATTATGAAAAATATTATAAATTGGAAAATATAAGCGTTTAAAGAACGATACGGATAATGAAGAAGGGCACAAAAAAAAAAAAGGGACGGAGGGTATTATCAACTCTCAAAAAGAAGAGAATGCATGTGGTTATTATACATTGGAAACAAGCTAGAGTAATTATAAATTTTTTTGGAGTCAAAATATCAAAATTTGACTATAAATTACTCAATATCCTTGTAAGAAATTAAAACGGGTACGATAAAGTGACCACATATCTATATGCCTCCGGCCGTGCAGGAGCATGGAGAATTATCTCTACTTTCTAACGCATACTAATATAGTAGCTCAGTAGGTGTAATCAAGTTCCTCCACAAATGCTTTCGCATGCTTTCGTTAAACTAGCCCCACCGCAACTCAGTTCACCTTCCTTTTTAACCAATTCAACCAAGCTTTGAATCGGTGTTTGGAGCCTTGCTTTTTTAAATTTGATTATTGACGTTTTGATTTTTTTGAATTATGGTCACGATGTTTTTTAAATCCAGTAAAGTGTTTGAGAAATATGTGAAGAATGCATTTTACAACCGAAATAGCGTTAGAAAGATACGGAGTAAATGATAAAAATAAATAATGAGTTGCTTTTACCATGTTGTCCTTGGTTCTTTGTTATGACATTGAAAGATGGATGAATAATATTTTTAACCATACACTTAAAGCTATATTGTATAATATTTTTTGGGCATTGCGCTTAACAAATACATGTATCACATAATTGAAAGTCTCCAAGTAAAGCTGAGTTTCTCTAAGTTTTTTTTTTTGGTTTTTTTGAGTTTTTTCTTGTTTTGTTCTTATTTAAATTTTTTTCTCATTTGTTAGTTTTGTGTTAATTTTTTTTTGGACTTTTTGATTCGTCTCGACGAATCGGAAAAATAATTTTTTTTTACTTTTACCCAAAAATTTTGAATAAGGACCACTTTTAAGTTTAAAAAAAAATTTGGCACAAAATAAACAAGCACGAAAAAAATCGAACGGGGCCTTAGTTTGTTTTTGTTTTTTAATGAAAAATGGGTCGGGGCTAGACATCAGGTTTTTTTTTTTTGATAAACAAAAGGGTAGAGGAGGGGGCGACCGGCGTAGCAACCCCCTTGGGCGTGACCATATGGGCTCCCAACCCGCTGTAAAATGTCCAGTTCAAGCCATAGCTACTGTCCGTGAGGACAGACCGTCACCACAGTACCACCTAGGCGCACAGCTGGTACAAGGCCCTCCACGTGTCCCTCCAACTCATATATTTTTTTGCAACTGGAGGGGCTCGAACCCGAGTGCACGTGGATGGAGAGGCACTTAAGCCCCATTTGCCAACTGGGTCACCACCCTGATGGTGACATCAGGTTTCAATACCCTTTTTTTTCATGTAGATAAAAAGGAGCCAAACTAAAGTAAGATTGACATCTTTGATAACAGAAAAAGGAGAAGAAGAGAGATTGAAATCTCAATCTCTATCCATCTTCTGAAGCCCAAAGGAGCCATGGCCGCCTCCATGGAAAAAAGCAACAGCCTCTCCCTTTCAATGGAGAGAACCGGCCAATGGTAAATCCTCCACCCAATTATCCTCAGTCCACGCCATTAATGATCTCCAACGCAAGTTCACGTCCTAATTCTTTACCTGCTAATCTTTTTCAGGGTCTTCTCTCAAGACGTCCCAACTGACGTAGTAATCGAAGTAGGCGACGCCAGTTTTAACCTTCACAAGGTACGAGAATATGATCTCATTTTGAACTTAATTAAAGTTATTACCTATTTCTGCACATTTCCCTGCAATTGTTGAGATAATTAGTTAGTTTTTATTCGATAATGTTGCAGTTCATGCTTGTAGCAAAGAGCAATTACATAAGAGAACTGGTAATGGAATCGGAAGAGCCTGATTTGGCGAGGATCGACCTCTCCGACATCCCCGGCGGACCCGAGGCGTTCGAGAAGGCGGCCAAGTTCTGCTACGGGGTCAATTTCGAGATCACGGCTCACAACGCGGCGGCTCTTCGTTGCGCCGCCGAATACTTACAAATGACCGACGAGTACTGCTGCGACGACGGCAACCTCGCCGGCCGCACAGAGGATTTCCTCTCTCAAGTCGCACTCAGAAGTCTGTCCGGCGCGGTTGTAGTCCTCAAGTCGTGCGAAGATCTTCTTCCTGCGGCGGAAGATCTCGACATCGTCAAAAGATGCGTCGACGTCGCAAGTGCTAAGGTAAATACTAGTAGCTGGTAACTTTTCGAAACGTGCTTGATTTTGTTCCTATTTGCTAATCCAAAGAGGAATGTGTCAACAACAGAAAAATATAAGTGGCCGATCGCTGTTGGTGCGTGCTGACCTAGACATTCTGTTATCAAAAAAGTCATTTGGTTATAAAAAAAGGACATGGCTTCCCTGCCATTGGGGTGAAGCTGCAGGGTGCCGTTCACCCCTTTGCGCCTCGCTATTGGCATTGATTTCGTAATCCAAATAGTTCATATTCAGATCTCATCGAGATGCTAGTTGTCATCGATGTATATTCCAATCTGACATGGATAAGTCCATAATCCGAGGACAATTTGATTTAGTGTGTACGGAACCCAATTTACCGATGTCCAATTGAAATTATTTTGGTGACAGACAAAATCTAAAATATGAGCAATTCGCATAATAAAAATAAAATTAAAGCTGATAGTGGGGCGCAAAGGGGTGAACTGCACCCTGAAACTTATAGCGGATTTTATGCAAAAAGCTTCTCGATATTCATGAAATATGCACATTATGTCTTATTTGCTTTAGGATTCAAAAAGAATTTTTCAAATTTTTTTCCCCAGACTCCTCCTATTTCTAACATTTCTCTCTATCTCTCTCCACTTATTACCTATTTTTTTTCAAATTTTTTTTCAAGAAGCAATCCAAACACAGCATAAATTTTTGAATGTGTATTCATCATTGTAAAACATCTATTGCAATTCTAAATTTTAGCTGCTAAGCCTTATTAAGAAATAAGTGCGTATTTACAATATTCCAACTTAAAGTAATTTATTTGCAAAAATAATTTTTTGATTTTTTTGTACCGTTCAAAAGATCTCATCGAAATCTATCAAACAAGATCCATATTGCACAAAAAAAAAAATTTCAATAAGCCCATTATTTTTAAGTCTGAGAATTACAAATAAGCACTTATTTTTTAAAAACCCTTAGCAGACATATTTATCATTCCGGTAGGATTGCTTATGCTTAAGGCAATTTCATTGAAATTGTGGACTCAAATTTAGAAGCGAAGTATAAATCTAATCTAATTGGGTAAATGTAGAAGCTAGTAGTGAGGTCATATGGCGATTGCATCACCAGTTGCATTTAACGTACAAACTTATCTTACAGGCTAAATATGAGGCAAACTTCCCAAGCCGATCTCCGCCGAATTGGTGGACGGAAGAGCTATCGATCTTAGACATATCTTCCTTCAACAAAATCATCACAGCAATGAAATCACTTGGCACGAAACCCCTAACCGTAGCAAGCGCGATAATCACCTACACCGAAAAATCGCTCCACAATCTCGTTAGAGACCACTCTGGAAATGGCGCAGAAAAATCCTCCGACCCCGATGTCAAAATCCGGCAGAGAGATCTCCTATCATCCATCGTGGCCCTAATGCCGGTCGAAAAGGTGGTGTTTCCGATCAACTTCTCTGCTGCCTCCTCCGCTCTGCAATCTTCCTTCGATGCGCGAACAGTTGTAAAAACGAGATCGAGAACAGGTAATATTTCCAAAGGGGTTGCAAATGGATCGTCTCGTTCACCAATCGTTGATGGTTCTAAAATCTAGAATGAGTACCGGAAAAATATAAAAGATCGCACGGCCATACAAGCTCTCCGTAATGATTTTGGCCCATTCCTTTAGCCAATTTAGCTCTTAATACATGATCATTCAAGTCAGGTTTTGCTCTTATTACAGGATCTCGGCGGTTTTGGACCACGTGACGGTTGACGATCTGATGATTTTGACTGTCAGTTACGACGGCGGGAGGCTGCTTGATTTGGAGAGCGTGAGGAGGATCTTGGCCGGGTTTGTGGAGAAGGAGAATAGCGTGGGGGTGTTCAGCGGCGGTTTAGGGGAGGTGTGTTCGGCGGCGATGCAGAGGGTTGCGAAGACGGTGGATGTGTATCTCGGTGAGATTGGGGGGTATGGGGAGCTGAGTATTTCGCAGTTCAACGGAATTGCGAATTTGGTGCCTAAGGCGGCGAGGAAGACCGACGACGATCTCTACAGAGCTACTGATATATTCTTGAAGGTAACCTAATCCTCTAATTATTTCAAACCGTGATGCTATCGTAATCTTATTTCAAATAATATTGAGATTCATTTGTTATTTGCGTGTAGGCACATCCAAACTTGGACGAGATAGAACGAGAGAAGGCCTGCAGCGTGATGGATCCACTAAAACTCTCCTACGAAGCCAGAGTCCACGCTTCTCAGAACAAACGATTACCCCTCCAAATACTCCTCCACGCTCTCTACTACGACCAACTCAAGCTACGAAGTGGCGTCGACGACCGCGCCAGCGTTCAGAATGCCGTCACGACAAGGAGCCAAGTACAAGCAGATGTGTCATTGGTCAGAGAGAACGAGGCATTGCGAGCCGAGCTAACGAAGATGAAGATGTACGTAACCGACTTGAAGAAGAACCAAGGCACGACGCCGTCTTCCTCTAAGGGCGGCGGTGCTCGGAAGCCGACGTTTTTCTCGTCGGTGGGGAAAACTTTGGGGAAGTTGAATCCGTTCAGACATGGGTCTAAGGATACGTCTAATGTTGAGGATGTTGTGGATACTACCAAGCCCAGAAGAAGAAGGTTCTCCATCTCTTAGAAGGAAGTTCATTTTTCTTAGTATTTTGTACATAGGTTGAGGTTGGTGCTTTTTGTTTTTATTTTTTTTATTTTTTGCAATGGATGTTTGTTAAATGTGTTGTGTTCTCCTTATTTGCTGTTCCATAAAAGAAAATGTGTTTGTGTTCTTGCTACTTTAAGTTTTGTTGAGTTAACATAATAATATGTTACCATTGGTCCCTAGCTAGGTTTTATTATTTTTGTTTCCTGTTTATACTAATGTTTACAAGCACTAGCTAAAGAAGAACATATAGTACATCCAGATTCGAAGTCAAAAGTCAATTCTACATTATAAAGTTCACATACTCACTTTATATATACTAGTACTCTTTCTTGCTTCCTTAAGTTATCATGTATCCCTACTCCAGGAATTCTATTCACCTCACTTTTTTACTTCAGAAGTGAAATCACCTCCTTTAGAGCAAGTACACCAGTACATCTAAAATACCTATTTTGCTATTTTACCTCATGAAAACATAAAAAATCTACCTGCAGCAGCTTCGGGAAAAGGCCGTGTATTTTTCGTTTGTGAACAGTGATGAGCTATTTCTACCGAAGCCCTGTTCATCAATTACCTATTAAAAAATTAGTTTCTTTCTCCTTTTCTCTCACTCAAAACACTATTCATCTTCTCTCACTCACTCCCTCTCTCTAAAAGTAATAATATTTTAATAAAGAATATGTTAAATAAATAGTGTTGGTGTAGTGTTAAAAGAGATGTGAGTAGGTAAAATGAAAAATGTGCACTGTTCAAGAGTTGTTTTAGCAAATGACTGGTAAACTTGCTCTTAGGATTTTCCAAGTCACTTTGACAAAAACCCAAACTCTGTGATTTCCATTTTTATATAGTCTGCGTTCTTATGAACTTAACTTAAATATGAGAATTTTGTCTTTATTATTATTATTTTTTCGCATTTGTTAATTTTGCGCCAAATTTTTATGAGTTATTGATTCGTCTCACTTTTTTGCGCTAAAAAGTGGTTATTTCTCAAAATACTTGGATAAAAGTAAAAAAAAAAAAATTACTTTTCCTATTCCTCTCGTCGAGACGAATCGATAAACTACAAAAATTTGGCGTAAAACTAACAAAATACGAAAAAAATTCAAATAAAGATAAAACTCTCAGGTTTAAGTTAAGTTCATAAGAATGCAGCTACATAAATATAAATACAACGAACCACAACACTTTCTTCGGTAGCAGATTTTTCTCCCTTATTTCCATTGTAAATTGGTCCACCCTTCTGGGTACATTGTTGCTTCCATACTTGAAAGTCCAGAATTCGCTGCTTGATCCAACTGCGCGCTGCCCTTCGTGCCCACCAATATCAACCCCGAATCCGAATGGGACTATGACCCATAGACTCCAATTGTACCTTGTTGCCATTTTTCCCTTTGCGCGTTTCTTTTTCAACATTACCTTTGTTGGTTTTTGAGACTTTCCCGGGCGCTAATTCCAGAATTTCCCATGGGTGTTTTCATTAGAACAAGAAGGGTTTGCTCGGATGCCTAATGGTGCAGTTCCAGCAGCTTTTGATTTCCGCTTCCTTTTTGGTTTTTGCTTAGCTCCAATGTACTTTTTTTTTTTTTGATAATCAAAAGGGTTGGAGGGGGCAACCAGCGTAGCAACTCCCCTTAGGCGTGACCATAGGGGCTCCAAATCCGCCTGTGGAATGTCTGGTTCGAGCCATAGCTACCGTCCGGGAGGACGGGCTGTCACCACGGCGCCACCTTAGTGCACAGTTGGCAAAGAAGCCCCCTCCCTGGTCCACAAAGCGGGTTCGAAATTAAGCCATGGGGCACCACCGGAAATTTGCACAAAGTGCCTCCGGGGCCTCGAACCTGGGCCTGTGTTGGGGAGAGGTGATGCCCTTTGCCACCTGGGCTACCACCTCGGTGGTAGCTCCAATGTACTTCACCCCTCCTATATCAAGTCAACTGTGGCTCCGATTGTATATTAATTATGATTAACGTTGTTGAAGCATAAAATAAATTTAGTATTTTTGTACAAGGAAGTTAAGTTCAAACAAGTCAAATTGACAAAAACTCCAATTGTCAAAATCCAAATTGAAAGATGTTATTGAAAAAGATATAAATATCTAGTTTTTGAAACTCTAAAATATCTAACTATCCTTTTGAAATATCTAGAGTTTTTTTTTTAGAATTAGTCACATGTGTAATTCTAGAATTACCTCATAGTTTATCTTATATGAAAATATCTTTGTACTAGAGCCTTCCATGGAATAGTATATATAGGGATAGGGATAGGTTGTAGCCATTTTGCACCAAGCCAAAAAAAGAAAGTTTGAGTTCAAGGCTCTGTTTGTTTGGGCGTAAAATAATTTTCAGTAAAATATTTTACCTATTTTCCGGTATTTGGTTGTGTAAAAAATTAGGAAAATATTTTATACACGTAAAACATTTTCCATGAATTTGATGAAAATGACTTACCCTTAAATCTTCTATAAGTTATTTTCCGAAATGAACCCGCTGCCTTTTATTGCAATTTTCACTACTCAATTTCCTCGACTGTCCATGTTCAATTCCAATATTCTCATATTTCTCCACCGTTTAAGCCCCCTCTCTCTACACTATTTTGTTGATTTCTAAAAATATTTTCAAGTTCCTATCAAACACTGGAAAATAAAAGTTTGAAATTTGTTTTCTAAAAAAAATATTTTACATTGTAAAACATTTTACATCGAAACAAACGGAGCCCAAATGTAATACAAATACTCTCTTTCTCCACTCTTGTTTTAATTGTCCCTTTTTGCTGCTAATGCCACGACAACAACTGGACGAAGTCGTCGGCAAGCATGAAAAAACCACAAAGAAGACAGAGACCAACGCCAAGAACAAGGTGAAGCCCGCAAACAAGAACCAGAAGGGACCGAACGACGGAGAGTCGCGGGAAAGCTCCAACAAGACCGCAAATGAATTTTGGCCCCGCTTTGCGGCTCGCATCTTGAGAAAGCTGGAGGATAATTTGAATGAGTTGGTAATGGTGGTCTTTGCCGCCCTAGGTGATACTGTGTGGAAGAAGATTACTGAGTGGTTGATCCCCGACAAATCGACGGCAGTGAAACCGAGAAACAAACCTACATCACCGGAAGAGAAGGGGATGAGGATAGGAGCGAGGAAATAGATAGGTTTAGGACTAATTTTTACCTAACCCTAATTTTCCTCGAGCTCAACAGGATGCGGAATAGGTTATCGTTTTTTGTTTGAAAAAAAGAACTCCGTTTCCTGAAATTGTTAAAGTCTGATGACATCATATGAGCAATTTTTTTTCTCACAATTTTGTGGGCATTATAAACGTGGTCTTAGCTTGAATGTAATTTGTTTACGAATCAGAAAATTGAAAGCAATGGTGTCGTTTTTCATGTTCTCAATTATTATTGGAGTTTTGCGCTGGAGAGACCATTACCCTTTATCGTACGTGGTGTTGTGGTTACAGCTGTTTGGGCAGTGTCCTTTGTTTCGTGCGTGTGTATAGGTTTTGTTTTCTCTTTGGCTTTTTCCAGCTCTGTGTTTGTTTTATTTTCTTTGCCTTCTTTGGTGGTGCTATGTCAGTTATTTGGTTTCCTCTCCGGAGATTGGTCTTCGGTATGATGTTTATTTTCATTGGTTTGGTTGTTGTTGCTGTCCTATTACGCCTTTTCTTGTGTTCTAGGGTTTCGTTGTGTGCGTTTGTTGTTGAGTTTGTGTTTGTTGTTGTTTTTGTTGGAGTTGGGATGTGGAGGGGCCGTGATTGGCCTGCGGTGTGTGCGTTAGGGTTTGGTAACTTGGTTTGTGGTTTGTGGTTTGGGATGGTGTTTTATCTGTTTGTTGTTGGGTTTAGATTTTGTTGCCTACAGCTTGGGTTTTTCGCCTCCGGGGTTTTTGCCCAGCATCTGTTCTTGTGTTTGAGTTGGTGGTTGTGCGAGAGATTTGTCGGTGGTAAGTGTTGTGCTTCGGTGATATGAAAGTGGGGTGTGTGTATTGGGGGGCCGTGGTTGGCTTGCGGCGTGCGCGTTAGGGTTTGGTAACTTGGTTTGGGATGGTGTTTTATCTGTCTGTCTGTTGGGTTTAGATTTTGTTGCCTGCTGCTTGGGTTTTTGCCCAGCATCTGTTCTTGTGTTTGAGTTGGTGGTTATGCGAGATTTGTTGGTGGTGAGTGTTGTGCTTCGGTGATATGAAAGTGGGGTGTGTGTATTTGGGGTTTCGGTACGGCGTTTGCGGTTTGGTTTTGGGGTTTCGATTGGTGTGGGGTTTGGTTTGCAGGCCTTTGTTGTTCTGGCCGTTTTAGTCAAGAGTTGTTGCCTGTGTTTTGGGTTGTGGCTTTTTTCATCGTCTCTGCGAATCCCTCATTGGTTGCGGTATTTTCTATTTGAAACAATTGTGCATTTCTTTTTGCTTTCTTCTCATGTAGTCAATTGGAACAGCACATAGAATCAGTGTAGATAATAAAAAAGATAGTGTCCGAATTCACATATCATCTACATAATAAGGGAGAACGGTTTTTGAATCTTATCTCTCTATAAATCCTAACCATTGATTTGCTCCATAAATCCTACGGCTCTCCCTCTTTCTCTCAAATAATATTAATTGCACAATTACCACTAATTAGATCTCACGTTGCGCCGTGCCTTCAGGCACGGACAAACCCTAGGTCTCTTACAATACATCATCTTTAATTCAAATAAATAAGTACTTATTCCCACATAAGTATTTATTTGGCTTATCTACTTTTTTGGTCCTCACAAAGTAGGCTCGGTTTCAATTTTGTCTTTACAAAATTTTTGATTTCAATTTTACCATTATAGTTTGTAACCCTATTTCAATGTTACCCTTTCCGTCAAAGTTGGACGGAAAATGCCTAATTGGCTAACATTTTGGTGATTGTGGAACCCTCTTTTACACGTCTTCGTCCACCTGTAAAACAAAAAAACTCTAAAACCAAAATTCCCTAAATCATTTCCCTCCAAACCCAGGGAACAACACCTTCCCCAAATCATTTTCGCAAAAATCTCCTCCCCAAGGGATAGATCTCGTGAAAATCTCCTCCCCAAGCCATTTTTTTATTTTAGTAATTGATTTAATAAATGGGTGGTCCGGATTATTCACTTTGAAATCCAAAGGTTTAAAATCATAGTGCGTACGGTACACCCCTTAATAATGGGTGTGTTGTGTACCATAGGACTACTCGTTATTGAGACTTGCATGCTTGTCGTGTTATTGCATGTATACTGTTTGATTAGTGTGGAAGTAAATGTTGGAATGAACTGAATAAAGTTGTGATTTTTAGTTGCACAATAGGTTTCCGTTTAATATTTGATCGAATTTTCACAAATTTTATCCAAATCTGGATTGCACACGCATCGTATGTGCCCCGACCTCTAGTTGCAGTCTTTTTTCTTCTTCTTTTTTCAGATTGAGTTAGAGGTTGGGCACTCGTGATAAGTGCACATCAAGTTGACCAACTTGGTAATTAATCACACATTCTTCATACAAAAAATGAGCACAAAGTATTGCTCTTAAAAAAGTGGAAGAGAAGTTTATCAAGTAGGAAACTTGACCACTCATTTACAAATTACAAATAATGATCAAAAAAATTTACAAATTACAAAGAAGAAAAAAACCTGACAGCTCTCTTCTTTCCCATGTATATCAATTCATCTGAAGGTTTAAACAAACAGCCCTTACTAAAATTATCAATTAAAACAAAGGAACTGTAAAATAAGCCAGAAGCTTTTCTTGTTTTTTTTGAACGGACGCCAGAAGCTATTTTCACACGCATTGCGTGTTCTTCAGCCTTGATGAGTGCACATCAAGTTGTTAGTACTACATCTTCAAAATTGGCCCCAAAAAAATGAAGGAAGAAAAATAAACTACTCTTCCTCATGGTGATAGGGAAATTAAAGAGCAAAAATTGAGAGTAATGAGTAGTGCAGATACAAACATTCAAAATCCGATCGTTAATTTTAGGACCCCAAAATCAATCGAGGTGTGCGCAAGCTAACCCGGACATCCATTTATTAAAAAAACAAACAAACAAACCGACGTAAGATGAAGTAGCTCATGTCTAAGGACTAAGATAATCAATTGTTGGTACGCTTGTAACAAATTTTGAGTTAACCCATAAACTAGACATGTATCATCAAAAGTTGTAGTAATACGGGAATATTTAACGAACAAGAAAGTGCAGTAGTCATAGGTTCCAGAGGAGAGCACGCCATGGAGCCAAGCAATTCCTCGTCTTATACTAGTTTTTGTTTTTTAAAACCATCTTGTTTCCCATACCAACTATAGGTACTAATGGTGGTGCACATACGGTGTGTAAGGCCCACTTCTAATCTGAGCAATTCAAAAATTTTGAATTACTTTTTTGAGACATGTTAAAACCGGCTCAATTGGATAAACGCAAGTATTCATCCAATCTTTCATTTTTTATTCAAAATTCCGGATCTTGATTTCTAAATGAAAAATTCCTTGTTCATTTGGGGGTTCTCAAAACTCTTAGACACAGTCTCTTAAATTTTTTTATGCCTCTCTCTTCAATCATTACTCTCAAAAACCTCCATCAAAACCCCCAAATGAACAAGGCCGGCACAAGTTCTATACAAGGACTTGATTAGATCGAGTACTTTACAATCATCCTATTAAGATAATTTTTACAAGACCACTCGAAAATTTATTTTGAAATTAATAGCTTGAATCATTTGTGTAGAATCCTGAGGTGGGCCTACAAACCAGCCGTACGGTACCAATAGGCATCAAAGGTAGTAAAACAACTCGGTCTAGGTTATTCACAACCAAACACTGAAGAAACTTGAGGAACATTTCACATGAAAAGTAAAAATTGTAAGAAAGAGCACTAATCTTCCATAGGTTCTACACAACCAAACACCGAAATTCCACACGAAGACGTTAGAATTGCAAGGAACTGAACCCTGTCTAACACTGTACTCCAGCCAAGGGAAGGACATATCACAGTTTCAAATACTCGGAGCCACGTAAAAGAGGCAAGATTATAAGCAACATAGGTCTCTTTTTCTTCCATTTGCTAACGGGAATAAACAATGTAGCAGGAAGCAACCATCGCATAACAACCCCCTCCCCACAAGCAAAATATGTCAACCAGAGTATATCGTCTCACATTCTCTTTATAAACAAACCAGGATACATAAATAAGACTGCAGATGCAAGTATTTAGGGGTGCATCTCTAACATTGATATGTACGACCAGATGTGTCCTCCTCGGCTTTCCTCATCCTGAAAGCGCACCTACTAAACGAGATCATGAAAAAAGAAGTTAATGGTATGTGTCCTTGGCTTTCCTCATCTTGAGAGCGCACCTACTAAACGAGATCATGAAAAAAGAAGTTAATGGTTTGATTATTAGCAAAGCCAGAGAAAAGAGCATTCCAAGACAACCTCTAATTAACAACAAAAAATGAAAACGAGAATAAAAAGAAACGAAAATATAGTGAGTGCAAAAGCACATTCAATTACGTGTAAACCATTGAAAGATATAACACTCAGCAGAGTAAAAAACTAAAACTTATTTTCCAACCAAGCTGGGACAATTCACCATCAGTACGAAGACATTAGAAAAGGAGTACACAAAATCAAGGCCTAGAAAGCTCATAAGCTGCTTGTGTGGGAGGGATGGTCGTGCTTGAGATGGACCGAAAGTTGCTAGCTATGGATCGGGATAAGATGAGAAATGAGTTTACAGGGATTCTTTTCTCTTCCGCCCAGGCAGGTTATGAATTGGATGTTTAATTATTCTCACGTAAATCATGACATTATGGCTCTTTCAGGGATTTTGCCGTTCAAAAAAAGAGAGAGGCTTTTTCAGGGATTATGCATTTGAACAGAGGTCAAACTCGCAAGAAAAAGGACAGTCACAAAAAGTATCTAGAGCATTTCATTTCAGCCAAAAAGCTCAATTAGCAAAATGAATGGCATTAATTTTGAGGTCATTGGAATGTAATCAATCTAGCAGAAGTGTTTTGAGTTCCAAATTCATGTTGGGTGAATGACGGAGTTGATGTTACCTCATGTCTCATGAAAAATAAGAATGTGAAGCATGAGCTAGACTACTTCATCTCAAACAAAATACCTCAAAATCTACTCAGAACACCCAAAAAAGCAAAGAGAAGTTACCACACTACTCTATGAAAGCAGACACATTTAGTCTATGGCGCCCTGTGGCCTAAGATATCAGATGCAATTTCAAGAAACAATACGTTTGAATGCCTTTGCTATTAAGAATACAAACCATAAACCACCGCGATGTGAAGGCAAGATTAAAACAAAGAATAATTACTGCTACGTAGAACTATATTCACAAAACCGTATGAAATGGAAAAGAACATAAGTTTTATGCTCATTTGGAAGTTAAGTATGCCATAACAGTCCTCTTCGATCTCAGTGAGCCTGTTAAAAGAATTTGGGAGAGTTCACACCAAGTATATATTTAATACATGGTTCAACATAACACAAAATACAACCATTTAAAACTCAAAAAGTAAAGAAGCCCCCAGATTCCCCAACTAAATGAATATTCAAAGCAGAAGCAGCATCCCAACAATCAAAAAGATTTGCCAAAAAGTATAGAGTATAAACATCTTCTAGTATCAGAAAACCCACTCTCTTTATTAGTACTACCCCCTAAACGTTAGCAAAGCACAGATTCAACCCCTAAAACTTTTCAGGAAACATTAATACACACCTCCCCAATTCATTTTCATCCGTCAGTTTCCCACTCAATTGTCATTCTATTTGGCCTTCCTCCCCACTGCTTTTGCTTTCAGTGCTAACTCTTTCTTCGGGTTTCTTCCGGACCTAATTACTTTCATCTCTTTTTCACCTTTTTCGTACGCAAAAAATGTGACAATGGGGTTAAAAGTAAATCATTAGAGAATTTTTGGTAGCATAGAAACGTTGGTAAACATATTGTGGGTCCACAGATATGTTATTAAGCCTACGACATTTACACTGTTGGTACCCATTACAATCATATTGGAAAACATTTTGGAGGAATAGATTCCCCTCACATATTCCATCAACGTTTCGCTTGCTGTATTTAGTTTGCACATATATTTATCTACTGTCACCGACGTCGTGCCCCACCATAACCACCTCATTGCCTCTAGCAGAGTCACCCTCCACCCCCATGTTAGAATCGACAAAATAAAGTACTAAATCTTTATGATGTTTTGAGGAGATATGTTAACACGATACTTACACTTCGGCAGCCAGATCGGTGATCACCAACCAGCAACATACTCTGACGAGTTTCTCTGTTTTAATTTCATTCACTGCAACAATAACCAAAGAAAAAATTAAAATTCGCTAGACTACTATTTGCCGACGAATGAAACATCTACTTATCCACAATTTCTTTCTCCAGAAAATACCAAGAAATAATCAACAACAGAAACTTACTACGTTTTAGCAGCGAACGAAACATATCTCGAATCGTGCCTGCAAACGACGTGCAGATTTTCAACAAAGAAAGAAGAAAAGAGAAAAGAGAAAAACAATAACTACAAAATTTAGGAACCCAAATTAATCAAATCTAGAAGATCTACAAGAAGAAAACGACGACATCGAAGCTGGAGGATACCGATTTGCCCTACTCTGAAGATGAAAACGCAGAACCTGTCTCTTCGTCACACAAAAATGCTACACGCACAACGAACGGCGCACAACAAGTTACACAACCGCTGAAGTCATCCAAAACGACGTCGTTTTAAGTATAAAAAAAAAAAACCCAGGTCGCACTGTCGCGCTTTCCCCTTTCTCCTTCCTTCTCCTTCCCCTTCCCCCTGCTCTTCTATCAAAATACAGAGAAGAGCTCCCGTCACCACCACCACCGGCGACCACGGGTACTCCCACCACCACAACCCAACCCCAACGCTCCCCCACCTCCGGCGACAACCAACACCACCACCACCGGTTTCTGGGATACCCCCACCACGAAGGTCTCTCTCTCTCTCTCTCTCTCTCTCTCTATATATATATATATATATATATATATATCCTTGTTTCAATTAGTGCCTTAAGCTTAGTTGCTGAAAAAAAACCCCTAAACTGTAAGCCTACGAAATGTAACTGAATTGACGGAAAAAACCCTAAATTGAGTTGATGGAAAAAAAACCCTCATTCGAAAATTAGGGTTGAGTGCCAAACTGTAATTCTACAACGAGCACATTTATGTGTCGCACAAATTTCATAGTAGAACTGTAATTCTTTCACTCCCTTGCAAAGAATAACTTTATTGGCCAAAAGCTGATGAGCTATATCAGTGGAGGCAATGGCTAATCTATTTTTCTCTAAAAGTTTTCATTGAACCATTTTCCTGATATTCTACAATGACCATAATTCAAATGTTGATGTGCATTCAAATACCACTGGTATCAGTAAGTTCTAAGAACTTAGCTTAAAGATTAAAGTTGCTTCTTAGGTTCTAAATTGTTTCAAAATCTGAAAAGTTGTTGAGTTGCAAATTATACAGGACCATCTCAGAGAAGTGGTGTTTGTGGAGGTAGTGTAATTCCCTACTACAGCCTCTTTTATATATATTTTTGGATGCATGTTTTGTTTGCCCACTCGAAGCACATATGTTGCGGGCAGTAATATTGCACACCCTTTTGAAGTGTTACTTTGCCTTTAAATACCACTGCACTAGATGGTGGTGGAATCTAAAAGGCCGGCCAGAGGAAAGAGTTCAGAGTGCCTCTAAATACTCAGTCCAAGTATGCAGCTATACTTCCAAATTTAGTTGGTATAAATCTGTGTAGTAAGTCTAACCAAATTCACATTAAAAAAAAAAAATTGTAGCTCAGGTACTTAGAAGGTGCAAACATGTAGGTGGGTAAATAATGTAGGTCTGCAATTATTATTATTATTTTTGATCGGTGGTCTGCAATTATATTGAGAGGGTGCAACAGGGAACAAAACTATAAATTCATGAAATTGTAAGCCAGTTAGTTAGAAGAAGTTGTGCAAACTGCTGCAAAAAACATTCTTCCTACAGTTGAATTGGAGACAGAGTAGTAAGCCATAAAAAATAAAGATCGTCAACAGATTCATCTACTTGGTTACATAGAGGGCAAATTGCAGAATGAAGAATACCCTTCAATTTGTCTCTGGTTCTAAGCCTCCCAAATATTATACACGAAAAAACAATCATGCAACACAAGATGTATGCATTCTTTTTTTCATGACTTCCAAATACATTCTTTCTTTTTTTTTCAGGACAATCACGTAAACAAACTAGTCTTTGTATATTCATCTATACATAACAGTTCAGTTCCATCCCTTTAACAGTAGAGCAAGCCAATTTGACTCTAAGTTCAAAACGAAACCCTAATTTTCGAATTAGGGGTTTTTTTTTCAAGAAACTCAAATTAGGGTTTTTTATTTTTCCCAGCAACTCAGCAATCAGTTAAGGGTACCAATTGAAACAAAGAGAGAGACCTTCGTGGTGGGGGTAACAACGTCGGACTGCCCACAAACCGGTGGTTGTGGCGGTCACCGGCGGTGGGGAGCGCTGGGTTTGGGTTCTGGTGGTGGAGGTGGGAAGCGTGGTCGCCGGTGGAGGTGGGAAGCGTCGTCGCCGGAGGTGGTGGTGGGAGCCCGTCTGTCTCTTCTCTGAATTTTTTGAGCGTGAAAGGAGGGAAGGAGAAGGGGAAAGGCAAGGCACGACCAGAGTAATTTTTATTTTTTTTAATTATCAAAACGACGTCGTTTTGATCATGACGTCGGCATAACGTCAGCGGTTGTGTGAATTGTGGTGATATTTGGCAAGTGGCCACAAAAGAGCAATGGCGTCCGTCTCCGTTCCCATCAATCCACTACCACCTCCGGTTAACCGTCGAACCGACGTTAAGCCGGGAATTTCACTGACAGCGCAGGAGAGAGATGAGGAAAAGAGGAGAGAGAAAGTGAACAGGAAGATAGAGAAGGCTGCATCCATAAAATTGAGAAGTGAGGCCACGAAGGCCAAAGAGCCCTTGCCGCTCCTCGAAAACCTTCGAGAGCATATCGCCGCCTTGTGTTGGGAGTCAGCCCTAAATGTCAGCCATTTCCCACTTCCGTTCAATTTCTATTCAATTTTTTTTTTTGGCTCTGCAGTTTCTATTCAATTCCACGTAGGACATTTTGGAATATTCTCTCTAGACGCCGCTCTGTATCGGAAACATAGGAGAGAAGGTCCAGTGGGCTTCTATTGTGTGGTTTTTCAGAAGTGTTTCTAAATGGTCTTTTATTTTGTGGCTAGCTTGCTTGATAAGGCTAGCTACAAAGGAAAGACTTTGTAGATGGGGGATGGTTATTGACCCTGGTTGTGTCCTATGCTCTCATAGTGATGAAACCTTGCAACAATTGTTTTTTGCTTGTTACTCAAGGAGTATTTGGCAGGTCATTCTTCATAAGTTCCAGTTTCAGAGGACACCAGAGGAATGGGATAGTGAAGTTTAGTGGGCCATTGATCACTGTTAGGGTATAAGTTTCAGTTCTTTCTTATTCAAGTTGGTCCTAGCAGTTGGGGTTTACCACTTCTTGTTGGAAAGAAATTCTCTCATTTTTTGGAGGGAAATACAGAGGAGCAAATGCTGTGCTGGCAAGTATTGAAGATAATGTTAGACTCCGTGTTAGTACTAGGGAGTATTTTCCAAATTCTATTGAGAATCAAAGATAGTGTAGTTCTGGTAGAATGTATTGAGGCTTTCCTGTGTATAGGTTCTTGTATGTGGGTTTAACTCCCCTTTGTTTTTCGTGTTGGTTGGTTATAAAATGCGCAAGTTACCCCAAAAAAAATGCAATATTAAGGATGTACTTCCAAAAAAATTCTACATATTTTGTACTTTCACTTTCTTTGATAACATCATTTCATTTGGTCATATAGCCTGTCCAGATTCCAGAATCCAGAGCATATGGTATTGCCGGAGCTTCAGATGCAGGCCACGCAAGGAAACAGCCAAGTAGCAGTTCCTCCTTTTGGTGGGCTAAGTTCTGCTTTCTCCAATCAGACATCCTTTCCACCTGTACGGACATATCCAATCCATCAGCAGCAACAACATCAAACCTCCCCACCGCAGTCCCATGTGATCAGTAATCCTCATCTTCAAGCACCAAATCACGCCACTAGCACCCAGCATAAAGCATATGCAATTCACCTTGCAAAGGAGAGGCAATTGCAGCAGCAGCGTTTACTCCAGCAACATCAAGATTTACTGCATCCAATGCTCTGATGCCACATGTACATCCACCACAGCCCCAACTGCAAGGTAGTTACCAGGGTCAACCTCAAACTACTTTTGCTACCATATCACTGCCTCTGGCTCAAACTTCCTCAATGAGTCCCATGTAACAGCAAAAGCTTCACTTGATGCTGCATGGGCTGAACAAGAACCCTCAAACTGGTGGTAGTGGGTTGACGAAGTACATGGGGAAGCAAAGGCAACCTCAGCAGCAGTCGTTTCAACGATCTCGAAGCAACCACCCCCAGCACCAGCAATAGTCACAGTCTCAACAGCAGGCTAAAATTTTGAAGGTGTAGGAAGAGGGAACATGGTAATGCGTCAGAACCTCCCAAATGATTTCTCGTCTCCGAATGGCTTTTCTGCCACTCCTTATGGTCAATCTGCTGAGAAAGCAGAGCAAGTCCTGCATTTGGTGCAAGGTCAGGGATTATACCCGGGGTCACAAGTACATCTTGCTCAACCATCTAAACCTTTAGGACCACCTCATTTTTCAAACCAGTCCCGACCTCAGCAAAAAATGCATTCTGGCCAAGCAATCCCTTCATCAAACCACCAGAAGCTACAGCCACACCAAAAGTCAATGAATCAAACTCAACCAATTGTTGAACAAGCACTTCAACAAAATTGCCAAGTGATTCTGACCCACCAAGCAAGTCGCTGGCAGATCAAGCTGACCAACCGTTGAGCAACTTATCTGAGATGAGTAAAACAACAGAAATGCCTCAGGACACGATTGATAAAGCTACTGTAATTCTAGTTGTTTCGTCTTCGGATGCTCATTGGCGATCACTGGATCAAATGTATGGTTGCGGTGTACCAGATCAAATGTATGGATCAAATGTAGGGGTCCGGCCTTTGACAAATTGTGTTGGTCCTGAACCTAGGACTACGGTCAGCCAAGGGCAAGGGTAGGAGAAGCCATCACGTAGTTTTCCCCGGCAACAACAGGAGCAGCAGCAGCAGCAACAATCAATGCAACAACAGCTGCCACCGCAGCAGCAGACACAGCAGCTTCAATTAGGGCAATAGCAGTTTGGACATAAACATCCACTAACTCTAAACTGGAATAAAGCACTTACCATGCAGCTATTCAATCCTGCCCAGATTGGGTCGGCATGCCCATGTAACAGCTGTGTACAGGTAACTTTATGGTACCACCCCCAACCTACTTGCGCACAGATTTCATCACATTGCTTTTGCTGGTGTGATGTGGAGAGGTTTTTTTTATTCCAAGTCATATCACAGACCTTTTCAATATTTCCATTTGCTTTTTGTTCATATATGCGGAAATGATTTTTGCATTTCACTTCCTTACAAACACACCTACAAAGTTTGCCCTGGTGTACTTTGGAAGTTGTTTTGTTTGCTATTTTAAGCACTAAAAGACAGATTTCGTAGCACATTTATAAGAAGTGGAGTGCAAAAATCATCTCTATTCATAGTATCATAGAAGATTCTAAACCATATCAGAGCTTCTTGCTTGGGCAAAAAGAAGAGAGACTTTTGGAACGTGCAAATTATTCCTTGGCAATGGGATTTGGGCATGTGTATTATTGCTTTGTTGAAGCTCCTGTGGCATCATGGTTGTTTTGTCTTACTTGATACGTTAGCTTTGTAATTATCAGACAACGTTCGCAAATCTTTTTTTTCCTTCCTCTTTCTAAAAAGAGATGATTTTTTGGTATCACTGCATGTACTTGTCTCTTTAGAGTTGGCATATTTCTTTCTTATGCATTGCAGTGAAGAGGCTAATTTTGAATGGCTGTTGTGTGCAGATGAAATTATATCACCCTCCATGGAATTGTAGGATGAAAAAGGCTGTGATATTGCAGGTAGTTAGAATTTCTTGCAGGAAGGCTACTGGCAAGGTATGAGGTTTTTTGGTATTATGTATATTACTGTGACCTAGAACCTCAGGAAGATAGATACTGAATATAGAGGTACGTGTACTGAGGACTGTCATTTTGTGTGACCCTTTATCTTAATTCTTTCTAGACTTTTCTGTAGCGGGTGTCCTTGCTCAGAGTAAAGAGGCCTTATTTCTTGGTGCCTCTATCTGTGGTAGGGTGGTTTTTGCCTGCCTTGTCGGATCCGCTCTCCATGCTCCTCCGCGCAACCTGCACAAAGACGCAAGGCTGTGGACAGCCTTATGTCCCTCCGACGATCTGGTCAGTACACACAAGGAGAGGAGTGAGTTGTTGCAAGGAGCAAATGGCAGAAAGAAGAAGCTTGACAAGAAGCTCAAGACTACTCAGACTTTGAGAAGGGTCTCCAGCATAATATTCACAGCCACAGTCACGGCATTTTTTATTTGCTCGGTGGTGGCGGCGGCGGTCATTGCGGCTCCCCTGGTAGCTGCCGCCCAGGTGGCCATAAGTGCCGTTCCGTTGGGGTCCGTGGAAGCGTGGATCGATTCACTTTGGACGAAATATGAGGATGTAGTAAAAGGATAGAAGGATGTAATTAGGTTAATGGAAGTGGGTACTTCATGTTGTGTTCAAGGACTTGGATACTATTCGGGTAGTTATTGATCGGTTCGAGATTCAGATTGAGTCTCTGTTGCATAATGTTGATTTTGTTGTCGAAGAAGAGGCAGGTGAAGATTGGGATAGGGGAGGAGAAGACGAAAATGGGAGTGTTGCTTCTAATTGGTGTCTTGAATTGAAGGCAAGGTGAAGATTGGGATAGAGGAGGAGAAGAAGAAGAAAATGGGAGTGCTGCTTCTAATTTGTGTCTTGAATTGAAGGCAAGGAATAAGACTCGTTTGGGAAAATAGCAGATGACTAGGCATTCATTCCACTCTATCATAAAGTCTAGGCATAGAACATGTAAAGTTGCCATGTTTGTGATGTTTAACATTCCATACATCACTCTGAATGGGTATTAACTTCATGCAAATCTTTTTGGCTGCAAAAGTGGTGGAGTTTAGCGTCTTTATTTCATGAACCGTCGATTTGCATATTCCATATGCTGACTTCTACATAAAAATGTTTGAAAACTGCTCCCCACCTTTTTTCTGCACTACCAGTTCCAGAAGTACAATTCTTGTCCGTTGGGTGTTCTCCAAAAAAACTTGCTTGAATGTTTAGATTTCAAAAATCAGGGGGTGTATTATGCTTTTCATGGATTCATTTGACTCGATTCTATTTGCTTCTTGTTTTGTCTGTGTTGTGTTCTACCAACAGGCCAGGGAAATGCGGGTGGTGTGAGTTAAGAGGTGGTGAAAGAGTTGCCTCAATTGCGAAAGAGAGAAGCAGGAAGGTTAAACTTTGGCAGTGGCAGGCGCTGGTGGCTTTGGTGATAGAAGAGGCAGCCAAGAAACAGACAAGAGAGATGTTGGAATCATTTGTACGGCTAATTTGTGATTTTGTGGTATTTAGATTTCGAGTTGTAGAGGCAACAAGTCATCTTTTCGTTTGAGTTCCTTTTTTTTTTTTTTTTTTAATGATAAAAAACAAATACTACAAATCTGTCGCCGTTGAAACATTCAAAACCATGAGCACACGATTATCCTCCGCAAATAATTGAAACAATAATTTTATAACCACACACAGTGACAAACACTTGCACACACTCACAAAGGTGGTGGGTCTCACACATTGCACACCTCCGGGACCTATCTCCTTTGTGCAAGTGTTTGTATGTAATTGTAGAATAGTTGATAATTGAAATTCAATTTCTTCAACCTCCCCAAGATAAAGGAGGGTGATTTTACCACTCTCCAAATTGTTAACGGCACTCCCTTGTCAATATCGGTTGATTTTGTCACTCTTCAAATTGTTAACTTTTGAGAGTGACAAAATCAATGAGTTGATTTTGGCCCATTAACAATTTGGAGAGTGACACCCAAGATAAATTTCCATTAGTAACAGTGTATCACAATCTAACCGTATGACACGTCAAACGAGGCCAGTTGTCAGATGAGACAGCCTGCTTTCCTCTCCGTTCTCCCTCGAATTTTCCCTTACTAACATTAATGCTCCGTTTGTTTGTTTGGGCGTAAAATATTTTTCGATAAAATTTTTGGTATTTGTTGTGTAACAAATGATAAAAATATTTTACATGTAAAACATTTTTCATTAATTGGATGAAAATAACTTATTCTTAAATCTTTCGTAAGTTATTTTCCGAAATAAACCCGCTGCCTTCTACTACAATTTTCACAACTCAGTTTCCTTGATCGTCAATCCTGACCCACGTTCAATTACAATATTCTCAGATCTCTCTCTCTCTACACTATTTTTTCGATTTTTGAAAATATTTTTCAAATGTCAACAAAACACCGGAAAATAAAAGTTTAAAATTTGTTTTCTGAAAAAAAAATTTGCATGAAAAATATTTTACGTTGTAAAACATTTTACATCGAAACAAATAGAGCCTAAACATCTAATTTTTAACAAGGCCGCTCAAAAAATTATATTAAAACTATTAAGATCTCGTTCGTTTAAGGCTTTTGGATTTTAATCATTATCATATTTTTCTCCAATCATTACTCTCATTTTTTTCCTCTCTCTCCAATCATTACTCACACTTTCAATCATTACTCTATTTCTTTCTACACTCATACCTAAAATCCAAAATACCAAAACGAACGAGATCTAAAGGGCTTGAATCATTTGTGTTGGATACCGAAGTAGGCCCCACACTCTATCCGTATGGTACCAATAGGCATCAAAGGTAACAATTAAACGAGGTTTTACACAACCAAACGTTGATGAAACTTGAAGGAACATTTCACATGGAAACGTAAAAACTGAAAGAAACAGAACCACTTCCAGAGGTTCTACACAACAAACACCGAAATTCCCGTTAGAATCACAAGGAACTGAACTCTGTCTACCACTCTACTCCCAATGGAAGGACATCACAGTTTCAAATACTCGGGAGGCTGAAAACTCATAAGCTTAGACCAAGATTACAAGCAGCATTCTATAGCTGAAAACTCATACTAGCTTAGAGCAAGATTACAAGCAACATAGGTCTCTTTTTCTTCCGTTGAAATAATGAGAATAAACAATGTTAGCAGGAAGCAACGATCGCATGACAACCCGAGAGTATATCGTCTCACATTATCTTTATAAACAGAACCAGGAAATAAAAAAGACTGCAGATGCAAATATTTAGGTGTGCATCTCTAATGTTGAACTGTACGACCAGATGTGTACTCCCTCCTCCAGAACCTATTGAACGAGATCATGAAAAAAAAGTTAAAGGTTCGATTATTAGTAAAGCCAGAGAAAAGAGCAAAGACAACCTCTAATTAACAAAGAAAAAGAAAATGAGAATAAAAGGAAACGAAAATATAGAGTGCAAAAGCACATTCAATTACGCGTAACCATTGAAAGATAAAACACTCAGCTTAGTCAAAAACAAACATTTTTTTTCAACCAAGCCGGGCAATTCACCATCAGGACTGAAGACATTAGAAAAGGAGTACACAAAAGGTAATGAATTGGATGTTTAATTATTCTCGCATAAGTCATGACATTATGGCTCTTCTGGGGATATTGCCGTTCAAAAAAAAAAAAAAAGGTTCTTTCAGGGATTATGCATTTCAACAGAGGTCAAACTCGCAAGAATAAGGATAGTCACAAAAAGTAGTTCATAGACATTACACGCAATGCGTGCCACAATTTCAATATGCCAAAAAATATCTAGAGCATTTCATCTGAGCTAAAAAGCTCAATTAGCAAAACGAATGGTATTAATTTTGACATCATTGGAATGTAATCAACCAAGCGGAAGTGATTTGAGTTCCAAATTCATGTTGGGTGGATGTGATGAGCACCCAATTTTGTAGATATTTGGTGCAACTAGTCCCGTTTTATGTTGTTTTATCTTGCATTTATTTAGCTTCTATTGCAATTTTGCTCGTAAGGTATCTTTTGTAAGCTTATCAGGTCATAAGTGCTAATAAGGTGGATTTGGATGCCAAGCGGAGTTCCGGGATGAACCAAGTGTCCAGCTGCCCGCCGGTTCTCATTTCATTGTCACCGAAGCCTAATGGTGCCACAAGAAGCCTCGGAGATTGGCCGGTGGTCAAAGTTGGCGAGAAGCGTGCCAAAGTGTTTCAAGTAAGCCTAATGCATCGAGGACGGCTCTCGAGGGCATCCGAGGATCCAAGGCCACAAGGCATACCTCCGCCAAGTCCCGTTGATCATGTAATGAAGCATCAGAAGGCCGTCGGACTACCACAAGGCTTGGTGAACCAAGCTGTCCAGTTCTGCAGTTTTTTTCACAGAGGTATGGATGCCTCAAAAATAAGGTATCCATACCATCATGCCGAATTGCAAGACAGTTGAGTTGGTATGCATACCTCATTTTTGAAGTATCCATGCCAATGCCCTTCGGCCAGCACCTTTTGCTGAATATTTCAACTTTCCTTTTATGGAAAGTTTCCACTTTTGGCATGTCTTTGGGATATTTTAGGGGCCTTTTTGTCCACTTTTTGGCTGATTTTGTAAGGTCTATAAATAGGCTTGTATGCCATTTATGGAAGGGAGAGGCCATTAGTTAGTTTTTAGGCCTTAGTCTTTTCTTGCTCTCTAGGATTTCTATTTTGTGTTCTTAGTCTTTCAAGCTTTCAATCTCCAAGAACTCAAGTAAGTTTAAGTGTTTTGATGTTTTCTCATGTGTTAATGTTGTAGCTATGGTATGGATCTCTATATAAATCAAGTTTATTTCCATTTTTATCGGCTAAGCATGTTTTCACTTCCTAGCCTTGTTTCTAGTCAATTTGCTATGAGTGAGTAGTTAATCGGTTTGGTCATGGGGTGAGGTTTGCTCCATGAATTAGTCGTTTAAATGGTTTCGCTTAAACTTTAGCTTAATCTCAAGGTTTTGAATGAATTAAACCCATGATTTCTAGCTTTGATCATGAGGTCGGTGGCTTCTTTGATCAATGAAGTCTATCGCCTCATGCTACGTGCTTGATTAATCTTACGCGTGCGAACGATCCTTTTTCGTCTCTCACTTGCGTTAAATGAGTTCAATTTGAATTAGAGCTTTGAATTAAGTTACAAGTAGTCTTCAGCTTTTAATTCTTCTAGTGGAATCCGGACGGTTTCGGTCCATACATGAGTTAGATGAAGAAACCGTTTAATGGCTAAGTCATGGGTAAATCGATCCTTTTGACTCGACCACCTTAATCTAGTTAACTTCCAAGTTTAATTCCATCTTTCGAATCAATCACCAAAGTTGGCCGCTTGAAAGCCGAAACTCCATACTTTACATCTAATCCGAATTCGCTGAAGAAGATTTCTCTGTGGGAACGATCCGGTCTTCCGGTTTATATGCTATCAACGACCTAGCCCTATGCTCGGGTGCAAACCTTTTTAGGAGGTTAGGTTGCGGAGTTAAGCAAATTTTGGCGCCGTTGCCGGGGATATCTTATTTTAGCTTATTTGGAGGTTCGACAAACCACTGTAAGTATCCATCTTTTGTTTTTAGTTTCATGTTCTTTTACTAGTTAGAATGGAGGAGGAATATGGGAAATTTTTCCCCATGCCTATGCACGAAATTCAAACCTTTATCGAAGTAGATGATGAGCCATTTTATGCATGTTGGGAAAGATATAAAGGTTTGTTTTATGGAGTTCCACATCATGTCTATGACGATTTTCAACAAGCTTACTATTTTTATGAAGGACTTTCTCGAAAGAGTAAATACTTCGTAGACGTGATGTGCAATGGAGATTTTTTGGACAAAACGCCCGCCGAAGCATTGTCTTACTTTGCTCATTTGGCTAAAGCTTCGCAAACTGGGGTTTATTTTTATACTGTTGAAAATGCAAGTGAGCGGCGTATCTTTCTTGATGATTCTGATTTGGATTTCGAAAACTCCTCAGAGTTTGGAGGGAATGATGAGCTCTCTCCCCTTGAGTCCTCCCCTCCCATTGAGTCCTTACCTCTACGTGAGGATCCGTTGGAAAAACATCTCATAGTTGAAGAGATGAACGTGGATGAGACCGACAGTTGGTCTCCTATTTGTGAGGAACCGGCTCTTGTGGTGAGCACGATAGATCAAGTGTCCTCTCCTTGTGGTATCTACCCATTGGGGAAATTACTCACTGTTAAGGAAATGGACGAGGAGGTGGATTATTTGTACTCTTTGTTAGGAGAGAGAGACCAAAAGATTAAGACCAACTGTTGGTCTCCTACTTGTGCGAAGCAAGACTTCGTTGGAGTCGAATTCATTGAGGAACCTTTTATGGACTCCTTGTGGGAAGAGCAAGATAATGCATATGAGACCAAGAGTAGGTCTCCTACTCTTGAGAATTCGAATCTTGTTGGCGTAGAACAAATTGATTTTCTAGGTGTTGATGACTTTAAACTTCTTTATCATTCTTATCCTGTAGATTTTGTCAACAGTCTGAAAATTGATTTAGTTTGGGCCATGTGCTTAAAGGAGCTTAAATTTTTGAAACGAATTCGGCAAATGCGCTACTCGAAATATCTTTTCTTGTGGAAAGGCCGAGTTCAATTTTTGGCAAAGAGTTTCAATTTGAGTGGCGTGTTCATTGTAATAATTTTTGTTGGCATGCTAAATGTTCGGAGCCCGCGTTTGGCTGAACGTACATAAACTCTTTCTTTCCCTCCTTCCCTCCCTCTCTCTTTTCTTTTTCTCTTTTGTTGGTCTGGTATAGCCACCCGTTTCTCGCTTGGGAAATGGGAAGAAAAGTATGACTCGTGTACTCGCGTGAAGAGTTGGTTGGAAGGTACGTTTACTCCATCTCTTGTATTTCATTTCTATTGTCTTCATGCTATGAGGACATAGCATCGTTTAAGTTGGGGGGAGGGATATATATATGTTCATGAGACTTGTCTCATTTTTCTGCTTTTGGTAAAAATTTTAATTTTACTTTTTTTGTGCAATCTTCCCTTGTTAGTAGTGTTTTCGTATGCTAGATACTTTAAATATGCTCATTTGTTCTCAATATGGCAAGAGTCGTGTATCCCGTCGAATTTGGTTATACATTTTAATCCATGACACATGCATATACATGAACTTTGATGAACAAATTGAGCCTAAAAGTTAAGTCAAGTGTGTGCATCACTAGAGTGGAGATTTGTTTCTTAAGCATCCCATGCTTTTTGTTCTCATTTCCCGCACTTGCGTAAATAATATCTTTTGTTCATGCTTGAGTAGTGTATATATCTTTCATGCATCTTGTTGGAGTTGCTAGCGTACTTAGGAAATGATTCAAGGCATTTTTGCTTGATTAAACCACATAAGAGTCTCCTCGTCCTTGTTTTGAACCATAGTCCGAGTCTCTTCCGTTGTTCAAACCTAGGTAACCGGATGTTTGGAGGGTTGTGTGTCTATAGGTTTCAATGATTCAAGGAGATTTGGGGGTGGTGTGAATGTGATAGAAGTGGTTGGGATTCGAAAAGAAAAAAAAATTGTACGTGATTCCCTATTTCTCCTCTCCCACTACAAAAGCTAAAGCCCCAAATTTTCATCTCCCTCTCCAAAGCTCTCAAAATTGGCCTCTCAATCTTTCTCACTACAAATCTCAATTCAAATGACCCTTTTCCTCAAAGAAAATCAAAGAAATGCTATAAAGAGCAAAAGCATATTCGAAAGAGGGTTGAATACTATGATGAGATGATTGGTTGGACAGTCGGGCTAGCATACATTCCGGATGAGAAAGAGTCCGATGATGAGGGGGAGCTCGATGCTCAATACCAAGAGGAGCCGGATGAGGATGACGTCTACGTGTGGTAGAGTCGGTGGTAGTAGTTTTTCGTTATTTCTTTTTCGTAACTTTCTTTGGTGTTTGGCCGTTATGTGGCCGTGCCTTGGGTAGTTTAGGGTCGGTAGTGGCCAAGGGGTAGATGAACCATGCAAATATATGGCCACTACATTTTTGTAGTCTCTTTCCCTTTGTATCCAAGGTCGTTATAAGCTAATAAAGTCCTCCGTTGATCTTTAGTACGCTAATTAACTCTGTTTGATGCATGTTTGATATTTACTGCTTTTTGAGTATGATTTATTCCTAGTCTTTCCATACTTGTCAATTATTAGCTTTCCTTTCGTTCTAAGCGCCCTTTTGATAGCATGCGTAGCTTTTTGTCTTTGGCTATTGCATTTACTCGCTAGCGCTTGTCATGGGATGTATCTCATTTCTCAATGTGTGAAAAGTCGAATAAGAGTGTATCCTTGTGAGTTTTGGAGTCGAAACTCGTTGTGGTGCATGCATGCTTGACTACTCTAATATGGCATAATTTATTCATCCTAGTTCATGGCATGTTTGTGCGGGGATTGCATATGATTGGATTTGAAGGGGTGTTTTGGACTCTTGCCAAGTTGTAGTTATTGAGCATAGTTTTTGTATCTTCATTTCGGGGAGGTTGTTTAGCTTAGTTTAATACATTTTGTTTTAGTTTGCTAGGGACTAGCAAAGTTCAAGTTGGGGGGTGTGATGAGCACCCAATTTTGTAGATATTTGGTGCAACTAGTCCCGTTTTATGTTGTTTTATCTTGCATTTATTTAGCTTCTATTGCAATTTTGCTCGTAAGGTATCTTTTGTAAGCTTATCAGGTCATAAGTGCTAATAAGGTGGATTTGGATGCCAAGCGGAGTTCCGGGATGAACCAAGTGTCCAGCTGCCCGCCGGTTCTCATTTCATTGTCACCGAAGCCTAATGGTGCCACAAGAAGCCTCGGAGATTGGCCGGTGGTCAAAGTTGGCGAGAAGCGTGCCAAAGTGTTTCAAGTAAGCCTAATGCATCGAGGACGGCTCTCGAGGGCATCCGAGGATCCAAGGCCACAAGGCATACCTCCGCCAAGTCCCGTTGATCATGTAATGAAGCATCAGAAGGCCGTCGGACTACCACAAGGCTTGGTGAACCAAGCTGTCCAGTTCTGCAGTTTTTTTCACAGAGGTATGGATGCCTCAAAAATAAGGTATCCATACCATCATGCCGAATTGCAAGACAGTTGAGTTGGTATGCATACCTCATTTTTGAAGTATCCATGCCAATGCCCTTCGGCCAGCACCTTTTGCTGAATATTTCAACTTTCCTTTTATGGAAAGTTTCCACTTTTGGCATGTCTTTGGGATATTTTAGGGGCCTTTTTGTCCACTTTTTGGCTGATTTTGTAAGGTCTATAAATAGGCTTGTATGCCATTTATGGAAGGGAGAGGCCATTAGTTAGTTTTTAGGCCTTAGTCTTTTCTTGCTCTCTAGGATTTCTATTTTGTGTTCTTAGTCTTTCAAGCTTTCAATCTCCAAGAACTCAAGTAAGTTTAAGTGTTTTGATGTTTTCTCATGTGTTAATGTTGTAGCTATGGTATGGATCTCTATATAAATCAAGTTTATTTCCATTTTTATCGGCTAAGCATGTTTTCACTTCCTAGCCTTGTTTCTAGTCAATTTGCTATGAGTGAGTAGTTAATCGGTTTGGTCATGGGGTGAGGTTTGCTCCATGAATTAGTCGTTTAAATGGTTTCGCTTAAACTTTAGCTTAATCTCAAGGTTTTGAATGAATTAAACCCATGATTTCTAGCTTTGATCATGAGGTCGGTGGCTTCTTTGATCAATGAAGTCTATCGCCTCATGCTACGTGCTTGATTAATCTTACGCGTGCGAACGATCCTTTTTCGTCTCTCACTTGCGTTAAATGAGTTCAATTTGAATTAGAGCTTTGAATTAAGTTACAAGTAGTCTTCAGCTTTTAATTCTTCTAGTGGAATCCGGACGGTTTCGGTCCATACATGAGTTAGATGAAGAAACCGTTTAATGGCTAAGTCATGGGTAAATCGATCCTTTTGACTCGACCACCTTAATCTAGTTAACTTCCAAGTTTAATTCCATCTTTCGAATCAATCACCAAAGTTGGCCGCTTGAAAGCCGAAACTCCATACTTTACATCTAATCCGAATTCGCTGAAGAAGATTTCTCTGTGGGAACGATCCGGTCTTCCGGTTTATATGCTATCAACGACCTAGCCCTATGCTCGGGTGCAAGCCTTTCTAAGAGGTTAGGTTGCGGAGTAAGCAGGATGACGGAGTTGATGTTACCTCATGTCTCATGAAAAATAAGAATGTGAAGCATGAGCTAGATCACTTCATCTCAAACAAAATACCTCAAAATCTACTCAGAACACCCAAGAAACCAAAAAGAAGTTACCACACTACTCTATGAATGCAGACACATTTAGTCCAATGGCCCTGTGGCCTAAAATATATGATGTCAATTTCAAGAAACAATGAGTTTGAATGCCTTGGCAGACAAACCACAAACTAACGCAATGTGAAGGCAAGATGAAAACAAAGAATGATTACTGCAACGTAGGACTATATTCACCTATAACCATACGAAATGGAAAAGAAGAGAAGTTTTATGCTCATGTGGAAGTTAAGTATGCCATACCAGTACTCTTTGATCTCAGTGAACCTGTTAAAAGAATTTGGACAATATGAGAGAGTTTACACCAATTATTTACTACATGGTTCAACATAACACAAAATACAACCATTTAAAACTCAATAAGTAAAGAAGCCCCCAGATTCCCCAACTACATGAATATTCAAAACAGTAAATTGGTCTAAAGTCCAAAAGAAGAGGTCACAAAGTAGATTTAGTCCAGCTTAATTTTCAGTGATGTGTAAAGTCCATTAACAAAAATGTTTTGGAGTTTAAGATCCGTAAAAAGACCAAATTGCCTTTAATGAGACAAGGGCCTTGTTTGGCTAACACAAAAATGTCTTTTTTCATTTAAATTGACTTTAATGAGGCAAGGGCCTTGTTTGGCTAACACAAAAATGTCTTTTTTTATTTAAATTGACTTTAATGAGACAAGGGCCTTGTTTGGCTTACATAAAAATGTCTTTTTTTTATTTTGACCGGTGTTACCGGCGTTGACCGGCGTTGACTGGTGTATCTGTTCATTTTTGGTATATCTGTTGATTATTTTTTTATTTTTTTATTTTTTTGACCGTTGACCAGCATTGACTGGTGTTGACCGACGTATCTGTTCATTTTTGGTATATCTGTTGATTTTTTTATTTTTTTAACCATTGACCGGCATTGATGTTGACCGGTGTATCTGTTCATTTTTGGTGTATCTGTTGTTGATATCTGTATATCTGTATTTTAAGTGGAGGTTGTGGTGGTAGAGGTAGTGGTGGAAGTGAAGATTGTAGATCTATTTTGTTATATCTGATATTGATATACCTGTATCTGTTTTGTGTAGGTGTATCTATTTAGGTGTAGTGGTATATCTGTATCTGTTTTGTGTTGTGTTGGTGTATGTATTTCGGTATATTTATATCTTCTTCTTTTTATCCATTGTTGGTATATTTATATCTATTTTGGTACATCTGTTCTTGATATAATTGTATCTGTTTTGTGTTGGTGTATCTGTTTTGGTGTATTGGTATATCTGTATCTGTTTTGTGTTGTGTTGGTCTATGTGTTTTGGTATATTTATATCTATTTTTGTGTATCTATTGTTGGTATATTTGTATCTATTTTGGTACATCTGTTTTTGATATAACTGTATCTATTTTGCGTTGGTGTATCTGTTACGGGTATATATGTAAGTCTTTTGTGTTGGTGTATATGTCTTGATATATCTATATCTTTTTTTTTTTTTGGTGTATCTATTTTGGTATATCTATATCTATTTTTGGTGTATCTATTGTTGGTATATTTGTATCTATCTATTTTGGTACATCTGCTGTTGATATATCTGTATGGAAATTTTTTATATTAGCACCTGACTTTTCACGCAAATCACATAGATACCTGACCTTATCGAAATATCATATAAACATTTGACGTTTTAAAAATACTTATCAATTAAACTCCTACCGTCAACTTCCGTCCAAAAACAAACGAAAAACTTATTTCTCTCTCCAATTTTGCAAGAGAAAAGCCGAAGCAAACCCCAGCAGATATTGTTGATATATTTGCATCTGTTTTGGTACATCCGCTGTTGATATATCTGTGTCATTTTTGGGTTGGTGTATCTGTTGTGGTATATCTATTGTATTTATTTTGGTGTATTTGTATCTGGTATATCTGTATCTGTTTTGTATTGTGGTGGTGGTGGTGGTAGTGGCGGTAGCGGTGGAGTGGTGGTGGCGGTAGTGGTGGTGATGGACATGATTTTGGAACTGGAGTGGTGGTGGTGGTGGAACAGAGAGGTGGTGGTGGAGTGGTTATAGAGGTGCTGATGGGGGTGGTGGTGGTGTGGTGGAGGTGATAGTGGAGTGGTGGTAGAGGTGGTGGTAGAAGTGGAGGTTGTGGTGGTATGATGGTGGTGGCGTCGTGTTGGTTGAGTGGTGAAGGTGGGGGTGGAGGTGGTGGCGTGGTGGTGATGGAGTGGTGGCATGGTAGGGGTGGAAGTGGAGGTGGTGGTGGCGGCATCATAGTGGTGGTGGTAGAAGTAGTGGTTGAGTGGTGGAGGTGAAGGTGATGGAAGTGGAGGTTGTGGTGACATGGTGGTGGTGGAAGAGGTGGTTAAGTGGTGGTGGTAGAGGTGGAGGTGATGGCGTGGTAGTGATGGAGTGGTGGTGGTGGTGGTGGAGTGGTGGTGGTAGAAGTGGAGGTTGTGGTGGTATGGTGGTGATGGTGGTAGTGAAAGTGGTGGTTGACTGGTGAATGTGGTGGTGGAGGTGATGGAGTGGTGGCATGGTGGTGGTGGAAGTGGAGGTTGTGATGGCATGGTGGTGGTGGTGGCGTCGTAGTTGTGGTGGTGGAAGTGGTGGTTGAGTGGTGGAGGTGGTGGCGTGGTGGTGATGGAGTGGTGGAAGTGGAGGTTGTGGTGGCATGGTGGTGGTGATGGTGGAAGTGGTGGTGGTGGTGGTGGAGGTGGAGGCGGTGGCGTGGTGGTGTGGAGTGTTGGTGGAAGTGGAGATTGTGGTTGCATGGTGGCGGTGGTGGTGGCTGCGTCGTGGTGGTGGTGGAGGTGGAAATAGTGGCGTGGTGGTGGAAGTGGAGGTTGTGGTGGCATGGTGGTGGTGGTGGCGGCGTCGTAGTTGTGGTGGTTGAGTGGTAGAGGTGGTGGCGTGGTGGTGATGGAGTGGTGGAAGTGGAGGTTGTGGTGGCATGGTGGTGGTGATGGTGGAAGTGGTGGTTGAGTGGTGGTGGTGGTGGTGGAGGTGGAGGCGGTGGCGTGGTGGTGATGGAGTGTTGGTGGAAGTGGAGATTGTGGTGGCATGGTGGCGGTGGTGGTGGCTGTGTCGTGGTGGTGGTGGAAGTGGTGGTTGAGTGGTGGAGGTGGAAATAGTGGCGTGGTGGTGGTGGAAGTGGAGGTTGTGGTGGCATGGTGCTGGTGGTGGAGATGGAGGTGATGGCTTGGTGGTGGAAGTGGTGGTTGAGTGGTGGAGGTGGAAATAGTGGCGTGGTGGTGATGGAGTGGTGGTGGAAGTGGAAGTTGTGGTGGCATGGTGGTGGTGGAAGTGGTGGTTGAGTGGTGGTGATGGTGGAGATGGAGGTGATGGCATGGTGGTGATGGAGTGGTGGTGGTGGTGGTGGTGGTGGAGTGGTGGTAGAAGTGGTGGTGATGGTGGTGGTGGAGGTGGTAGCATGGTGGCGCTGGAGTGGTGGCATGGTGGTGGTGGTGGTGGCGGCGTCGTAGTGGTGGTGGTGGAAGTAGTGGTTGAGTGGTGGTGGTGGAGGCGGTGGCGTGGTGGTAGGAGTGGTGGTGGAAGTGGAGGTTGTGGTGGCGGTGGTTGTGGTAGTTATGGAGTGGTGGTGGAAGTGGAGGTTGTGGTGGCATGGTGGTGGTGGAAGTGGTGGTGGTGGAGGTGGTGGCGTGGTGGTGGTGGTGGAGGTGGTGGTTAAGTGGTGGAAGTGGTGGCGTGGTGGTGATGGATTGGTGGTAGAGTGGTGGTGGTAGAGGTGGTGGCGTGTTGGTGATGGAGTGGTGGTAAAAGTGGTGATGGAAGTGGAGGTTGTGGCGGCATGGTGGCGATGGCGTCGTGGTAGAAGTGGTGGTTGAGTAGTGGAGGTAAAAATAAAAAATCAACAGATACACAAAAAATGAACAGATACACCATTCAACGCCGGTCAACGCTAGTCAACGCCGATCAACGCTAGTCAACGCCAGTCAATGGACACTATGTAAATTCTGGACATAATGTGATTAATGTCCTTTAGACTTTAAGAGAAAATATTTATGTCCTTATTATAGCAAAAAACCTTATAGTATGTCCTTCTACTCAATTTTCCCTATTCAAAAAGAACTGAATATAGAGTATAAACATCTTCTAGTATCAGAAAACCCATTCTCTTTATTAGTACTACCCCCTAAACATTTGCAAAGCACAGATTCAACCCCTAAAAATTTCCTGGAAACTTTAATACACACCTCCCCAATTTATTTTCTTCTGCTTTGGTTTCCCACCCAATTGTCATTCTATTTGGCCTTCCTCCCCACTGCTTTTGTTTCCAGTTCTAACTTTCTTCGGCTTCCTTCCGGACCTAATTACTTTCAACTATTTTTCACCTTTTTTATACAAAAAAAAGAAGTTGATGGGGTTTAAAAGTAAATTAGGGAATTTTTGGCTACATACAAACGTTGACATATTGTGGGTCCATGGATATGTTACATACGTCCTTCATTAAGCCTACGACATTTACACAGTCAGTACCCATTACAATCACATTGGAAAACATTTTGGTGGAGTTTGCACATCCGAGGATCATATTCCATCTCCAAAGTTTGCCTTGTTGTATGAAGTTTTCACATATCTACACAAACAAAATTAATCTACTGTCACCAACGTTGCGCCCCACCATAACCACCTCATGCCTGATACAAACCGTTGGGTAGAACTCACCCTTAAAAACAGGCTTACAAGGGGAGGGTGCCCAAGAGCTTATATGCACATTGCCAAGTCCATATTGGGGTCCACCCATAGTGGTGGGGCTATTTTGTCCAACACCCTTAGTGATGGGTGTTGTGCGTAATTTACCCTGGGAGTCCCTATATATATGTTTCATGTAAACCCTAGGGTTAGTGTGTGACATAAACCATGTGAGGGAGAGGGTGAGACGAGCGGGGGGGCCGGTCTGTGGCCAACCGATGTTGGTTCCCGGAGAGTTTTTTCAGTTTTGTGTATATTGTGTGTTAATATATATCAAAGGAAGTTTTTCTCTGAAATCGCTTTGTGGGTTTGTGTGCGAGGTGTCCCCCCAGTCCTCTAGCACTAGCAGAGTCACCTTCCACCCCCATGTTAGCATCGACAAACTAAAGTACTAAATGTTAACAGGATACTTACGCTTCGGCAGTCATACTGGCGATCGTAAACCAACAATATACTCTGACGAATTTTTCTGTTTCAGGTTTTCTCACTGCAACAGTAACCCCAAAAAAAAAATTTCAAAATTCGCTAGACTACTATTTGCCAACGAAAGGGACATCGATTTATCGACAATTTCTTTCTCCAGAAAATACCAAGAAAGAATCAACAATAGAAACTTACCAAGTTTTAGCAGCGAACGAGACATATCTCGAATGGTGCCTGCAAACGACGTGCAGATTATCAACAAAGAAAGAAGATAAGAGAAAATACAAAAACAATAACAACAAACGACAGCTAAGCTGGAGGATACCCATTTGCCCAACTCTGAAGATGAAAACGCGGAATCTTTTTCTCTTCTATTTCTCTCCTCCTTTCGTGCCCTAGAAAATACTAAAACTGTCGAACCGACCTAAAGTAGCAAAACTACACTTTCTGCCCTCGTAGTTTACACTAAATATCATTTTCCACCATTTACTTTCATTTGGTACAACTTAACTCTTTTTTTTCCTTAACCAATATGGTAATGAACACAGAAATTGATTTGGATCTCTTGGCTTGTCCTCTTTGATGCTTTCAGCTTTGATTTGGGGCATAGTTAACGTCTATGCAGCTCCTCCATTCTTGGAGGTTTAGGGGGGCCACTGTTTTAGTAATATTTTGAAAGTAGCCACTTTGTATATATATATTGTCAAACGTTAGGCCTGTCTCCAATCATCCCCGCCCATACCCCCAATGATTGGGGAATAGATGAGTTATATTGTTGTTGTTGTTGTAACATTGTAACTTATATCAAGTCAAAAAGAGTACAAGAGTGATAGTTTTTTATTTTGACGAATCAATGATCCATAAAAATTTGACGCAAAACTAATAAATGCGATTTTTTTTTTTTTTTGAAGAAGAGAGGACAAAATGCCCCGCTTTCCACTAAAGCTAAGGAGAATTTAGCCTAATTTAATAGCTGCACCCTGTCCTTGCAGACTTCTAGATGCCCATTGTTAAGAAAATATAGTCCCGCGTTGTTTGGAGGTGCAATAAGTGATCACTTAATACCATGAGGGTCCTTCCCACTCATTTTTAATTAGTTTTGAGATGAATATAAAGTTTTCACACCTTTCAACACTGCTTGTACAATCATCTGGGGCTAGCTTAATTGGTTAGGACTCTTGCATTTCACTTGAAGTTCAAGAGTTTGAATCTCCCTAGTCCCCACCTGTGAGTGGGTATTCTTTCCTTAGAGACACTTTTCGTTTCTTTCTTTGTTCCTAACCTATAATGAGCTTATTTCTTATATTTGTTGAGTTGTTCGGCTTAATTGTCTCGTAGACTTCCATAATTGATGGAGTGTTCCGAATTTGTACTTTGTATTTCGTATATGATTTAATGAAATCTTCTATCGATTGAAAAAAAACACTGCTTGTATTTTCTGTTAATCATCTAAGAAATGAATTTATTAAGGAGATAATTTGAGCAATTCATAGGTCTCTCCAATCACTAACAGATAGTATCTCATTATTGCTTCAACAATCGTGATTGTATCATTTGAAAGCATAGAAAATCACCCATCCTGACCAACCTTCACTCCTTTTTCTTTTGGATTACGAAATTTACAACTTTCTCTACCCATTAATTTACAATCATGATTGGTTCATGTGCTCCAGAAGTGGATTGGCTCCACATGGTCTGGTATAAGAAATCAGTTCCAAGGTGGTCTTTCATTTAAATATATATATTTTTTATCCGGTCTTTCATTCAATGGATTGCTATTCTGAATAGGTTGTCCACAAAAAGATAGGCTATCTGCTTGGGGTGTTCTAAATGATAGAGACTAGAGAGTGTGTTTTATGCAATAGGGGTTTGGAATCTCATGCCCATTTATTTTTTGATTGTCAGTTCTCCTTAAGGATTTGGCTTAGCATTAGAAGATTCTGTGAGATTATTCCTCATACTTGGAATTTACATTCAGAGTTTTCATTAATGGGGCATTTCCAATTGTAAGAGAGGTTCTATCCAATCTCTCCTTTTCAAACTTAGCCTCTCAGCCTCTATCTATTACATTTGGAAGGAGAGGAACAATGGTGGAGCCATTAAGGGGCTGGGGGTGGCCAAGGCCCGCGGTTTTTTTTTTTTTTTTTTTGAGTTTTGCATGTGAAGTTTTTTTTTTTTTTAAACTAAATAAATCTTATTCCTCGAGTACTAATTTTGGAGAAAGGGGATGAAGTTGGTGGGGTTTGAACCCTCACCTAGTGTAAAGAGCATAATGTGTTCATTATTTGGCTGTCACTCAATTTACCATGTGTGAAATGGAAAAACACTCTCATATAGTCATTTCAAAATTTTCTTTTTGGAAACAAAAAACACATCTTATCATTTTGATGGTTAAAACCTTTTTTAGCATACTTTATTAAATTTTAAACTCTATTTTAATATACTTAATCAATCTTCAGAATTTCATTTTTGTCAACAAAAAAAATATCCTCTTAGTTCAGCCCCTCCCGAGTGGAGATCCTGGCTCTACTGGAGAGGAATTAATAATAGAATCTTTCAGCACATCGGACATGATTTTACTACTATTGATAAGCAGATTGTGAATGAAGTGAAAGCCTGTGCAATCGGAAGATTCCTAAGACTACTGAAAATATAAGGATTTGTTTGGGATGGGGCATTCTTGAGATAGAGTTTGGTCCAGCTTAAATTTGCTTTCAATTGTCTGTTCCCAATTCCCATTGTTTTATGGGCTTTGCTTTCTGGAAAAGACTACAATACACATCTTTTATTTGGGTGTGTATCATATACACCCCTCAAAAATGTTATGAATTGTAGAGAAAATGTTACGAATCGTATTGCTAAAAAGTTTTGAATCGTGTAAAGGTTACGAGATACTCCAAAATGTTATAAATCATAATGAAAATGTTACGAATCGTACTGCTGAAAGGTTATGAATTTTAGAATAAAAGTTACGAAACACACTAAAATGTTATGAATGAACCATAAAATAGGTGCATATGGTACACTATTTTAAGGGGGGGTGTATTGTAGACTTTTCTTTGTTTTCTCTGTTTTGTATTTGATTTTCAGTCTTGTATTGTTCAGTTCCTTCTCAAGGTTTTTCATGTAAAATAACTTACAGGTTCTCTTTATTCTCGACCTACCTCTAATCTCAATTGTTTTGACGTCAAATAATTAACGAAAAATCTGTCTTTCAGGGGAAATTGTTTATGTGTCTTCTTTGTTTTCATCCTTAATTAATCTCATCTTATACAATATTTTTCAAATGGGAAATTTATATAAATAGTTCTCCTAATTTCATCCGAGTCTCATTTTCGTCCCCCAAGTATCAATTACAATTCTTTTGACCTTCAAGTTTGATTTTTGTACCAAATTAGTCCAATTGATAACTTTTATCAGCCAAACTGGACAGAAAAAATTAGATTGATGGCAGTTTGGACGTTGCAGTTCGTACCAAGTTGGTTCAATTGATAACGTCTACCCTTAATCTGATTTTTTTCCGTCTAGTTTGGCTGACAAACGTTATCAATTGGACCAACTTGGTACGAAAACGAAACTTGAAGGTCAAAAGAGTTGCAATTGATACTTGGAGGACGAATATGAGATTTGGGTGAAACTAAGAGGACTATTCATATAAATTTCCCTTTTCAAAAGGGAAATGATTTTGGAACACCCTTTTTTGTTAATGCCACACCCTGCAAGTGAATTTTTGCACCAAAAAAATACACTTGCAGGGTGTGGCATTAACAAATAAGGGTGTGGCAAAATCACTATCCTTTCAAAACTATTCTGAACATCAAAATGTGCCAATGGAGTACTTGCGACATCGATAACTATGTTAGGAAATAACAGTTTATATATAAATTCTATCCACCACCGGTGTAAAACCCCACTTTTCCACCACTGCCTATTATGGGCCCTATCGAATATCTATTATTGTGATCTAAACCGTTTATATTTTAAGACCAGTAATATACTATTGCCATGCAAAAAATCAGCTTGATCGGAAGTCGATAGATATATCAAAATTTGAATTTTGGTTTATAAAATGGACGATCTGATTTCTGTCAATAATAATAAAGATAAACTATCCATTTAACAAAGCAAATTCAATTTTTGATACTTCTATCGATGTCCGATCAAGTTTATTTTTTGCATGGATATACTATACTATGTGGGGTCTACAAGATGAACGATTCAGATCAATAATAAACACATGGTAGGACCGAAAAAGGTAGTGGTAGAAAGAATTTAATCTCTATTTATTTTCCATACAATACCATAAACTATTATGGACAAACAAAACCAAAAATACCCCCACCCCCCCGGCGGGATCCTGTAACCTGTTTGATTGTTTTACTGATCCGACTCAAATTTTTGTTTTCTTTTTCCCGGAAAGGAGCAATCTGTTCTTATCCGAGTGAAAACCAAGAAAACGTTTCCCAACACAGAACAATACCGTTTACCATAAACTGTTTTCCAAACAAGAGTTTTGTCTTAAGATTGTTAGGGAAAAAACAGTTTATAGCAATTACAGTGATTTTAGTATAAAAAATAATAGACTGTGAAAGGATCAAGGAAAGCAAACCGAGGCTCGTGTTTCACACGGTGCTCATAAGACAAATTCGCCGCCTCACCGGAGATGCTGGAGGTTGTATCGGAGTTTGTCTCCCAGGAATACTTGGTCAAACTCAATCGTAGAAGCACCGCTTGGACTGCCTGTCAAACTGAAATGTGTTTGTACTGTTTGTACTCTCTCCCACTGGAACAAAGGTTTTTTTCCAGGAGTAGAAACTCTTTTAAAGAGGAAGTTTGTATTTGCTCGGTGTGTCTGAAACAAAAAACTTGAGTGCCTTTTATAGGCCATTCCAATTAGAAAAGATAAATGTCTAATAACATAGTTAACTAGCAGATACCCGTGCCTTTAAAAACGAAATACAGTCTCAACTTAAATAAGTTGTCTGCTCTATCCGTCCAATATAACCTACTCACTCTCTGCCTCACTTTAAAAAGCTCATGCCAAGGTTGAGAGAAGAAATAAAAAAAGGCAATAATTTATAGGTTAATTATCAACCCTCTTGAAATAATATCAACTTAAAATGGAAAAAATTAAAAGGTAATAAATTGAAAGGAAAGTGTATATATTACCACAATAGCAGGTCAAAGTATAACTTAAGGTAACATTTTCTCAATAGGATGGCTACGATCTTAGCTTGACGATGATCAACGGCTATAGGGGTGCTCATGTTTGTATGTGTAGATAAAAACCGCTCTGTTTTATAATATAGACTAGTGATTGCCTGGCACGGCACAACGCACCGATTAAAAAAAAGGCGCGACACGACACTTCTTTTATTTCAACTTTAAAAAAATTATTCTCCTCTTCTAGTGATCACAACTTAACAAACCCAAATGAAATTTTTATAATTTATTTTTTAAAATTCTCTTAAAATAGGATAAACTGATCGAACTAATTTCTTCTAAGAATAGTTTCACAACAAATAATACCACACCTATTGAAAAAGTAGGAGCATGTAACCAAATGGTATTTCTAATTAACTTATACACAACCATTCGTTAACAGCTATCATGATCAACCAATACTTATAATACACCCGTATACAATATAGTTCAACCAGCAACTAATCCCAAAAAAAAAAAATGAATCGTTTTAAAACTCCACTTCCGTAAGTTAACGAACATTATTTTTCTTTAAGATTGAAAGTTATTCTTGCAACTGAATGCTACAACTTGAGTTAATTTTCCCCCTTTCAAATCAAAGGAATGTTACAGGCCTACAACTGAGACAAATTATCAAACACTACGCCTTTGTTCGGTTTCCTTTTTAGCTTTCAATTTCATTTTTGTTTTCAATCATTACTCCTATTTCTCTCCCAATCATTACCTCTATTTTAAATTATTACTTTAACTTTTTCTCTCTATATCTCTCCAATCATTATCCATATCCCCAATTATTACCCATATTTCTCTCCACAATCATTACCCAAAACAAAAACACAACTACAAACCGAACAAAGCCAGTCTACTTCGAATCATGCATACAAGAAATAAGTGAAACAACTTGTTACTGAAAAAAAACTAAGTTTATTCTTTTGTGACAAAAGTTTCTATAATGTACATTTTTCTATTGTTACCTCAGTTGATAGAAGAAATGAATTGAACAGAGTTTTCTGATGGATAAGTAGACATGTAAAATGGACAACACCACAATGATAGAGTTTAAGATTGACGATAGTGAGAAGAAAATGTTTTGATAATAAAAGGCACGTTGTTAAATACTCCCTCCGTTCCAAATTAATAGTTCGATTCGGTCTCCAATGCAACTTTTAAATTGTTAATATCTTTCAATCTATAATGTTTTTAAAGATTTTTAAAATTTTGTGTAATAGAACTAATTGAGATCTATCATATGAGATCTATATTGCACATAAAATTCATTATAGATTGAAAGATATTAACAATTTAAAAAATGCATTGGAGACCGAAGTGGACTATTAATTTGAAATGGAGGGAGTAAAAAAATAATATGTCCGTCTACAGAAAAGGCAACATTGCCTAAGAAGGAAAGAGGATGGGAGAGAATAAATTTATTAAAGGAATTGATTGGACGGCTATAACTTAAACACGGCCATATATAGCAGTGCATGAACATAATTCGGACAAGATAGGATCTTGAACAACATTTGAATTTGCATTTTCATTTTCATGTCGGAATCCGCCTTGGCCGGACCTTGATCGGAAGACCCATTGATGGAAACGGCATTACTTTACGGGTGATGGTTTCGTCAGGATGCACTTGCGACCATTCAAACTTTGTGACCAACTTATGGATAGCAGTCAAGGTTTCAATCCTGGCGAATTCATTCCCAATACAGCTATGACTTCCAGCTCCGAAAGGAATATAAGCATACGGTGGGATCGGTATCGACGCCTTGTCGAAACGAGATGGATCAAACTCCGTAGGATTACTGAAGATATCCTTTTCCATGTGCGTTCCATGGGGTACGGTAACAACCTGTTGCGAAAAAACATTCCATTTTCGAAATTCGTTAATTCCTGTTGTACTGTATTTCTCAAAATGAAGTGACAAGGTGAAATAACGTTTACCTGCCATCCTTTGGGAATATCATAGCCACCAAAGTTTGTATCTTTCAGTGCTTTTCTGAAGTTACAAAGAATAGGGGGTATCATCCTCATCAATTCTTGAGCAACCTGCCATGTGTATTTCATCCTTTGTATATCAGCCCATGTTAGCTTTTCTTCTGCTGCTTTGTTTCTTAATATATCCATGTGTTCTAAGAGAGTACAAATGAATTGTGAAGATTAGAATTAGCTGCAAGAAAATGAATTCGCGTATCGAGCAATATGCACATATGTAAAATGCAGGTAGAACCATACCGTTCAAAACTTCAGAGAATATCTGCTTATCTCTAGATAGCTTCCACACCATCAAACTCAAAAGAACAGCCGTCGTGTCATGGCTTGCGATTATTAAGAATCTGAAATTATCCACCACCACTTCTTCCGGAATTGGTTCTCCATTCTCATCTCTCAATGCCAGTAGACACGACACTACGTCGTTTGTTGGACTCAAAGCACCCGTAGAGAGCTCCTCCTTCCTCTTCCTCAGAATCGGCAGGAATCGATTAGAAATCCTTGCTTTGGCTTGCAAGCCCTTGGAGTAAGAAGACCCAGGGAACTCTACAGGGAAAGCGGCAAATGCTTCGAAAACTAGATGAAAATCATCCAAGAAGGCCTCCCTCGTTTCCACATCATGGATGCCAAAAAGAATGTTGCAGGCAACATCAAACGTGAGCTTCTTCATAAAATCAACGACTTTAATGGTATCTTTCCCGTTTGTTTCTTTCTGTAATGAGATTGTCACCAAATCATCCATTCGCCTGACGTAGTTCTTTAAATTTTCGGGGCTTAAGAAGCTTAACATGGCCTTTTTTACCAATATGTACCTGTGTGCACAAAGCTGATCAACATCAACATCATTCAAGAAGGGGGAGAGAAAAACCATTGTAGCTAGCTAGGGAGGTAAAGATTAATGAAAAAGATTACCACAAATAGAGATATCAATTACCTTGACCCAGATAGCTCAAAAATGGTGCATTCTCCGTGGAGAGCTCTTATATTCTTTGGTTGGTTGGTAGAAAAAACGTCGTCGCCGGAACCATGCACGAACTTGTTCCCAGCTATATTGGCAACAAAAATCATCGGAGTACGCGCTATCGACGTTTTGAATATCGGCCCGTATTTTGCTACCCTTTCGTTTATCCACTCAGCGCCTTGCTCTTTTCTAAGAGCATTTAAAAGGCTTATGGTCTCTCCGACCAAAGGCAAGCCAAGAGACCCTTTCGGTAGGTTTTTGGATCCATGATCATTGCTCTTGGTGAGAAACTTCAGAAGAAAGAGTATGGAAACCAAGGTAATTGAGGCTAAGGCAATCAAAGACAGATCCATTGTGATTGCTTGATCAGCCCTTGATCCTTTGACTATTACATATAATGCGCGCACAACAAGCAATCATGCATACCAGCTCATGATTCAAATGATGTTTTGATAACCGGGCATTAAGGCCAGTTTGCGCGCATCTCGACTAATTCTGAGACTCTAAAGTTAATGATTAGGCAAACCTTTCAATGACCCTAAAGTTTAGAATGTTTGGCCTCAGTGAGATTTGAACATGTGACGTCAAGGCCAGCTTGCGCGCACCTCGATTAATTCCGAAACTCTGAAGTTAATGACCGTGTAAACCCTCCAATGATCTCAATGTTTAGAATGTTTGGCATCCATAAGATTCGAACATGTGATCTCATGGAGAATAATTACTTATTTTTTTCTCATGCACACTTGGCCAAAACCATAATCTTATTTCAAATGATGTTAATTGCGGAATTTAAAATAATACGCATTTCATTTCCTCGTTGATAAGCAAATATATCGAGAAGAGTGCCAACTAATTGTTCATTAAAAGAAATTATTATTATTTTAAAGAATGCATCATACATAATCGTGTAAGTTGAAGGAACCCATTATACACGACATCTATTGTGACGTGGACGATATGATTATAAAATTATTTTCCCATTTAAAATAATACTGTATGTTACATAATATTAATTTTTGGTTTTCTTATGTCTAAAAGCAACAAAAAGAAATTTGAAAATATACTTCAGAATAATAATAATATATATAGGCCTCATTTGAACCTTTTGCCTGATGTTTTTGAGAACAAAACCACTATGGGTCCAAGGAAAATTTGAACCTTAAGTAGAGCGATTCGTCTGAATTCATCCGTTCCTCTAGCTGTCCTTTTTTTTTTTTTAAAAGAGTTATTCATTCAACACAAGTCCATCGAACAAACAGATTCCAGAACAGATACAGAAGAAAACCAAAGCAACCTAAACGTCGATTTCAGGCACCTACTGCCGAAGCAGGCTCTGCGATAACGCGGGTACATCCTCTGGCCATCCTTGACACCACATAAAGTAGAAATTGATGTTGCCCAATCCAGATAAGAAGAAGATAAATTTAACTTATATGCTTTCAATGATTTTATTTGTCTTTTTTAAAAACCAAATGATTTATTTATTTGTAGGCATTTTTTTGAAAGGTGAAAAAGATTTTATTAAGCTCGGAAAATGTTACAAAGATTAATAGGACAATGAGTGATAATATCATATCCCTAACCCGAGACCTATAAACCCAATGATTGATTTGTTGGCATGAACTACCAAGCTTGACTAAACTATTTGAACTACCAAGCTTGTCCTAGGTACCTGTTAATCCGCCGGAATTTCTACGCACGTGGTTTTAATACATAAATTAAAATTCTTACATAGTGAAATTCTTTCTTTTCTTGTTTTTTGAACGGCGAGGAAATTTAATTGATATAATAGAGGAGTACATAGGATGAGGCTAGAGATAATAGCATCACAACACGAAAGTAACATCCCAACTGTGTTGACACCCTACTCTTCGACAATTATATGCTACTCAGCCCACAAAGTTGATAAGGAATCATCGAATTTCTCATTAATATATTTTTACCGTTTCAAAAAAAGTTGATAAGGAATCAATCAAGTGGTCAAAATACAAAAGAAATGACATAACAAGGCACCCCTTGCGACAGTTATATGCTACTCGGTCCACAAAGTTGATAAAGAATCAACCAAGCTAGCGGTCAAGATACAAAAGAAATGAGATTCCATGGCAACCCCAGATTTAGTTCCAAAGCCTTGTAAAAAGATATTCCCAATTGCATACGGATCAGTGCTTAATTAATCACCATCATCTAAAGAAGTTCCTTTTCCTTGTGCTTGAACCTTCCAATTTTTCATTGAGTGCCACTGCCAAAAGTGAGTAGTAGCAGCAATGGCAACATCCAAAAAACAAAAAACAGTGAAACTTTCCCATTTTTTTGGAACCAGATAAAAACCTTCCAATTTTGTGTAAAGGAGATCTTTCATTTGAGCTTGAACCTTCCAGCTTTTAATTTACTACCACGGCAAAGAGTGGGCAGGAGTAGCAAAAAAAATTGTAGCAGCAAGAACACATGGTCCATCCAGATTTGAGAAAGAAGAGTTGATCGATCCTTACCACCAGTGGCGGATCCAGAAATTTCATACAAAGGGGTCACCTCTCGAGTATAAAGTCGATAAAATTTTTGCTAATTTTATCTCTTGAAAATAAAAAATGAATGAATGAAAATATGCATAGACACAACATATATTTATCTTGTTTATTTTAGCTAATTTTTATCTTGTGAAAATAAATAAATGAAGGATAATGAAAAACATTTAAAAAAATGAATGGACTAGTGTTTCAGTATTTGTACTTCATTATTTGTTAGGTTTTTGCTTATCAATATTTTAGAACCATTTGGAATGGTCTTGTAGCTCTTACCAAAAAAAAATGGTCTGATTATTAGTTTTCTAGAATTTTCTAAAGAACCGGACTAATCCATACCTTGTGCACCCCTAATATATAAAATAAAAAAGAGGAGTTTGATTTTCTTATGCAATAAGAAAAGCAATAATTTTCCTCCTCAACCTTGTCCGCCGCCGTCGCCGCCATTAGTAGGAAATATTGTGGAAATAAGATCGCATGGCCAACAGTTTATCTAACCTCATTTTTGTGATGTGACTTCTTTTCTTAAGGGTACGCATCAGTCGTTAAGAATGTAAGTTCAGAAGGGTGTGTTCATAAACTCGAAACACATCGGAAAACCTAACTGCAAAGTAGTTCACATAAATAACCAGGAAGAAGGTGTATATCACATTCATAGGAGAGAAATTTGGTATAGAAAAAGCCCATAAGACAACTGATCGAGGAAGGTAAAAGACAACTGGCAAAAAGGGAACGGGACAACTATAGAACACCATGCATACAAGCACACAAATCAAGCACATGAAAAGCATGTAGAACCAAAAAAGAGAAAGGGAGAAATGAGGCAAAATTTTCGAATCATAGACTTTGAACCTGCACGGTGGAAAATGGTGTAAAGCTATACTTGTTTGATGTGTCATGTGTGGGTTCTTTCTTTTTCCTAGAAAAAGTGGAACTCTTCATTGAATGAACACCAAAACATCACAACATACAACAAATTGAGAATACGAACCAGATTGGGAGCCTACTTTTTGGCTTTTCATTTTCCACTTTTTGTCTTTTTGGCTTTTGGGATTATGATCAAAATGTATTTGGTAGAGTGTCTGGATGATATGTGCAGAATGCATTTTGCAGCAGGAGTAGTGTTTGAGAGATATGGAATGAAAATGAATTATGGATTGATTTTTTACTATGTTGCCCCTGGTTATAATAATGGTGTATAATATTTATAAATAATGTTTTAATAAAAAATAAAAAAAAGGGCAACGGTCGGATCAAAACATCTTGGCTGAGATTAACCATTCAACTTTACTCTTTCTTTCTTTTCTCTCTCTCTCTCTCTCTCTCTCTCTCTCTCAACAGAACCGAGAACCAGACCTCCCCTCGTTCATACCCAAAATCCACCAGCAATTCCTTCACCTTCACCTTCCACTTCTCTTCTTTCAGTAACCAAGGCAGAAATCAAAGACCTCCCCTCCCTCTCTCTACACATCAGAGAACCCATCTATTTTGCCGACACACCAAATATTGAAAATGACGAAAGAAACCCACAAACCCATTCCAAGGATTTTGTTGCTGCCGCAGTCGTCGAGTTGTTCGTTTATGCCACCATCGAGTTCGATTTTGCCATCGTTGGCATCATGGAGTTCGAAAATTCTGTCGTCGATCTCATTTCCATCATACTCGAGTTTGATTTTGCCGTCGTGGAAATCAATTCAGCTATAGTGAAGGAGTAGGCTCCCAAAATCAAGAGGTGAAAAGAGTACTTCTGGCGGATTATTGACAAAAGGAGAGGGTAAAGGGGTCTTTTGGTGCAACTGGTAAACAAAAATGGGAAAATGAGAATGGGAAAAGCTCCTAAAACCAGATTGTCTGTTTTGTTTTAGAAACACAAAATTGGAAAATCCATTTTACACAAAATCCATTTTCCCTCTTCCTACCAAACACCCAAAATCCAAAAATGGGAATTGGAAAATGCAATACCAGGCTTCCCAAACACCCCCTAACTGGATCAAAATCCATATCCACCATGTTGCCACTGCTGCTGGTTTCCATAATACTAATCTCCTTGTGGCGTGAACCCGGTTCCCTTTTTTCCCATAGTACTCATCTCCATGTTCAATTTTGGCACGTCTAGCTCTCTTCACTTCCTTCCCTTAATGGACTCCGGTTCCGTTTTTCCCCAGGGCTCCTGCTTCGACCTTTTACTGTCGCCAGGGCTAGTGGTCCTACGCCGCCTGCTATTACTCTCATAGTGGTAATCCCTTTCATCGTACCTTCTACTGTGCCCACAACTTCCATAAGTGCGCTCGTCATCGTAACTGCGATAACTATAGGGACTTCGCTTTGGCTCCGACTGGGGCTGTGCCTTCGGCGATACCTCCCAAACAATTGGCGTCTCAACTCTCTATTAAACGTTAGGAGTAAGGGGATTCAGTTTACAAAGAATGTCAGGCTGCACATCTGCAATACCATGCAACAAAACAGTTGCCCAAAGCAATCATCAAGTGCCCTTACCTGCCGATGGTTTTCAGATGCATAAAGTTGCAATACCCGCCACGATTGCAGGCATTCTCCTCAAATTGCCAACGTGTGGCTTCACGAAAATCAGTCACTGGTGAGAAGTCAACAATTATGCAGGCCGACCAGACAGTACGCAACAACATGCATAGTATTAAAAAAATAGATATTGCAGTAAAATTATTTTGTAGAACAAAAACAAATGACGAATGAAACGAAAGGAATACCAAACTACCATCCAAAATGACACAGATTGAAATAACTAAGGGGATTAGACAAATTACCAGCATAATATCTTCCAGTCAGATTTTTCCGCGCATTTGAGGCTTGTTCTTGAGTTCTTCCTCCCAAAACCGAACATATACATTACCCACCTGCGAATATAACATGGAGGGCATTCATATCAGATCACACAACAAGAAAAGCAGGAAATGTACATGAAGAACTATGCATATATCCAGATCGAGTCGACATATACTACCATGTGGTCGGCCAGGTTGTGACAGTTCACGGACATTTAGGCTCTCAATCTCTCCATATTTGTTCAGTTCCTCAAACAGATCTTCATAAAAATCCCACAGTTTTTTTCTTGCTTCGTTAAATTTAACCAGAATAGTCCACGTGAAAACTACAATCGTACACTTAATTCAATTCGGAAAGTTATTGATGAAAACAACATCAACCACAACCCAAAGAAAAGGATCACATTTCAAAACCACTGTACAGAACATACAAAACAGAGTTTAAACTAATAAACTCATGGCTTAAGGGTTTTTTATGTTCTGATTATTGAGACTCTCGTTTTAAGTAATGTCACTCGTTCATTGTACGCTCTTTACAACCTACGACATAACGATCAGCAGCGTAGATCATGCCACTAGGCATTGTTAAGTTGAATTACAGAATCACGAATCGTAGTAAGTGCAGAAAATATGGTGCTTTGTTTTATAAGGTGAAGGTTCTCGTAGAATTAGGTTCAATTTCAACAAGCATATGAAACTAAAGTAGACCAGAGCTAGAACATTTAATTCTTGTATTGCTACAGTCGTCAAGATCAAGGATCTCTAATCACTCCAATTAAATAGTTATTTCAATCATGATAAACCTCCTAAACTCAATATCGAAATCCATATCTGTGCTATCCATTAGCTGTATAATAATGGCGAACCCATTCATTTGAAATCCACATCTATCCAAACAAAGCCTAAAAGGTAAATGAAGTTCCACCATTTATAGCAACAGTCCCGGGCTACAAACGAACCGAGTTGCTCGCGAGCAGCTCGTGGCTCAGCTCGTTAAGGCTCTGCTCGACTCGTTTAGTAATCGAGCTGAGCTCGAGCTCGAGTTTTGGGCTTGTTTACTATACTAGCCGAGCTCGATTCTCAAATGCTCGGCTTAGCTCGCAAAAGCTTGGCTGTTCGTATAGGCTCGGCTCGTTTTGAAAAGGCTCGTTTAGTAAATTATTCAGGCTCGGCTCATTAAGGGATCGGGCTTGAGTTTAGGCTCGTTTAGTTTAGTAAACGAACTAAGCTCAAACACTACGAAGCTCGACTCGGCTCGTTTACATCCCTGGATTGAAGACATGCACACCTATACAAGCAGTCACTGAACAATTCCGGTCTCAAACACAACAAATTCTTAGTTAAAATGCTAAACCATCTTCATCGACGGAGTAAAACCTACGGATATTCATGTGGAGAATGGGCGAGAGAAGGAATTATGCTACGAATGAGGGGAAAACAGTTTGAAGAAGTTGATTGAGGGAAATACTTAGGATGAGGAATTGCGAAGGTGCTGTGCTGCCTCATCAGATGATCGAGAATCGAGTTCGGTGCAAATTAGGAATCTGCGTAAATTCCGTTGAAGCCCTGTGTTTCCGCGCGAGAATAAGATGCGTGAATCACGTACACGTTTACTTTTGGGTGTGGCTTGAGTTGTAGCCGCGTTATTTGAAACCGTGAAACGGAAACACGCTTACAACGCCACATATGCGAACTCGCATGTGGAACACGATATTTGAGAAGCGTGGAATGCAACGATGCTTCTACTTAAACCCTAACCGCAAACTTTGTGCTCATGGACGCGAGCTTTTTGTATCTAGACGCAAACTTTTGCAACATCAGCGTTTTGATTGATGGGAACTCGCATTTCTGAAACATAATTTAACCATGCATCGTGTTCCCGTTTCAACTTCTTAGCAAAACGATGCTGTTTATTCGAAATGCCAGGAACCAAAAACTCACATTTTTTAGTTGATTTTTTTTCTCTTTTCAAAAAGCAAACCAAACAAGGCATTCATCGATCCCTCTCCTCTCCAACTCACCATCTGGCATCCAGGGCCGGCTTTAAGATTTTAGGGGCCTAAGACGGATGTAGACAATAAGGTCCTTAATAAAATTTACGAAAATAAAATAATATAAATGATTTTTTTCAAAGCCGCATGTATTCGACAAGGAGAAAACCCATACAAATACTAATTTTTGATCTTGTTTTCTCTCCTTTGATTTCTAATTCATCTTCTTCTTTTTTATTGTGTGTTCATGAAAGGAGATTAGAGCTGTAGGGTAAAATATGCATAAAACTTATCAAGGAACCCACCACATGAGATCATTTTTCAGGGGGCTCTACATGAAGATAGGTCCGCCCGTGATCTGCATTTTCTTTTTCCCAACCATTGGGCATGTGTCCCTTAAGTATGAAATGGGTGGTTTGGGTTTTAAAATGGCCCCTAGTGTTGTTATACCTAAAAATATTAGACATATATAATGGATACCCAAAAAAATAGGAGGCTTTAGTTTTTAGTTTTAACATTTCGGGGCTTAAGGCGCGAGCCTTAGCCCAAAGCCGGCCCTGCTGGCATCTGCCAAGTTTTTCATAGTGTTTTTTTTTAAAAAAAAATTTTAACTGTTGGGTGCTAATTTGAATTAGGCTTTGTTTGGAATGTGCGTAATCTTGGGTTAATTAGAATTTGATTACTATGACGAATGAAAATACCTCCGGTATGAATTAGTTTACGATCAGGAATATATCTATGAAGTTATAGAAAGTCTTTTAGAGTTCAACATTCCTTCTATAGCAGGCTCATTTCCATTTGATGAGCATGACACACGCAGGCCTAAACAACTAACTAATGGGTGGTAGGACCGGCTTGTAAGAAGTCCTAACTCAACTCAACCCAGCAGTATCCGTATGGGCCTTATTACTTATCCTAAACTCTTACCGTTTGATAACAGTAATAGATGGATGAAATTCGTAAGGAGATGGGATTAGGATTGAGATTGGTAATGAGAAGGGATTGTTAATGAGAAGGGATTGATAATGAGTATGTTTGTTTGGGATGGGATTAAATGATGAGATTATTAATATCATGTTTGTTTGAGATAGGATTAGATGATGAGATTGAATTAATAGAAGAAATTGATAATGAGAAGGGATTGGTAATGAGAAGGGGTTGAGATTGGGCTATTAATACCCCTTAATACCAAGTCCCACGGGGTATTAGCAATACCCCCTATTACCCGGATTATTAATCCCATCGGACTAGTAGTCCGGACCTATTTTGGAAACCAAACAAAGTATTACTAATACCATCACCATCACCTTCACAATCCAATCCCAACCTCCAATCCGTTTATCAAACGGGGCCTAAAAACGCGCTAAATCCGATGGGTTGGGTAGGCTGGCCGATTGGTGTGGACCCCATAGCGCAATAGCCAAGAATAATACAGTTTTAGAATTTACATTTTTTAAAACAAAGGAAAGTACTACTTTTCGTCAATTGTTGTAATAGACGGTTCAGATTCGCTCAGGGAATAAATAAACTATTCGCGCGAATAGTTTACTTAAAATCTAGACCATCTAAACACATCTGGACACCAGAATTTGTTACACAACACACACAATCGTTGTGTGTGTAGTATTTTTGTTTTAAAAAAACGAGGGAAATCCGGAAATTCTACACCTCCCTCTTATTGATTTTTTTTTATTAGATTTACAATAGAGGCTCTTATTGATTTTATTATTTAGATTTACAAGAAAGGATGAGAGTGAGATTCATAATCTTAATTTCAGAATGTCATTTAGATTTGTATAAATCATTAAAAATTACTTTTTCAATTTAAGTCATTCCAAACTTTAAAAATTCAAAATTGTTAGGTACCTATAATTTCTACGCAAAAACTAACCATAATTATAATACTTTAGTCCTCTACGGTCCCACCTTTTCCCCCTCCATTGGTTTTGGAATAAAGTGTTATTATTATAGGTAAAAATTATGGGTATTTAGAATCTTCTTTTAAAAATTAATTGGTTAATTGTACAGTTTGTACTCATTGTCTCGAGTTTATTTGTATTTTACAACTCCAAAAATATTGAATGAGAGTGATTTTCACACTATTTTTTTATTTTCATATATATATATATATATATATATTTAGTTTTTAGTATTGAAAGTGTATGTATTTTTTTAAAAGACAAAAAAAATGTGTGAATATTAAAGAGGGAGCGTGAAAATTATTTTTCAGTATTGAAAAGTGAAAACAAAAAAAAGTACCCAAAAAAATAAAAATTTAAAAAGAGGGGTTTGATTTTCTTATGCAACAAGAAATACTCAAGTTCCAAGTTTAAAAGGCCAAATCCAGTTCAGATCTTCTCTTCCCAAGCAACTCTTCCTTTACCTTTATCTTCTCCGCATCGTCGGCAAGTAGAAGAACCACCACCGCCACCGCCATTAAACACCACCAAAGATGGCCACAACAATGGTTCTGGACCCACCACCCACCCTTCCCTTCCCTCACCCGCCCTCCTCCTCCGACCCCACCTCCGACGACGACGACCTCTACAGCCGCCTCAAATCCCTCCAACGCCAACTCGAGTTCATCGAGATCCAGGAGGAGTACGTCAAGGACGAGCACAAGAACCTCAAGCGCGAGCTCCTCCGCGCCCAGGAGGAGGTCAAGCGGATCCAGTCCGTCCCCCTCGTCATCGGCCAGTTCATGGAGATGATCGATACCAACAACGGCATCGTCGGCTCCACCACGGGCTCCAATTACTACGTGAGGATTCTGAGCACGATCAATCGGGAGCAGCTGAAGCCCTCGGCGTCCGTGGCGCTGCACCGACACTCGAACGCGCTCGTCGACGTGCTGCCGCCCGAGGCCGACTCAAGCATATCGCTGCTTAGCCAGTCGGAGAAGCCCGACGTTTCATATAATGTGAGTTTCGCTTGCTGTGTGGTTTGAATTGGAAATTTGGTGGTGGTTAGGGTTTGCAGGTCTTTCGTGATTGATTTCTAGGGTTTCTGTGATTCTAACTATGTGAATTTGCTTTTGACTGTGAAATTCGAACTTAATGCTCCAGACCTTATTCACATAATCCACCATCAGCTTCTGCTCAATATATAAATCTGTATACTCCGGACCTTAGTCACATAATCCTTGAGAATTTGGTGGTTAGGGTTAGGGTTTCTGTGATTCTAACTTTATGAATCTCTTTTTGACTGTCAAATTCGAACTTAATTCTCGGGAACTTGGTCACTTAATCCTTGAGCAGGACCTTCCCCTTCTGCTCAGAATTTAGGGTGTGTTCATCATGTATCAATCTGTATGTCTGTCTGTGTATAACTTCAATTACTTTCATGTTTGGAACCCAAGGGGTTGGCCTGGTGGTCAAGGACTGTGACTTAGGGTTTTGCTCCCTCCTAAGGTCTCAAGTTCGAAACCCCACAAGTGCTATCAACTCCTTTGGAGCCCCAGTCCATATGGAGCAATTGCTCCGGCTTTAATTGGGCTTCCACAAGTGGGTGGTGGGATTGAGCCTCAGGATTAGTCGAGGTGCGCGTAAGCTGGCTCGGATACGTGAGTTGTCAAAAGAACAAAAGATGTTTCATGTTTGGTTGGTTAGGGTTTGCAGATGTTTCATAGTTGATTAGGTAGTTGATTCTAGGTTTTCTGGTAGTCTTAGTATACGAATCAAGTTTACTTGTATTTCGTTCGATTGATTTGTTTACATAGGTTCGCTCTGAAATTGATTCTAGGGTTTCTGTGATTTTTTTTTTTATTACAAGCGGTAGGAGAATACAAATATCTGAATTGCATCAAACGTAACATAACCAAACAATCATACTAAGCCCAACTATAAGCCATTAAGGGAACAAATTACCCTTTAAAACAGGAGAAATAATCAATCTTTGACCCCCTAACCATTTCTATGGACGCGTACAAAGGTGACCTATTGAGCTAGCCCCATTTGGTTGGGTTTCTATGATTCTAAATATATGAATTTACTTTTGACGGTGTTATTTAAACTTGAACATTACAGTATACAGGGCCTGTACATCATGTATAAATATGTATGTCTGTCTGTGTGTTGCTTGTTTAATTACGAGGAGCCTAAGAGATTTCATTGGATTATATAGTGGAAGTAATTGATACTTCCTTGAAGGTAGTGAATTAGTTTGGTACTCTTGGACATAGAAGCTTTTTACCCTAATTTGCAATGTCGGTTTCTCTGTTTCTCGAGGCTCAGCCAAGTTGGAGAAGCCTGACTTTACTTACGATGTAAGTGTGTCTATTTCTGTGATCTCGATTTGGTTGCTTAGGGTTTGCAGATGTTTCATATTTGATTAGGAAATTGATCTAGCCTTCTAGATTTTCTTTCGTTTGAGTTGTTTACATATGTTACACTCAATGCTATGAACTTTGTCGGTTCATTGAAGAAACCAACTCAGAGGCCTATAAAACACGTATGCATATGTATTACTGTCTGTGTACAACTTGTTCAATTACGTTGACATGGGAGACAGAAAAACTTATATGAAAACTGATACTAAATAATAAATATGCTCTGTATGTGATTTGAGATTTCGGTTTGCCGTTTTTTAGTATCTCTCCGGCATTGTGTGGAATTGAAACCTTTTCAGTGTTAGATGTTTCTTTTTAAGCATAATTTGAGTGAAGAATGTGTTGGATAGTTGATTTGCATACAAGTTGTGAAGCCATGTAGAAGTACAGAAGCTAATGTTGAGTCGTTGGCTTCTTGAGAAAATAGTCCAGTCAGACTTATCAGGAACAGAATGTTCAGTAGTTGAAACACTCTTATTTCAGTTGGCAGAATTTAAAAGGTTCATTTCTTCCTATTTGAAAAGGATTCTTAGGCTCCGTTTGTTTCAATGTAAAATATTGTACATAGGAAAATCATTTTCATGTAAAATAATTTGCAACAAAGTTTTTGGTTCTGTTTTCCATCGTATGGTTGGGGTAGTTGACTTAAAAACAAGTACCCTTAAACAAAGACGTAGAATAACCTCTTTCTGTCTCTTATGCTGTTAAACAGGTTCTGACTTAAACACACAAGAACCTTTATATTTTTAATCACTCCGAATGTGTGAGGGAGGGGGATTAGTCAGTAGCTTCAGGGTAGAGAGAGAGGTTTTAACTGCTGGCTGGCGAGATAGATGGGGATTGAAACCGTAAATAGACTTACGGAGCTTTTGCCGAAGAGTCATTTTACCTCCATTTCAGGAAAAGATTTTCCGAGTAAAACATTTTACTCCTACTTTGTACAACCCTACATTGAAAAATAGGTAAAATATTTTACACAAAAACATTTACGGTCAAACTCATAAGTTAGAATTTGGCTATTCGTACAAAAGGCAATGCTTCTCTGTTGGAACTCTATTTGGTGGTGTGCAAGCATATGTAATTTTAGGCTATTGTTGCTTGGTATAGCAAGCTTAAAAGGTTAGAGTTGGAAGATTAGGCCGAAATCTAAAATCTGAATGACATACTGAACCTAGCATACATTTTCTCTATGGCACATTTGGATGAAAGGGTTTCTTCACCCTGAGTCTCCAAATTCGATTCCATCCTTTCATTCCTTGTAAAAAGTAGGAATGCATGCTACTGTCACCGCTTCCACTTTTTTTTACCCTTTTGGCACCTGCATCTACCATGGCAACTACATGTCTTGGGGATATCTACTCGTACATAAACATCAGTGCTTAATTCTCAATCACCAGGTTATTTCTATTGCTGCTTTTTTGTTAACTTTCTACAACAGATAAGGTTTTTTAGGCTGTAGTTCTATGATTTGGAGTGGAGACATCTGAGCTTTTAACTGTGGGCTAGCCTATTTTTGTATGGGAATGGACTTCTCTGTAAGGTTTGTGCATTTTGGGGCCAACAAACGGGTCCATTTTGATCGAAACCAAGTCTTTTTTAGAACTCGCCGAGAACGTCAATCGTACCAAAAATATAGGCCCGTTATGGGCCCCAAAATGCACCAACCATACGGTCTCCAGTCCACTTCAGTGGCCTGCCGAGAAGCCGAGTCCTTCTGGATGTATCCTCTCTACCTAGCTACTACCTATCTCAAAGTCTGTTGTAACCGAGAGCATAGTGCACTGGAGTTTGTTACAGGGCGTAAAGTTGTAGTTGGTTGTTTGGTTTGCTCTACTGAGGCTGCATGTAGTCTTAATATTAGTTTCTATTACTTTGCTGGAAGTAAGATGCAGCACTGTTCCATCATTGTTATGTTTAAGCAGATTCTCTCGCATGGTGGGTTATTTGTAGAAGTTTTTAGATTCACGACTTACTCATTCCCATGATGTTTTCAGGATATTGGAGGCTGTGACATTCAAAAGCAGGAGATCCGTGAAGCTGTTGAGTTACCTTTGACTCATCATGAATTGTACAAACAGATTGGAATAGATCCTCCTCGTGGTGTTTTACTGTATGGTCCCCCTGGCACTGGTAAAACTATGCTTGCTAAAGCTGTTGCCAATCATACAACTGCTGCCTTCATTAGAGTTGTGGGTTCAGAATTTGTGCAGAAGTATTTGGGCGAGGTATGCTTTCAATGTTCTCCTACTATACTGAGAGATATGTATGAATATTTGTGTAAGTACTGCCTTATTTGTTCTCTTCTGACATTTCTCAACTTGTCATGTTTTGTTTTGTTTTCTCTTATGCTAAGTAATTTGCGTTTGGTCAAACTTTTTTAGGTGTGTCATAGATGCTCACATTTTCCATTGGTATATATCCTAGATATCCATATGGAGTAGTCATCCATAAGTCATGAATCTAGACCACAAAGTACAGAGAATGGATAAAATTGATGTTGGCCATAATGGCATATTGACAGGTGGGTGCAGTTGCACTTGTTGAATCAAGATGTCTTTCAAAAGGTTATTCAGTCTAAATTTTTTGGGTTTGAGGTCTGGATTGGTATGACTTGACGGTGCCTTCATCTTACTTTGGGGCATTTGATTTTGCCAGTTATTGTGCACTTTAGGATAAATAAACTCTGTGTGGATACCTTTAAGCAATTTTTATCCTTGTATGTGTGCTGGTATTTTCGTGTTAATTGAATGCGCTATTTCTTGAGTTGTAATTATCATGATTTTCTTTTTGCTGTGCAGGGCCCACGAATGGTTCGTGATGTTTTCCGTCTTGCCAAAGAAAATGCTCCTGCAATTATCTTTATTGATGAGGTGGACGCTATTGCTACTGCTAGGTTTGATGCTCAGACTGGAGCTGATAGAGAAGTTCAACGTATCCTAATGGAACTCTTGAATCAGGTAAGATGACGAGACACGTGGAACTCCAGTCAAGTAGGATAGTGAGACATGAATTCTTAAAAGAGACAAGACACTTATGAAAAATTCCTTAGACCCACTCTTAGGTATCTATAACAATGGTATACCCAAAGGAAAATCTAGGTTTGTGAAACTATGCTTTGTGGTGCTCTGTGCTAGGGCTATTTGCATAACTATTGACTTTGTGTAAGCTCTCTAGCCTCTTTTTCATTCTCTTGCAGCCCTTGAGTTTAGTATATTGATTTGGATTTGTGTTACTGTAGATGGATGGGTTTGACCAGACAGTGAATGTTAAGGTTATTATGGCGACTAATCGAGCAGACACTTTAGACCCAGCACTTCTGCGCCCTGGAAGGCTTGACCGCAAGATTGAATTTCCACTGCCTGATAGACGACAGAAGAGGCTTGTTTTTCAGGTGATCTTAGGGATGCACTACATTATTATTTATTATCATACTGTTCTCTTTTCCTCTGAAGGGGCAGTGCTAATGTTTCTGGTTATTTTTTATTCTTGTTTTGTTTTTTTCTTCGTGTTCTTCTTCCTTTGTTTAGGGGGTGAGGGATTTGATTGGCTGTTACTTTTGTGTGCTCCATTGTCATTCTATTTTGTGCTGGACTATATTGTGCAGGTTTGCACTGCTAAAATGAATTTAGGCGATGAAGTTGACTTGGAGGACTATGTTTCTAGGCCAGATAAAATAAGTGCTGCTGAGGTTAGTTGATTTTCTCGTTCTTTTTTTATGAAGAAATTTGGAGAAAGAAAATGACAAAAGCTGGCTTTTGTTCTGGTACTTCTTTCTTTTTAACCAAGATGATGTGATGTTTGAACTTATTTTTGTCTCTTCGGTTGGAAGACCATTTTGAGGTTTTACGCATATGGGATTGCAACTGCTGAAGAAAACTTGTTTACTAATCAGTTCACTGTCTCCAGATTGCAGCTATTTGTCAAGAAGCAGGGATGCATGCAGTCCGCAAGAACCGGTACGTCATACTCCCCAAGGACTTTGAAAAGGGTTATAGAACAAACGTCAAGAAGCCTGATACTGATTTCGACTTCTACAAATGATCATGAGAACTTGAACCTGGTTTGGGCATTTAGCATCTACTCCCTCACGGTCTCCCCTTTTCGGTGAGGTTGCCGCAGACGTTGCCTCATCTCCATCAAGCTGAAAAAAACATCTAGGTTGAATGTTGTTTTTAGGTGTGAACTGATTTTATGATTTTATGGTCTCACATGCTACAGGATGTAGTTTCTGAATGCACCTTTAAAGAGCTTAGCCACCAAATGGCATACCCTGTTTGACATGCTAAAATTCTCTCTTTATAAAACCCTTCCTATGACATCTAGAAGTTCTGGATGATGATTTGCAGCCATCATATTTGCGTTGCTCATGCAGTGAAACTACCTTCTTTTTGGTTGCGTGATTTGCAGCCATCTTATTTGAGTTGCTCGTGCAGTGAAACTACCTTCTTTTTGGTTGCATCGGTAGTGTGGGAGCTTGCATCCTAGCCTTTGACCCATTATTGACCTTCATTGCTTTCTGGAGCTCTACCAGCATAGTATATATCTCTGTGACCTCTTGGTAACATTGAACTTATCTTGGTAGATTATTAGTAAAAGGTATGAGAGTGGATGTTGCCTGGTTATTTTGCTTATCTTGGTAGTTCGTTACAGTGCTGTTTCATGGGACACGAAATTTTGTTGTAGGATAGTGTGGGGTGGTGGTTTGAGATCACTCTATGTGTAGATCCGAACACCTCCTTCCTTACTGACGCAGATGTCCTCGTCCAGGTTGGGCATACCGTCGGTCAGGACCTACCCTACGGAATCCGGGTCCTGGGCCCCCTTTTGGACTATACGGGACGGGTAGGTCGGCATCACGGCCCACTACCGTTCGGCCCATCTTGCTTCCAGGGGTCTCTGGGCTGCCCGCTTTGGCAGACCCAGTGTTGGACGGATTCGGCTCTATAGTTAAACCGGGTTCGGCCCACTACTGATGGCTCTTTCTTTAGTCCATTTCCTTGTGGATTTAGGCGTAAAGCGATTCCGTTGGTTGCTTAAAATGAGAGTTGAAATTTCTGGAGTTTTTGTCTTGGTTTTTCATGTTGTCAGGAATTAAAAATTTGCTTAAAATGAGAGTTGAAATTTCTGGAGTTTTTGTCTTGGTTTTTCATGTTGTCAGGAATTAAAAATTTAAAGTAATAGCAAAGGTTGAAACACCATCGTTTTCGTGCCCAGTTTACTATAGTAGAAACTAAAAACAGTTTTTATGAGAGTACTGAACACAACGTAGAGCTGTATCCTAAAACTAGGCTATTGAGTACTGGGCTCGTGTTTGTTCAAGATTGGTTTGCTGCATAAACAAATTAAGTTTGAACATGTTTTTGAAGCTCGTTAAGATTTGAAGTCAAGCTTGAACAAGTTGTTACTTGGCTCGTTCGGCTTGTTATGTATAAAAATTCAAACTACTTGAGATCGGCTTGTGTTTGGCTTGATTAAAGCTTGTTTTGCGATCAGCTTGTCTTATAATCAAGCAAAGCTCGAACATATTTTTGAAGCTCTTTAAGCTATCAAACCAAGCTTGATCAACTACCCGCTTGACTCATTTAGCTCGTTTATCACCCCTAGATATGAAGATGGGATTGAAACAACAAAGAGGAATGGGAAACAGCAACGAGGTTAGTTAAAGTGGGGAAACGTTACAATCACCAATCAAATTTGGGGCCTGGAAGTTTCTTCCAGCTGCTACCCAAGGACAGTTGAGATTTTGATATATGTTATTACGTCTCCTTTGGTAATTGGTCGTATATTGTTCTCTTTCTTTTCATAACCGGATGTCCAGGCCAGCTTGCACGCACTTCGATTAATCTCGGGAGACCAATCTCACCGTCCACTAGCAGGGGCCAGACTAACCCCAAAGAAGTTGATAGCTTTTAAGAAGTTTCGAACCCGAAACCTTAAGAGTCAGCAAATCTCAAGTTTCAAGCCTTCATCTCTAGGTCGACCCCTTGGGGTTATATACTGTTTTCTTACCATTTACTATTTCAAAAATTCTTACCATTTGGGGCTCGGAACATCACCTCCTTCGTTCGGAAGAAAAAACAATGGGTTTCAGATTAACCAAACCCAGTCTGTCTTCTTTTTGTCTTCTTGTCTTTCTGATTCTTCTACCTCTTAAGTTTTGCCTCCGGAATTCAAAAACCGCGGTAGTCGCATCCGTTTGGATTTATTCTCACCGCGTTTCAATTTTTCAGACAAACACGGTGGCGCAAAATTTGACTTTGATTTCATTTTTTTGAGAACGTACATATTTCCACTCCATTATCTGTCACTCTCATTTTTAAATTCATTGAGATTTCGCCTCACAACAATGTGGGCATTGCTTTTGCCCTACGTTTGTTCTATTTTTGTCTAATGCATTGGCAAGACTCAAATGTCAACATGTGAACGACTGTGTTCTTTCAGAATTTTTGGACAGACCAAATTCAATTTGTTGATAAATGATTGTCCCCTTGATGAGTTGATGTCATTGGCTGTTGGCCCCCTTAATTAAAAGGGATTCGATAATGACAGATTACATTACATATGGGCCCCATAAAAAAAGAAGGACGAATAGATTTCTACCTAAAAAATCTAAATAGATAAATTCAAAACATCCAAATTCAAGCACCGGTGGATGATGCTTATAATTTCAGAAGAAACAGGCCAATATATTAGGAATTTAAGATCCGGTTTCTTGCGGTTCAATTTGAACCGTTCATCTTGATAATTAATAGTTCAGATTTGCTGAATTTTTTATCAGTAAAAGTATTTTATTACCGCTAATAGATTGAAAACAAATCTGGACCATTAAAAATACCATCCGACGTTGCGATCATTTAGACCGCACCTCTGAGTCCAATTTTGGATTGCAGACAAGCCAGATTCACTACATTATTGCTTATGCCAGAAAGTCTGCCCACACATACAATTTGTGCACAGATTATGCACAGATTTTGTTGTGGGGTTCACCACGGGTCCCACACAAACGATCCGATCTGTAGATGCTCAAGACAATCGTCTAACTTTTCATTATCCTCAAATCTGAATGAAAAGTTAAGACGATTGGATCGAGCATCTATAGGTATTGGATTGAGCTAATTTTTCCACGGGAACCTTTGAAAAAATGTTTTACATTTAATGAACGGATTGGACCCGTGGTGAGCCCCACAACAAAATCTGTGCACAGATTGTCTGTGTGTGTAGCAGGGTTCTCTTGCAATTGACAACCATCATGAAGAATTTATGATATTAGATTGGAGTAGATAGAAAATCAAGAATTTATGATATTAGATTGGAGTAGATAGAAAATCAAACAAGCACAGCTCGATCATACCTAACGACAGTAACCGCCATCAATTTATATAGCTAAAGACAGCCACCGAATAGTTTCAGTTGATTCCCACTTACTTGGAACTTAAGTTAATTTTCAATTGTTTTGCAGTTTTTTTTTTTTATTTCGGAAATTGATTGTTTCGCAGCTCGATCTACGTACATAGCAGCGACGAAATTATAACAAAAGTTCATTGATATGAAAGTATTTTAATTTTATTTTTTTCCGTATGAGTTAACTTCTAGTCTCTCTGCAACGCGAAATTTGGTCCTCGAAATTTAACTCCTGACTTGGTCCTGTGTATTTGTTTGCTCATATGTGGCATAAAGTTGCTGAGCTTTTCATATGCCATTGAATGTGCGCAATTGACGTACGACCTAACACATAAGCACCACGAATTCCATGCCCTTTTTGTTAAACAGTCAAGATTCAAGTGCAAGATTTGAAACTTCAAGTCCACTCTGTGATCAAAAGTCAATAATAATTCATATCTAAGTCATTCGGTCGGCTGCGTTTGAGTTGTTTCAAGGACACGGCTACGGTACACACACCTCTGAGCAGGATGTACGACGTTCACTTTTTATACATCCATGGTGTGTGACTCTAGATTTTCCTCAATTTCTGTCTTCGCGAGAAAGAGGAGGAACATGAGATGAAAATAACTGATCGAGGGAAAAAAAAATGAGAAAGAGATATGTCAAAAATCTGTAGTATTATTAAGTTGATCATTTTTCGCGGCACGTTATTCTAGTGATCTTACGATTCTTAATTACAGAGCTGATTTTCTTAGAACACTCGTAAGCAAGTTTGTGCCATTTTTCCAGCTGATTTATTACCCTCAACCGATACTCTTATTAGTGAAATTAAGAAAACAAAAATACCCACCCCTGTACTAGTGTTTTTTTTGAAGGGAACAATTGAAGGGAAAGCTAGAGGTGCATCAGTGCATGGGTAGGGAAAATTTTTCAGTGCCCAGCGGGTACCACGTGGTGCCCGCTCGTGCATCCAAGCCGTCCATTTCGTGTTTGAACAGCTCAGATTTAAAGAGAGAAAATGTTGGGAGAGAGGAGAGAGAGGATTTCAATCCGAGCCGTCCAAAAGTGAATCGGACGGTTCAGATGCACCGAGTGGGTGCCACGTCGACAATACCCGTTCGGCACTGAAAAACTCCTCCATGGGTAGACATTCACAAGAGAACATGCCCGGAATTAAATTGGGTCACGTGAGATTTCATTGTCATCTAACTTTTCGGCCAGCAACGGTAGAAGAGTAAATGCATGCCGCATGAAATTCTCTTGTGGCCGGCCCTTGTTGGGGATCAGAAGATTCAGAACTTGATGGGCTCAAAGCCCCGAGACTTATGGATCAGTTTCCTCTTAAATTCTTGGGTATACTTCGATACCTCTCGTGTGCTATTAACTCTTTTAATTGGGGTCAATTCACAGAGCATTTGCTCCGACTACGAGTGGAGTCCCCTGCTAGAGGATAATAGGTTTTATGGTCCTCCAAGATTAATCAAGGTGTGGGTAAGTTGGTTCGTACGGACACCTGTTATACCTGGTTATAATTTTCCTCCTCGATCATGAAATCCCAGTACTGCAAGCTGTAGCTTAGGTGTGTGGAAGAGGAATTCGAACTCCCTACCTTGACTTGCTCATCCCATGAATATTAATTTGCATGTGGTTTTCCAGCGAAAAGCACTTCACAGCCTAGATTTAAGGCAAAAGTTACTGCTTAACATACATGAAAATGAAGTTGTAAGGTAGTGTTCCACTTTCTTGAAAAGCCTTCTTTTTGAAAAAAAAATGTAATTTCAAGCTCAAAAATCATGTGTTTATGCAAATAATTTTTCAACCAATATGGATCTTGTTTGATAGATCTCATTGAGATCTTTTAAACGGTGCAAAAAAAATTAAAAAATTATTTTTCATTTTCATTATATTTGATTTTAAAATTACTTTCTTTTTAATTTTTTTTTTTTGAAAAAAAGCGGAACGGAGCCTAATTGCACCCGTATATATATAAGGTGACTTGAAGTTCTAACTTGTCTAACATCAACCAAGTAATAAGACACAGATTCAAAGGGGGCCCTATTGATTTGACTAATGATCATTTCAAGGCAAAAGGTTTCAAACTAATGCTGTGTTTGGCAACGTTGTGTGTTTGGATGAGTTTTTGAGAATTTTTTTATGAGAATAATGATTGGAAGTAGGGGTAATGAATGGAGAGAGATAGAGAGAAATGAAACTAATGATTTGAGATAAGAGTAATAAGTAGGGAGTAATGATTAGAAGTATGGGGTTTTTTTTGCAAAAAACTTTTTTCAAAATGTGAAACAAACAAGGCATTATATCCGGGACCATTTACATGTAGCAATAGGATCTAGCTCCTCTCCGATCTATTTTTCATTCGTTAAATCGTTTAATTTTTAGATCTTGTTGAGAATATCAGCTCTGCGTAAGTTTGCGTTGATCTCATATCGATAGGTACATGGTGGGACTGATCCTCTCCCGTAGTAACATACTAGTAGTTACCCTTAAATTCTTTTTTTTTACTATTTCATTTTTTGGAAAGACCTTATTAGTTGGTTCTATATACTCCATCCGTCTCTTTTTAAGTGTTCTGTTTCGTAATTTCAACTTATTAAAAAGACATCATCATTACACTTTTCATAACAATTTTTACCTCCACTTTCTCTTCTTACCCTCTATAAAAATATTTATCATTACATTTTTACTCACTAACTTTTCAAAATGAAATCTACTTTTAGGGGCAAAATAGAAAATTCACCAACTTTCACCCATTAACTTTACAAAATGGACACTTATTAAGGGTCAGCCAAAAATGGAATACTGAACTCTAAAAAAGGGACGGAGGGAGTATGACATAATTTGTTAATTCATGATCTAAAGATTCTAAACAAGTTTGTAAGCTCAGCGACCGTTCCGCTTTCTCTTTAAACCTTCTTTTTCAAAAAGCAGATAATTTCGAACTCACATATTATGAAAATGAAAATTAATTTTTCGATTTTTTTTTGCATTGTTTAAAAGATCTCAATGAGATCTATCAAACAAAATCTATATTGGTAGGAAAATTATATGCGTAAACACATAATTTTTGAGCTTGAAATTATCTTCCTTTTACTGTTGATGCAAAGACACCTCAATCTCATCATGTGCTAAAGAAAGTGAACACTTTTTATCAGTTACAAGCTACTTACAACTTTTCTTTCTTTTTTGGGGAACTGTGTAACCACCAATTTGGGATTATGATTTTCTAAACTATTAGTTAAGAAATGATGCTCGTAAGAGAGCACAATCTCATCTACTACTATCCAATAACGTAAACCGCAGTTCTAGCACCGGCAGCACGAATACCATATTTTTAGCAAAGCGAGGCATTACTGATTTTATTTTATTTTTTGTCTCTATTTGTCAGGCTTTTTTTTTTCTTGAGCTTTTATTGGTTTCAAGGTTAAAATTTCAAAATTTTGTTATCCTAAATTAAAAAATTACAAACTTATGATAAAAAAAAATTCTGAAAAATTCACTAACAAAATAAGTTTTCCGCCGTGTAGGGGGCAATTATTAACAGATTGGGCTCCATTGAATTTTAATTTAAAATTAAACGAGTCCTGCTACACACAGAGACAAGCTGTACACAGATTTCGTTGTGGGGCCCACCACGGGTCCCACGTAAATCATCCGAGCCGTTCATTAACTGTAAAATATTTTTTCAAGGGCTCCCGTAAAAAATAAGCTCAATCCGATACCTATAGGTGCTTCATCCAACTATCTAACTTTTCATTCAGATTTTGCGGATAATGAAAGTTATATGGTTGGATCGAGCACCTATAGGTATCGGATTGAGCTTATTTTTCATGGGGACCCTTGAAAAAATATTTTACATTTAATGAACGACTCGGATGATTTATGTGAAATCCGTGGTGGATCCCACAACAAAATCTGTGCACATTCTGTGCACAGATTGTCTGTGTGGGTAGACTTTCTGAAATTAAACTCTCTTCCAACAGACCATTATGCGATTTGGATTTGGTTACCTAATCAAAAAGCTTTTATTATATAGAGTGACGATGCTCTCTCTCTCTCTCTCTCTTTCTCTCTCTCTCTCACACACACACACACACACACAGAGACAGCTTGCTTCTCTCGTGTTTCGCTCAACTCACTCCCATTTCTTCCCATTTTCAACAACCTTGTCTTTACGCTTTCCACCTCCGACGTCATTTTTCCCCAAACAAAAACCATCCTCCTTTTTCCCAGTAAGACAAATCTTCAGGTGACGTCTGAGGCGACCGATTACCAAATTTCAGCTCAGCAAGGTAGTACCCTCGGATCTGCACATGAATCTCCACGAAAATGTGGCTGCGGCATTGTGCTTTAATTCCGTGATTCTTCATTCCTCAGTAGAAAACGGGTCTTCGTTCGAGTGTTTTCAGGTCTGCTCGCTTCACTTGCTGGGTCAATAATATGTTCCATTGGGGTTCTTCTAATGCTTTATTTCTACTGCAACAAGGTCTAGCGACAGATCTGAGTAAACACTGCACAATATTTCGATTCATGCAAATCATTGTTGTTTGCTGTTTCCGATATTAATTGCTGCTTGTTAATTGCTACCTTGATTCATGCAGTTTTCTGTTTCATAGCTGCGGTAGTTGTTGAAATCACTGTTGTTTGCGGAAATGCTTCGGGTACTGAAAATGTACATACGCCATGCAGGGCCTACTTTTTTGGGTTTCACACGAATAATCCGAACCGTTTATTAATTTTAAAATAATTTTTCGAGTGCCTCTGCTAAAAATCAGCCCAATTGGATACGTGTAAATGGTTGATCCAATCTTTGAATTTTTTGTTGAATTCTGAATGAAACTTGGAAAATGTAGTGTAGGTTGACTTTAGAGTTTAAGACAGCCTTGTGGGAAAATGTAGTGTAGGTAGATGAATTGGGAAGGTTGTAGTTTGAAGTATTCCAAATAACTGCGTCATGCTTTGTGAAATTAAAATTACTTTCGTGTAATGCAACTTTGGCGGTTTAACTGCTCCGACTGATGTGGAAATTTTAAGTGAATGTAGGTGGAGAATTTTGCTTAAATTATCCCCCTCACTCATTGGCTCCATCTGAAGTAGTTAAGGAACTACTTTCAAGTTCAGTTTTCCGTTGTCATTGCAGCTAGTATGATTTTGGTGAATTTTGATCTGGGACATCTCATTTTGCTTGTACAGGGTATTAGTTGTACGACATTCAGGAGGATGTGTTTAGTTATGGGATCCTAATGAGAAACGATTAGTATTTCTGGCAGCACAGCCGTAAAATATTGGTGAGTTTTTCTCCTCGCTTTCCGCAACTTGCTTTAGTATTTTCACAGATTCTTAAAGCTGTTATGATTTTGTAGTTGACTTCAAAGTTAATTTGGTATCCAAAGCTGTTTGATATTTATAAAAGGCAAAATTAGTGATATGTGATATGTCAACTTTTTGGTATCCAAAGTTGTATTTGCTTCCTGTTTCTCTGAGTTAGGAATAAAGGAAAATTGACTTTTTTTTTTCACTTTTTAAAGTGAGTGTTTTTCTTTTATGGATGGGGATTGGGCTGCTTAGAAGGTGATGTAAACAACTTGTGCCTGATCCTTATTCCTTCTGGGATGCCTTAGTGTCTTGCTTTTGGATATTGATTGTTTTCCTTTTTGAACTTTTGGTAAAGGAGTGGAGAGTGGAACACTTTTTATAGCTCTTAATGAATATACTTCGACTTTTCAGCCCTCTGACCTGGTAATATTGTGATACTAGCGGCATTTTCTTTCTTTCTTTTTGGCCAAAGGTAGCATTGGTGGGAAACAAACGCTCCTCCATGAGCTCGAACCCCAAACCTCCTCCTTGAAACAAGGAGTAGAAATTGGCTCAAGGCTCCAAATAGTGCCTGAATTTTGCATCCCTTGAATTGATCACTTCCCCAACTTGACTTGACAGCCTATGACATTAATTGTTCAATTACCAACCTAGAGAGCAAACCTGATATTTTCATGAAGAGGCTGGTAGAATTAGAAAATACACGGACGACCATTCACAGCCTACGACATTAATTGTTCAACTACCAACCTAGAGAGCAAACCTGATATTTTCGTGAAGAGGCTGGTAGAATTAGAAAATACACGGACAACCATTCAAATGTCTTCTTCTAATTCTATTGTTTGGTTCGTGTGACTACATTCTTATTTTAAAGCTAAATCTTTACAGTTTTGCATCTTTGACACATTTGGTTATGCACAGACAATCTGTTTGAGGGATAATGGAGACAGTTGTTTCTCTCTACGCTTCTAATGAAGGGAAAGATAATTGAATTTCATTCTACTAAAACAGTTATCGTAAATAACATTTCTGCTTCTGTTCTCATTTGAATCCCTTCATTCTAGCATAGACAAAGCTTGTTTAGTGAAATACATAGTTGATGTTTGTGACAGAATAGTTTCCCTTAACTTCTAGGTCTTTTCAGGCTGATGTAGTTACTTCATTTGCTATTTGGCCATCTAACATTGTTTTGTGGTCTTTACAATTGTTTTGTGGTCTTCACAGAACCAGCAAACCAGGAAGGCCTGCACACTTGAGTTTCATACGTCTCTTATTGAATAACTCTCCATGAGAATCTGCTCTACTTTTCCTTTGCTTTCTTCCATCATTCTAGTTATCACGCTCCTACCCCTAAATCTTGCTGACCTCAATTCGGATAAGCAAGCTCTTCTCACCTTTGCTGCTTCTGTGCCTCATAGTCGGAAACTCAACTGGAACCTTTCTAGCAATATTTGCACATCTTGGGTAGGCATCCATTGCACTTCAGATGGCACTCGTGTGGCTATCCTTCGGCTCCCTGGCATTGGAATGGTGGGCCCCATCCCGGCCAACACTCTTGGAAAGTTGGATGCCCTAAGGGTACTCAGCCTTCGTTCCAACCTCCTCAAAGGAAATCTACCTTCCGATATCCCCTCTCTTCCTTCCCTACAGTACCTCTTCCTCCAACGTAATAACTTCACTGGTTACATTCCGACCATCTTTTCCCCCACACTCAATGTTTTGGATCTCTCATTCAATTCCTTCACAGGCGTCATTCCACCAACGATTCAGAACTTGACACAACTCACTCGACTGAGTCTCCAAAACAACTCGCTTTCTGGAAGCATTCCCAACGTCACCCTTCCAAAACTCAAGCATTTGAATTTAAGCTACAACCATCTTAATGGCTCTATTCCATCTTCTCTTCAAAATTTCCCAAATTCTTCATTTGTCGGAAACTCTCGGTTATGTGGTCTCCCGCTAATTCCATGCTCCCCAATATCCCCTTCACCTCCCGCGCCTACATTCTTTCCTCCACCTGGAGCCCCTCACTCTGGAAAGAAACTCGCAAGGGGGGTTATTATTGCAGTTGCAGTCGGAGGGTCTGTGCTTCTGTTTCTGGTCATTCTAATCATATTCCTGCTTTGTTTGAAATCAAAAAGTAGTGAGCGTAGCAATGAGTCGAAAGGAAAGCCTTCTGTGAGAAGCGAGAAGCCGAAGGAGGAATTTGGGAGTGGGGTGCAGGAACCTGAAAAGAACAAGCTGGTTTTCTTCGAAGGATCTTCTTACAATTTTGATCTTGAGGATTTATTGAGGGCTTCAGCGGAGGTCTTGGGTAAGGGAAGTTATGGGACTGCATATAAGGCTGTTTTGGAGGAGGCGACGACAGTGGTTGTCAAAAGGTTGAAAGAAGTGGTGGTGAGTAAAAAGGACTTTGAGCAGCAAATGGAGATTATAGGTAGAGTTGGGCAGCACTCAAATGTTGTGCCTCTTCGTGCTTATTATTACTCCAAGGATGAGAAGCTCCTGGTTTATGATTACTTCCAAGGTGGCAGCTTGTCTACGCTCTTGCATGGTATGTATTTTCTGCCCGTTTCATTTTCTAAGCATGTACTAACTACGCTTCAAATGACAAAAAGAATGGGATGCTAGTGTTGTCAATATGCATGAGTGTGGAAAACATAGCTTGAAGTCCAAGGGCAATCACTCCAAGGAAACAATGCTGAAGGTTATGTGTCGACCCAGTTAACCTTTCTAATCACCCCTGGTTGGTGCAATAAACATTGGGTAGTAATAGTATATTGCCTTATCCTCTTCTCCACGAAACAGAAAAAGTAATAAATTCAGTAACTAGTCATCCTCTGATGTGGTAGCAAAAGATTATGTATATCCGATGTAAGATACATATGTTGAACACTTCAGGTGAGTGAAGATCAAGTTGGCACTGTAAGTTTATGCTGCCCAAAATATTGTACACATGGCTATAGTTTATACTGAGGTAATTTTCAAGCTTATATTAGTTTAACACTAGTAGACTGCTCAATCTGGAATCTATTTCTTGGAGGGTACAGATGCATTTGGAGATCTCATTAGGCTGTATATTGAAATCATTTCTACATCAACTCATGATACCAATAGCTCTCTTGTTTGTATGTAACTGTTGAAAATCACTATGTTGAATCAGCTTTTCTCATTGCTCTCTCCTTTTTGATTCAATGAAATAACAGCAAACAGGGGCACTGGAAGAACTCCATTAGATTGGGACTCAAGAGTAAAGATTTCCCTCGGAGCCGCAAGGGGTATTGCTCATATCCACTCTGTTGGCGGCACAAAATTTACTCATGGAGACATCAAGGCCTCAAACATCCTCCTCAACCAAGACCTAGACGGCTGCGTTTCTGATTTCGGTCTATCCCCTATGATGAACTTCCCTCCCAATCCACCTCGGCACGCAGGCTATCGTGCACCTGAGGTGATCGAAACCCGAAAGCACACCCACAAATCCGATGTGTACAGCTTCGGTGTGGTCCTACTTGAGATGCTGACAGGAAAACAACCACTCCAGTCGCCAGGGCCCGGGCGCGACGACATGGTGGATCTCCCTAGGTGGGTCCAGTCAGTCGTGAGGGAGGAGTGGACGGCTGAGGTTTTTGATGTAGAGTTGATGAGGTTTGATAACATTGAAGAGGAGATGGTGCAGATGCTGCAGATTGCTATGGCATGTGTTGTAAGGGGGCCGGACATGCGACCAGATATGGGGGAAGTTGTCCGGATGATTGAAGAGATACGGCAATCCGACTCGGAGAACCGGACCTCTCCGCCGGAAGAGGGCAAATCAAAAGAGGGGTCACCTAGTGGGCAGACTCCATGATTGAATTGTATGTTTGTTCTTATGTAGTTGTTACATAGTCAATTGTCTTAGTTTGAAGCCTACATTGCTAGAGTAATGTTTTCCCCTTTGTTTAAACCTCACATGCATGTATTGCTTCAAAGTTTTTTTTTTTTTGGGTGCTTCGGAAATATTGCTTCAAAGCGTGTGAATCCATTCAATTGTGTGATTTTTCCTTAGAAATTCAGTGGCATAATTGTTACATTCTTCAGGACTGATTGTATTTAACTTCTTGTTGCTCTGCTAATATGGACATAAATCAAGGATTTCATAATTGATTCCATATGCAGATTTTACCTTATTTCCTTTTAAGTGTAGATTCTGACATGTATATAATTGTTGTATCGGTATTTCATTTTTAATTAATGTGAATTCATTCATATTTTCTCAATACCAATTTCTAACAGTGTATTTTCTGCAAAATATGATTACATTTTCTTTAAACATCAAATTTTCCATTTAGGATAAATCTGAAAAATAAGAAAAATTCACCTGAAGGGTAGAAATTTACAAAAGACAAATGACTCCAAAAAAAAAAAAAAAAAGGGAGAATTTTTTTGGTGCAAATTGGGTACCATGTGCGGTATCCAGCGCCCATCCGAGCCATCCAAAACACGTTTTGAACAGCCGAGATCCGAGCACCCCCTCTCTTACTCAGCCGACCATTCTCTCTCCTCTTTCCCTCTTTGTAGAATACTCATGCACGTTGACCACTGTCAACCGAAATGTCTGTTATTCCATGCAAAACCTGGATTTACCAACTATAGATGTGAGGTTGTCCTAAAATCTAGAGCAACAAAACATGTGTGGTTAACCAGATTTGAGGTCCGAAACTCACTTTCATCTTCTATTACATCCAGAGAAGGGTTATCTAACAATGGCCGCTTCGGGGTTGCCCATATCATCTGGCAGCGCCGGCAAAATTCCGCCATTGGCAAGAGCCCCCAGCCGCAACCAAAGCTTCCAAAGAAACCCAAGCCGCCGCGTTCTCTTCTCCGAAACCCCCGCTCCGAAACACCAGTCTCGTAATTGGGATTCCGGCCACGAGAGCAACAGTTTCCCCGAAATGCCTCCCAAACACCAGGCTCGTAACCGGGACGAGGATAACCTGTCCGAAATATCAACCAAACCCCGGGCTCGCGATTGGGACTCCGGCGACAACGTCAAAAGAGAACGTCGCGGGCGTAGGCTGTGCTGCGCCTGGACGTCTTTGGTCGTCGGTTTTCTCGTTCTTGGGCTCATGCTGTTGGGCGCATTGTCCCTCTCTTTCGTCAAGGGCGCATTGCCGGAATTCCGCGTCAAGAGTCTAAACATCTCCAGACTCGAGATTTCAAAGAAAGACAAAAACACCTTTTTGACCGCCGACGTCCAACTACTCATCAACGTCACCAACAAAAACGACCGGTATGACCTGTCGTATAGCGTGTTGAGCGTCGAAGTCTCGTCGGAAGACATTAACCTGGGGACGAAAGAGGTCGCGGAGTTCAAGCAGAATCCGAAGAAGGTGTCGGTACTGAATGTGTCGACCGAGGTTAAGAAGTCGGTGGTCGATGATGCGGCCGCTGATGACTTGAAATCGAATTACAAAGACCGGCAAGTGGTGATTGATGTGGTGTTCGAAGGGAGCGTAACTGTGAACATGGAAGGGCGTAAGTTGAGCGGGTTGCCTCTGAAAGTGCTGTGCACAAGCATTCAGCAGGTTGACATCGACAATGGGCTGCAGCCGCAGTGCCGGGTCAAAATGTTCCATTTCTTGTGAGATGGATCCAACTTGTGGCGACGCCCGCCCTGTTTCTTGGCATTGGTTTGTTTCGAATCGCTTTACATTGATGAATTTGAGGTTGATCGATTATGTTTGGTATCGTTTTCAGTTTTTAGTTTGCTTTCTCGCTTGCTTAATTGTTCGAAAATTTGTTAATGTTGGTATCGTTTTTCGTTTTCGCTTTTGGCCTGATGGAAACAGTTTGAAAAAACCATCCCAATCTCTCCATCCCCGGCGTTAGCTTGGCGTGGAAGATTTGCATTTTTCTAGTTTGCAATAATTGCCACTAAATGGTTCAACATTCATCGATCGATCACCTGGTTTTCTGATCATAGTTGCTTTACACACATGCTTTGTGCGCACGCAGGTGAAGTTCGTCGGGAAAACGGAGTTTGCGTACGTTGGACCAGATAGCGAGTTATCAAAAAGGAGTCGTCAGAAAACTCCTCGTGCTTAGCTAGGCATGAATGAAGATTACATTGTGGAGACATATTCATTTTTTTGAAGTGTATACTAGCAGTTAAAAGTCTTCTTAGTTTTTGACAATCTAGGAAATTGATCCGCTTCCTCCCTGCAAATATTGTACTCTAAATTGTTATTTCATGTGTTCATTGCTGTTATTTTACTTTTCTAACACATGGATGAAGGCACCAAACAGAGCATAAAACTTTTGAAATTCATGCATAGAGAGGTCATCCTCTCTCTCTCAAACTGATCTACCCTTATTTAGAGCTGATTTTTAGTAACTTTTACCATGTACGAGACTTTCTTGGCATCAATACTGAAATCTCCAGTCGAATTCGATTCGAGTGTGGTACACAATAGTTGTCGCTTCGAACGAATGGCCCTCAAAATTGATTTGAATAAATACTGGCAAAATTAGCCTTATGTATATATATGTCTCTGCTAAATTTCTATTGATGCAATAATTTAAGCGAGTTTACGGTGGCGAATTTCAAACTTAAAATGCTACAAAAAGTTTTTTTTTTTTTTTTTGTTTTGATAACAAAGGCACTATAAACACACATATGTTCTCAGGATTATAAAAGTCCACATATGTAAGACATTTTTATCGACCAAAAGTTATGAATGCCATCAACCATAATTAAAACGAAATTTAGGTTTAAAAAAATAGTAAGGCTTGATTTATACTACTTGCAGAGCAACACGTCTTAATGTGTTAAGAGGTGTTGGAACACCATCAACAATAGTAAAACTCGTAAGCTTGGAGTATTATATAGAGTTTGCAAGCTTATGGTGGTATTATTAAAGAATGTTGCGGTACTACGCGTCGAGCCTTAGACCACCTAATAATTTTTGGTAGTTGTGACTTAGGGCTGCAAACGAGTTGAGCTGAGCTTTTTCGAATTTGAGCTCGACTCATTTACTAAACGAGCCTTAGACCACCTAATAATTTTTAATCGAGTCGGACTTCCTTTAACAAGCCAAGTTTTTTGTCGAACAAGTTGCGACCTGCTCGGCACATTTAACAGGCTTTACGTGTGAGTCACTAATATAAAAGGAAAAAGAAAATTAAAAGAAAAAGACAGGTAGGCGGAAGATGTTGAGCTGGGTTTGGCGCGGCAACGTATAAATACAGTTACTTTTATGCCGTTTTGGCGTTAATCGTACGCCAATTATTTGCTTCCGACGAAAATTCTAGAAGCTGTCCGATTTTATTTCTATATTCCTACTACTACTTGATTACATAACGCAGCCTCTCTCTCTCTCTCTCTCTCCTCTCTCTCCGCCAAATTCAACCATCCGCAAGTACCTCTCTATCTCTCACTGTATTACATATATGTGAATTTTGTGATTTGGCGTTTTCATGTACGTGGATGCTGTCTAGGGTAGTTGTTAGGGGAAAAAAAATCAACAGATCTTGAATTTCGTCGTTGTTTGGTGAGCTGTTCCTTTGCTAGGGTTTCTGATACTGATCGGGTTAGTTGTTATGGTTGTATGTATATTATTATGTCGTTGAGCCGACGATCTGCTATTTGTGTAGGCTTTTCAGTGACCTAGATTACGCCTTCAATTCGACGTACTAGCTGCGTGTTGTAGTTATGGCGTCGAAACGGATATTGAAGGAGCTCAAGGATTTGCAGAAGGACCCTCCGACGTCGTGCAGTGCCGGTGTGTTTTCTTGCTTGTTTCTATTTCTAGTGTTATTTGGGCTCGTAGTTGTGGATTTATGGTGGTGTTGACTGATTGTTCAGTTTGATTAGGAAAGGTATTTAATGAAGTATCCTAGGGTTAGTTAATTGGAACATGAAGTTCAAAAAGTTTTTGTGGGACAAAAAAATTCGACCAAAACTGCAAAAGGTTTTTGTGGGACAAAGTAATCAAAAGTTGAAGTAATCTGAATCGACTTGACTCAAAGTTTAAAATTTTCGAATTTCATTTCGATTATTAGAGGTTTAGCTATAGATGGTTTGTGAAACAGACAGATTAGAGGTGGAAAAGATACGTTCAGTTAGAATTATTGTTGGAACTATGTTCTTAAAATGAAGATATATGGTGTATTAAGCTGTTATTTCATATCCGCCATGGAGCTCTCGAAATCCATCTTGAAATCCTACTCTTAAGTCTCAATGGAGAGTAATGTAAAATCTCTTTAAGTGAAATTTACAGCTATCTGGCAGATCCTTGGTCTTTTGAGCTTATGTGATTTGTCGCAGTCTGTATATATAGTTTATGTTTTGCTAATGGTCCAGTTGTTATGACAATATTTGATGTTTTTCATTTGATAAAGTAGTATTTGAAGGAATTATATTAGTGTATTGAGCTTATTTTGTTTTTCCAGGTCCTGTAGCCGAGGACATGTTCCATTGGCAAGCAACAATTATGGGGCCTACCGATAGCCCTTATGCAGGAGGCGTGTTTCTGGTTTCTATTCATTTTCCTCCTGATTACCCTTTTAAGCCCCCTAAGGTAGATATTTCCAATTTTGTGTTTTAGGAGGTCTAGAAGTTCTATAATGTTATGCCCTAGTCATAGTTAAGGACGTCATCACATCATGGAAATTTAGTATTGTGTGCTTCCATTTGGCATTTGCTATGTGTGCTTCCATTTGCTATGGCAAATGGAAGGACGCAATCCTATACAAGTTAAAGTACCGTAATCCCATAACTACTACTCCATTTAAGAGCAACCAATAAAGGATTCAATGTGTTCCACTAGCTCTTGTGAAACCCAGTAATGTTCTACTACCTTTTGGTAGGGCGGTAGTTGCTATGGCTCTTTGGTCCCTTTTGGGGCCCACTGCGAGTGTGGAGTCCCTATGTCTGGTCGCCTCCTCCTCTAACCTTCACGAGTAGCGGGAAAAAATTTAAAGGAGTCAATGTCTCATAACCAGATGTTTAATTCCAAGTAGATTGCCTCGTTATCAAGTATGTGTCAATATGACGACTGTAATGAGCAATTGATAATGCAAGAGAGAACCTGTGAGATGTGTTGAAAAGGATAGGAGCAAAGATTAAATGCCTGTGTTCTTATCATATCCCTCTATCCTTAAAAGAACATAGAAAACTAGGGGATTTTGTGAAATCTCTTGTCAATTAATTCAAATTTCATAACCTGGGGTTATCTGAATCCATTGTGGTTTGTGAAAGCGAATTGAATGAACATTCCAGGTAGCATTCAGGACTAAGGTCTTCCACCCAAATATTAATAGCAATGGAAGTATTTGCCTTGACATTCTGAAAGAGCAATGGAGTCCAGCATTAACCATATCCAAGGTATGATCTATATTGTATCTCCTCTTTTGAATCAAATCCTCAAATCTGCTTTGCCTTCAAACTTGGTATTGGGAATGACAAACTCTGTATTGCTAGTGTGTTATTGTAAAATTGTCATTGAAATCTCATAGCTTTTATAGAAGGCTTAAGATATCAAACGACTCGTGTCAGTATGTCTGCCCTTGACAAGTCTAGTTTCCTCTATTTTGGCTTTGTTTGACTCCAAACTACCGTATGGGTCGCACAAATGTGAGTGATCTTATCTATCGTAGCAAACTTTTCTTTACTTGGAAAGTGGTTTAAGTTTGCAGAGTCTAAGGATGCCTTTCCTGTGCGAATAGTGGCACATGGTTAATATAAATCTAAAATTTGCTTAGGAGGCAAGGGCTTCACTTTAGTTGCATGGTTTTACAATCTATGTTTTGATTAGGAGGCTAGACGTTAATGTGAGATGAGTTGGTGTTGCATTTTAAACATGAGGTATCTGACTCTGCTCCTGTTCGCCTTCTGGTGGCGAGAGACCTCTAGGTAATGTTTCTGTGTATGATTGGTCTGCCAACCTTGTAGGGGGCCTATAGTAGAGAAGAGAAGGAACGTGCTTTGTTTGGTCTTAGTGTGTTTTTGATGTACTTGCAAAGTGTATTCCAAGGACTTCTCTGGTCGTGGAAGAACTGGTTCTGAAGAGTAGCATTTTGACATGATTGCTGGAGTTTGTAGAGGCGTTTGTATGAAGTCACCATTATTAAGTGCTTTGTCCATTATACAAGTGATAACCACTCCTGGGGTAAAAAGTACTACTAATACTGTTTGTTCCAAACATATAATTGGGATTCGGATCCTCGGTTGATCTTTCAAGTTCTTTGGTGAAGGTTGAAAGTCTTTAGTCTTTGCATATGCCAGGGGTAGTCTCCACAGGTATCAGTAGTAGAAAGAATTCTGAAGTGACAAAAAGGAAAAGAAGCATTAATGGTAAAGGACAAAGGAGTAGATTTAAATTGGAAGGGAAAGTAGTGGGGAATTGAAGAGAGATATAAAGATAAAGTTTCACCAGTATCTCAATCATGCTGCCAGTTCTGCTTTTTGTTTTTTTTCCCCTGAAAGTCACGTATGTCCACTATTACCTTGGTCCTTGGTCAACCACTACTCGATGTGGCATCAACATATTTGGCATTAAAAATCTCTTCCATTGTGCTATAAATAGAACCATGCCAACACCACTGCTGCTACAAGACCCAGCCAGCATCTTCTATAGCGGCTGATATTGCCACCATTTTTGTTTTGGGGCACTGACATCAAGCATGGGGTTTTACATGTTCAACGCCCACGGCCACCACAATCATAACTAAGTGGTCCTTTCTCCATCATCCTGACCAGCATCACCACCAGCAGCCTTGTCAAAGTACATGGTTGGTATACCAAGGGAAACAGGTGTGGGGATTAAGCCGATGGTGTGAATTAAAAGTTCATTTGATTGATGTTAGGAATTGCTGATGCTTACAGATTGCTGTGAGATTTTCTTGTTTGTGGTAAATCTTTTGTATCTTTGGTTGCATACTAACAATAATCTTTAAGCAGGCATGTGATGTGGACCTAGTGGTCATTTTGATGTTGAGTTCTTACTCGGGATTGTGTTTGTGACACTTTCTAGCTTTATTCCGTGCAAAGAACCTTAGATAGATTCCGCGTCCCATTTCAAGAGGGTACCTTCTATTTCTTTCAGTGGTCTCAGTTGGGACAAAATCAAACAAGGATGAGTTCTATTGATTCTCCATACTGTTTAATCAGAACTCTCCTTCCTCTTGTTCGCTTTCTTGGTTTTGGAAAGTTTATTAAACAGTTCTGAACGCAGAACCCCCTTTGCCTGTGTTGAAGTGAAAAGACAACTCAAAAGAAGAGGAAGATGTAATCTTGAACCTTTTCTTGCTAGTGGGCAGTGTAATGTGGTATTTTTTATTCCATGTCAGTCCATTATGGGTGGGACAGGCAGTGGCAGGGGCCTCCAAAAAAGAATTGAGAAACAACCTTCAAAATATTCTGGTGTCTAGAAGAATGTAACTTCCAACCTTTTCTTGCTAGTGACTCTTCAAGGCATTGTTGCCATTGAATGGTTAAAATGGGAATCATCTATTTAAAATTGGTCACCCAGGCCAACTGATGGATGCTATTCTGTTTCTGGGGATTTCACCTTGCCCTGGTAGAGTAGCGTATGGGCCACATTGGTGTGTTGATTATGCCCATGCCCAAGACGAGTAAAAAGGTTGTAGGATGGAAGCAGGGAAGCGGCTATGTAGAAGAAATAGTGAATTTACAGGATAGAAGCTGTCTAAGTTTCTGGTCTGAGTCTTCCAGTGGCATAAGAAGTTTCAGTGCGAAGAATTTGAGGAAATTATGTTAAATCCAAGTTTCAACTCAGGCTTCTGATCTTAGGTACTTATAATTCCATATGCAGAGTTTTGAAGGTGAAATTTTATTTTTTTGAACGTGAACGACAATAGAAAAGTCCCTAAGAGTAGCAGCTATTTACACCATATGGCCAGACATTGGGTTGACATGGTATTACCAAGAAATTGGGATTCCCTTCACCCTTCAAGATCACTCCCTTCCCCATCTTCCAAACATCGGTAAAGAAACCTACATGAACCCATTGTACACACTTTGTGGTGTTAAAAATTCTGAATGCCCTTCGACGTCAAAATTCTTCTGGAATGTCATTTCGAATATCAATACGAGGAACAAGTTTGCATTTTTTTTATTACTCACTACAGTTTTGGGTGAAAAATGATTGTGTTGCACTACCCATGAGTAACATCTTCAAAGCTTTGGGAATCCTGTTTCAATCTTGAACTTTTTTGTCAGGTCTTATTATCTATCTGCTCCCTCCTGACGGACCCAAACCCGGATGATCCTCTTGTGCCAGAAATAGCTCACATGTACAAGACCGACAGGACCAAATATGAGGCAACTGCACGCAGCTGGACCCAGAAGTATGCCATGGGATGATGCCATGATTGTAAGAGAATCCCACTTGGCTCTTCTAGAGAATTGTAATTCTATCCTTTTCCAATGTCCTCGGGTGGAAGAATAAAAGTGCTTGGTAAGGAAATTTTCTATTTGTCTCTCTCTCAGACTTGAGCTTGGCAAGAAAGTTGGATCTCTAAATTTGTGAATATCCATTCTAAGACATTGGAAGGGGAAAAAGAAAACTGTAATGTATTTGATGCTTTGTTGTTGTCTAATTAATGCCTTGCTTTCTGAAATCTCTTGTGAATGCACATCACATTATTTGTAAGGTAAGTCGTTTCCATCCTTTTGCTAAAGTACTGGCAGTGCCAGTAGCATTCTAGGAAATTTTTGCATTGAAAAGGGTTTTCGTCGCTGGCCTTTGGCCTTACACCTCTCCCAAGGGTTTTCAAAAAAAAAAATCAATTAGGTTACTAGTAGCATTCTATGAAATCCTTTTGTATTTTATTAGATGCATACGGGCTTCATGGATTTAACTGATTAAATAAATAAAGGCGATAATTTTTGCCAAAAAACTCTAATTGATGATGTAAATGTGTTTAGAGTAGGTTACTATTGGGGTGGTGTCTACAGGCTGGAAAGTTTGAGGCATTTGACTTGTGTGATCTTGACATGCTTCCATAATTTTGACGTGTGTGATCATAAGACCTGGTACCTGTTCTTTTTCCTTCATTTCTTGGACCTTAATTTAGTTACTGGTTACAAGTGATGTGCTTCACTTTGTACTATTATAATCTACCAAGTCAATGTGTATTGTTCGGTAGGTGAACTGTCCACCTAAAGTTGTGATTATTTTTCTTCATAATCATCTTCGTGGTACCTGCACATGCATACACATCACAGCACATTATTCTCAATTCTAAGTTTGTTTTTTTCCTGCGTACAAATCATGACATAATGGGATGTGGGCTTTCGCTGTTTTAAAGCTTGTGCTTTATTGTTTCCTGCGGGTTGCAGCACGCGTCATGGATTTTTCGTAACCCTTGTTTTGTGCCTATTGAAGATACAACAACTGAGCTGGTAGGTTTAAACCACCCCTTCATTTTCCTCTTCTATATTCTTTGCTTTCTCTTGCTGATTCGGCCTGTCTCAATCATCTTCTTTTGTAACGATTTCTGTCTTGTTGCCATATATATGGATATGGCATCTGTAAAAAAAATGAAGTTATTTAGCTCTCCCTCGCGATATTATTAATACTGTTATCTAGTTAAATTGGTTGATCCTCCTGAAAATCCTTTTGGGTGGACATTCCTCTGTTTTTTGGAGGAGCGTAGAAGAACTTCGTAGAGTATTCTTTGTTTTATTTCAATAATCACAAATGTTGTCCTGATGGTCTAATTCGTCAAAGCTTCGACTTAGGGGTCAGCTCTTTCTTAGATCTCAAGTTTAAAACTCTCTGGGTGCTTTTAGCTTTGATCTTATGAGGCCAGTTTATATAATCTTTAATTTATCTTTGTTCTAAAGAGATTTTCACTAGTGAACTATGGAATTGGTCCTCCAAAATTTAGTCAGGGTCCACTTAAACTAATTTGGACACCTGAGTTATTAGAAAATGAAAGTATTCCTCTGATTTTATGGTAAATTCCCTCCACTTATTCGAAGGAAAACAGAGCATATGAGTTGGGATTTGTATAAAATTGTGATGGTGGAACCGTCCGAATTGCGAAAGGCTAGTATGATCCTGACCGGTTGGTGGGTGGGGATCGAGAGGTTCCCAACATGCAAAGCGAGAGCTGGCCTATGGTCCAAAATAGAGTGTAGTGTGGGATAGGAACGACTCCTACTTTATGATCTCAACATGATTGGATGTGCAATCAAAAGGGATAAGAACCAACTGAAGTTCGTGGATGGGCAGTAAGATCTTTGCCCGGCCAAAAAAAAAAAGAAAAGTACAAAGATCGTTTTTTACTGCCTGAAAATGGACTAAAATTTCGAAACCAAACTCCTCGTCGGTGGACGATGGGATTCAGGTAACCGAAATTAAGTGATTCGACGATGGATTCAGGTAACCGATATTAAGTGATGTGCTAGTTTGATGTCCCGAATCATTCTGTGTATACAAAACAAACCTACCGTGGAAATGGAGGTGACCGTAAATTATGTAAGGGCTCGTTAAAAATTATTTTTAAAAGTCTGATGGCTGCTTCTGTTTGGGTCTTCTGCGAGGTTATTGGGGTCCAGTTGGACTTTATGTTGGGAAATCTTTCACATGGATTTGTTTAAATGAAGGAGACACGTGTTGAATAGTAGTTGAGTGGGTGACCGTATATTGGGGAGAGATTATTTCACACTTTTTCCCCCTTCATAAAATATTAAAATGCATTACATCTTGTCTAGATGTTTTCCAACGACTAGCTTGTGCGACCATCTCCACCAAAACTTCCTTTCCCAAAGCCCCAGATAAAACCTATCCGACCTCCGACAGGCTCTATCGCACCTGATTAATTCAGGGGTCTGAAATTAACGATCGGGCCAATTTGCAATAGTTCTGAGGTTTGAAATATTTAAGTTTCGTAGAATTCGAACTTGCGATCTCTTGGGGGCGAGTCCTTTAATTCATTTCTCATGCTCACTTAGCCGAACTTCTTAGGTTTCATCTCATCTTGGTTTCACACACTTTGTACAGGAAAAAAGGTGATATGTAGAAAAGGAGGTGCTAAAAGGATTTTCGTACTTAAGATTACAAATACTCTATATTTAAGCATCCACTGATTCTTGCTTTTGTTTTAATTCTAGTGTCACAGGGGTGCCTCCAGGAATTTAGTTCAGCGAAAACAAAGACGTAATGAATTTTTTTTTAATCTACAGTGCTACACAAAATAACATATCGTATTCTGGTTAAAAATTTATTGGGCCTAGCTAATTTTGTTTTGTTGAGCTATATTACTTACATACTCACAAATTGAAGTGACTATTATTTTGGCTACGTCCTAGGGAAAAAATCAAATTGCATGTAACAAACGCACAAAATTTTAGTGTATTTTTCGAGTCGAGGAGGTTCGGTTGTCGCTCTATGGTAGTGCCGCCCATGATTCTAATACTATTATTATTACGATATGATCACTTAGTTGACAAGCAAAAGTGAGAGTCCAGTCCTGTTCGGATTTAAATAATTGCTCATGTGCCTTTCAGTCCCACTTGGCATATTCACCTTTGCTTCTCCTTCAAGCCAAAACCAACCATCGCCTAACTCCGTCTTGCTTTTCAACGCCATTGTTTGGCTTTTTCCTCTATGTGAAAAGGAAGAAAAAAAAGCCCTAATAAAAGCCATGTAAACGGCGCTGCATATTCCGATTTATTTGGAATAATGTTGCACTGGCATTTAGTTTAGGCAAGGAGTCAGTCAATTTAATGTGTGTGTTTTTGTTTTGTTTTGCAATGGCAAGTTTTGTTCTTGCGATTGAGGAAAAATGGGTTTTGGATAGGATTTTCGCGTTGTGTCAATTGAACTTGTGAAAACAAAATCACAGTACTCTGTTTTGGTAAGAATGAGCACATCACAAGGGGCACTTTTATTTAGGCTGCTGATTTTGTCACTCCCTTTTTTTGTTAACGGCACTCCCCTACAAGTGTATTTTTTGTGCAAAAATACACTTGTAGGGGAGTGCCGTTAATAAAAAAGGGAGTGGCAAAATCATTTCCCTTTATTTAGCATGAAAAAATTTATAGTACGAATTTCTTTTGTCGTGCAGTACTATTGAGGGTTATTTTTCCTTCACTCAGGCGACTAGAGACCGAGCATATGGGGTTGTTTGGTATGGATTTTGAATGAGGGTTTTGGAATGATGAGCGGAGAGATAGATAAAAAGATGGAAGTAATAAGAGCAAGTACACCAGAACTGTGTACTTGTGCTCTTTAAGCTAAAATAAAGAGCAAAATCATGAAAAGCTTTACTACACCAGTCTAGCTACTTGCTTAGGTATTATACATGCATTGAAAAAAACTCGATATTTATAGCTATCAACTGTAGCATAGCAAAAGCATAAACTACTATTATTTTAATGCCAACACCCACTTTATCAGCTCTCTCTAAAAAAATTTTGAACGGTTGATTCTCACGGAGGCCCGCTCGGTTTTTTTTTATAGAATTTTTGAACGGTTCGGATCGGCCATCCGGTGACCGGAGTGGGCCCGGCCGGCGTGCGGTGGGCGGTGCGGTGGGTTCCCCTTCGGTGGGTGTATCATTTCCCAAAAAATTATACTCATCTCCCTCCTCATTAAAGATGATAAAGTACTACTCCCTCTTTGTTTATCCACTTTTTTGACTTTGCAATGTCCCAACTTGTTTGTTCATTTGACTTTTAAATAGATAAAATTCTTTTTTTTTAACTTTTCAAAAAAGTTGAAGGGTAAATATTGGAAAATAAACTACTTTTAGGTGTAATCATTATGCTCCTTAAATAAGTTGGATTCTCAATATTGGACAAACAAATTGAGACGGATGAAATATTATAATAGTAAAATAGAGAAAATAGAGAGCAAGTACAGAGCATTGTTGAAGAGGCAATACAAAAAGTGAATAGGTAAAGTACAAAAACTATGTTCTGAATAGCCAATTTTACCTATTTATTGGTGCACTTGCTCTAAGTTGTTCTAGGACAAGAGTCCTAAGAGCAAGTACATCAGATGAGATAAAGTGGAATAAAAGCTATTTTAGCTAATCAAAAGGAGAAAAGTATTCCTTCAGTAGCATAGGTAAATACGGTTGTAAACTACCACCAGCTACAGTTCTTCGGTAGAAGAAGCTAAGGACTGTCCAAAAGCTATCCAATTATTTATTGTTTCATCTCTCTCTAATACAGACAACAGTACCAATAGAATCAGGTGGTGTTCCGCTTTTAGAAAAAATGCTTTTTTTTCAAACGGAGGTAATTTCAAGCCCAAAAATCATGTGTTTACGCAAATAATTTTCCTACCAATATGGATCTTGTTTGATAGATCTCGTTGAGATCTTTTATACGGTGCAAAAAAAATTAAAAAATTATTTTTCATTTTCATTATAAAATTTGAAAAAAAAGAACTTTTACAAAAAACACTTTTACCGGAACACACCACCTATCGTGTATGAGTAGGGCTACCTCAGCAATGAGTTCAATACAATAAATGTGTAAATTTTCAAAAGAGTGAATAGAATAAACTACGTAAGCACTGACTTCATAAATGCTTAATTTCTGAAGAAGTTTATTTAAATATTCCCCCCTTGAAGGTTTCTTGTTGAATATTCCATTCATTTTAAACTTTAAAATTGCTGAAATACTCCAAACAAAATGATGGAATCACGATTCACGGGTTAGAGCAGGGTGATCGCATACCTAGGGTTTCAATTTTTCCCACTCTCTTCTACCATGCAAGATTTTCTTGTTTTAGTATTTTTTGGAATAGGTAATAATACTACGACTTAAAACATTTGAAATAAAGTTTCTGCCGGCCTACACTCCTTTGAGAATCTTCTCCTATGCTGTAGCGGAGTCGCTTTCTTGGTTGTGTTTGATTGACATTTTAGTTTACTTTTGGTAGTGGATGGAAAGAGAAATAGGGTAATGATTGGAGAGAGATAGAAAGATAAAAGAAATTAATAATTAGAGTTATAGGGTAATGATTGGAGAAAGATATAGAGTAATGATTGAAAAACAAAACAAAACAAAAATTAAAATGACAATCGAACAAAGCCGACGTCATTTTTTTTGTTTTTCTAGTTTCTATTCTGACCTTCTGGGTCCTTTGTTCTATTTCTTTTATGAATATACAACACTTATTGCCTCTTTCCACTGAGCTAATGTCACTTGGAATTTATAAAAAGTACTATAAATCTTCTATCTCAGATCCTGAACTTGATATAACTTCTTCTTTTTTTCTTGTTTGATAGCTCAATTGAAAATATGTCAGGTTTGTTAAGGGACTTCTCTAAAAAAAAATGAGAGGAACTTATTCACGGCTCAGCCGTGAATAGTTTCTTTACAGCAGCAATTAATTGCGACCATCCAATAGTATTCTGGACGGTCTGGATGTTAATGCTTTTCCCCGAAAAAGTTTCGTTAACATCTGGACCGTTCAAAATACTTTTGGATGGCCGCGATTAGTGCCGTAAACAACTATTCATGGCCCCGCAGTTAAAAAGATTTTCGAAAAAACATACCCCTATGTCATTAAACTTTGACCTTATGTTCTTATTTGGTCTATCAGAAGATCTAGCCACCCGTGGAAATTTATGGCAGCGGTAAATCGTAAATGGAGGTGCCATAGTGCCCACTGAAAAATATCTGAAAGTTGTTTTGATGAAATGGCGTGCATACCACAGTAGAAAGACGAAGAAGAAAAGGCCTTGGCAAATTTTCTGCCGGGGGGATGGAGAAAGGGCAACGAAACAACTTCGGAGAAAGAAATCGGGGTTCCGAATGCTTTTTACGCCCAAACGAGATGCACCAATCTCAGGTATTGATTTACTCCTTACCTCACAAAGTTGTAACCCGCCGAGTTTTAGTTAAGAAAAACGATGATCTACCACTTTCCAAACGACTTACAATTCAGCGGATAAGATAATTTGACATCGTGACGGTTCAAGACTTAAGCGTCCAACATTCTTTATTCTGGATAATTTCCTAATTTTTCCAAATAGTATGACATCACGACGGAGGATATATAAATTACAATCTACGTTTTAGATTATGCGACTGGGCATTTGATTAAGAAAATAGAAAATGATCCGTATTTTTGTCCCATCTCTTCAATACAACTGCAGTATATATGAACACAGTAAGGATCATTTTGAATTTCTAAAATACTAGCCAAATAGCAATTGGATCCAATAACAAATTTGTACGTAATTTCCAATTAACTTCCCCAAAATAAAAACAACAAAATTCACCCGTTTGACACGTCAAACTAGTCCATCTGTTCAATGGGACATCCTGACCCCGTTTTCCTCTCCGACAATAGAATCACGGAAAAGTCCTCTCTCTCTCTCTCCCCTAGTACTGTGATGTGAGGACTGAGGAGAAGGAGAGAGAAAGCAACGCCTGCTCTAACATGTTCCAAAACCCGTGCAATATAAATACACACTAATTGCCCTCACTCCTCTTCATGTCTCTCTCTCTCTCTCTCTCTCTCTCTCTCTCTCACTCATAATTATTGTACTAGTAATAACTCTCAGTCACTGCCTTTCCCGCCAAAACTTAACCTCATCAGTCCCTCTTCCCGCCACAACTCCCGTGTGTCTCTTTCTCACCTCTTTCCATTTATACACACACTCTGCCTCTTTCTCTCTCTCTCTCTCTGTAAACCCAATTCCTACTTCCTCTCTCTCTACTCCCCAAATCGTCACCCTCGATCTCTGTAAGAATTAAGATTCATGGTGTGCAGGGAGGGTCTCTCCTTCACCTCCCCCATGCCTTCCCCTACTCTGACAAAACTATCACTCATCAAAACCACTCACACCATCCACCACCCTAAACCCACCTCCTCCGCCGACTCCCCAACCGCTTTCGGCCACAGAATCGTCCGTATCATCCTCACCGACGCCGACGCCACCGACTCCTCCTCCGACGAAGAAAGCGAACAAGTCGTCAGGAGGAGAGTCAAGAGACTCGTCAAACAAATCAACATCGACCGATCCCCTCATGTCCAATCCGTAAGGAAACCGGAGAAGAGTAGTGGTAAGAAGAGGAGGTTTGACTCGCCGGAATCTGACGTCACCCGTTGGAAGAAATTCCGCGGCGTACGGCGACGTCCCTGGGGCCGATGGGCGGCGGAGATCCGAGATCCGGCCCGGAGAAAACGGGTCTGGCTCGGGACTTACGACACGGCCGAGGAAGCCGCCACGGTGTACGATCGAGCTGCCGTTTTGTTGAAAGGTCCTGCCGCCGTTACGAACTTTCCGACGGTAACGGAGGGTAAGACGGAGGAAGGGGTAGAATTGGTAAACGTGGCGGCTTTGTCGCCTACGTCAGTCCTCCGTTACGAGGATTTAACGGCGGTCGAGGGCAAGACGGAGGGGGCAGAATTGGGAGGCGTGGCGGTTTCGTCGCCGACGTCGGTGCTGCGTTACGAGGATTTGACGTCGTTTAGTCACGGCGACGTGGACGAGACGGCGGTGGATGGTGGCAATAGTACGGAAGGGGAAGGGTTGGGAAACGTGGCAGACTCGTCGTCGCCCACGTCAGCCGTCCGTTACGAGGAGGAGCTAACGCCGTTCGATGGGTTCGGTTACGGTGACGTTGACGCCTTTGGTTTCGACATCGATATGCCGTTAAGCCTGCCGGATTTCGCGATGTCGGGGGGTTTCTACGGCGAGGACGATCTGAGCGTTGAGTTTGACGTCGACGATTTCCTCGTTGACGTGAGATAAATATGCTCCCTGCGAGATACTTATCGCTTGTCTTATGAGTGGGGACTTGTTGGTAATTTTGAGAAAAATACAGGGGCTCATCTGTAATATGAAGGTGCTTATTCGTTGACTAGTGACTACTTCCACGGAGTGTTGTACTGTATTTGTATAGCCGATTAATATACGGCGATTTTGTCAGGTGTGAGTGATAAGATGAGTTTTGTAGAATTGTATTTGTTATTTATTGGTAATTATATTTGGTAATTGTGATTATAAATGATAAAGTGCATACGTATTGAGTGTTAGAGAGTTGGGAAGGAAGATATTTAAGAACCCAAGGGTGGGCAAGTTGGGCATGGTAGTAATAAATGCTTGATGGCCGCATGTTTGAATTTTACAAATGTCAATCATCTCATCAAATTTTGGGACCATTAGGAGTAATGCTCGGTCGTTATCTTTAGGGGCTCAGAATTAATCGAAGTGTGCCCAAATTGTTCCCGATATTCAATTATTTAAAAAAGAAGAAGATATTTATGATATTTGTAAGGAGTCATACTATATTATTATATACTCCTAGTTCACTTTAAATGAACCGTAATTATATATGCACGTGATAGAAAAAAGTGGTAGTGGTTACAGTATTTGTTTGCTAGTAGTAGTTTAGTGGTTACAGTATTTCTTGATTTTTATATATCTATATGGTGGAATGGATCTTTGACGTGTAGTATTTCTTTACAAGTGGAGTGGGGGCTGCGGGCAGAGTGTGTTTTCAAAGCTATGCTATATTATGCCTGCTAGTAAGCTAGAAGCCTGGATTGGAATGGTTTTTTGAGGTGGAAAGTGGACACGTGCTTTGGAAAAAAATGGGAGGCTCCCCAAATACATATCACTTGTCAGTGATTAGTGGGGGTGGGGGGCTCCATCTAGACCAAATTAATTTATTGCCTGGATTTTGAAGTTTCAACTCCCCATGTCCCCTTCAGGATTACCTACTTTCACAAGTCTCTCCCTCCCGGGCCTTCTTGGACTTTGGGTTGGTGCTAGTGCAACTGTGTTGCGCACATTCGAGCCGTCAGATCGTGCATTCGACGGCTTGGATCTCATCTTGGCAATCAACGATTGAAACCTGTTTATTGTCGAGATGAGATTCGAGCAGTCGGATGCACAATCCGACGGCTCGGAGGTGCTCAACACAGTCCTGCGCACACCTCTGCATAGCACCATCCCCCAATTGGACCTTCTCTCACGTTCTCCTGGCCAAGAACAAGCATAATGGTAAAAATTTTGATGAAGATTTTTGGGGTAAGAAGTAAAAAGAAGGATAGATATAAAGATGCGAGTAACAACTAACAAGCGGAAAGAAAATTTATTAGATATCGAGCTGATCGAGTCAGAGGAGGTGGTTCTGGGAACAAAATTTCTCTATTTTCCCCTTCCTTCACCCTAGTGTTTCCAACATCTAACAATGTCTAGGGACTTTAAACTCTTTAGGCAAGACAAGTTTGAAAAAAGAAGTTTAAATTTGAAAGCCGAGAACAAGAATGGCCTTGGAAACAAATCAGCTTTAAGAGAGTACACTCTGCTTTGATGTCTACCAGCACATTCACCTTCCAAAATATTTGCAATGCGTTTATTACAATTCGCAGTGCAACAGTTCATCTTCAATAGAACCAATTCGTAGGATGGAATTAGCGTTCTCTTTATATATACTTGGATCGAAAGAAAAGGGTATAACGAAAGAGTGACATAATTACTTCAACCGAGACCGAGAGTGTAAATGATCTGAACATACAAAACCCATTAGTAATGAGTTCATCAGTATTTTTATACCTCGATTAATTCCAAGACTCTGTAACGGGTCTCGATCTCCTATTTGCACTTAGACCACCTTTTTTGCCTTTTGGGTTGAGTTAATTATTCGATGGCTACAATTAAACGAAAACGTACACGACTTTGACCAACCTAATACAAGGAAATTTCATATCATGTGGGGATGAGGGATCCCTATCCGGAAAAGAATTGACAGATAAACCTCTGACAGAGCAAGTTTCTAATTTGAGATTTTACAGAAAGTCTAGGTACATCGCACGAAAATGCGGTGACCGTCCACCGCGTGCTTATTGGGTTCACTCTGGGTTCCAAAAAATACAGAAAAATATTCATAAATTTTAAAATAATATTTTATGGGACCTTTTAAAAAATCAACTTCAATGGATATCGGTAGGTATGTTTTTCGAAATTCTTAAACATAGATACCAATATTCGTTGGAGCTGATTTTTTACAGAGTCCCATAAAATATTATTTTACTACAATTTATGAATATTTTTTTGGGGCCTGGAGTGGACCCCAATAGACGGGCGATGGACGGTCACCGCGAAATCCATGCGGTGGCTGTAGTGCTGCTCGAGATCGAGATTTTAACAGAGACTTTTCACACTCAAGGGGGTTGCTACATTGGTCGACCCTTCTCACCCTTTTGCTAATTAAAAAATAAAAAAAACAGAGACTTTTCCCGACCCTACAATTTCCCCGTGGGCATTATATGATTTATATCCTTAAAAAAGCAAAACATTTCTTGTGTATTTCAACATAAGGAGGGGTCTTCCGAGAATGTTCTTGCCCCTTTCTTGCCCCTTCTCAGAATCTTCCACTTTCTTACTAGTATTATTTAAGTAAAAATAGGAAAAAATCTTCCTTTCTCTGACAAGGTCCTAATAAAAGTATGTAATATAAACGCAACAAAATACTACTCCATCGCTTTCAAACATTGGGGTAAGGGTCATCATTTGGTCCGTCGGCCCGCGGCCCGGCCAAAGCCCGCCCGGCCCATCGGGCTTTTTCCCGGCCTGAGCCCGTCTAACGGGCGGGCTAGCCCAGCCCGTAGTTTGTAATGGGCGGGCTTGGGCCTATGAATTTTTACTCAGCCCGCCCATAGGCCCGGCCCGTGAGCCCACCCACAAGCCCGCCCGTGGTACCCGCCCAATAGCTCGCCTATGGGCCTGCCCATTAACCCCAAATCCCACAAAATCCTTTTTTTTTCCCCTTGGTTTAGTTTCTACCCAGGGAAATTTAAGCCCACCCGGCTTTTGGCCCGCCGGCCCGTCAATTGAGTAGCCCGTGGACCGGGCTTGGGCTTCAATTTATGGTAGGTAGCCCAGCCCGCCCGGCCCGGAAAAAAGAAAAAGCCCGGTCGGCCCGACCCGTGGGCGCTTGGGCATTGACTTGGCGGGCTGGGCCGGCCCGGCCCGGCCCGATGATGACCCTTACATTGGGGTAACCAAACTGGGGGATTGGGTCTCGGATGAGTATAAGATTATTTTTAGCGTTGTGGATCGTTTGGGTCTCAAGTTACGAATTTGATGCCATCATTTTTTACTCCTATTAATCTTTGTAACTGTTAGATTTCTTGGAGGGTTCCAACCTAAAACCAATTAGCAATAGGTGGAATAGCCTTTAGAATTTATTAACCAAGTGGGTGGCTTAGATGAGCGATGTGGGACAAGTCTAACACTCCCCCTCACGTGCAGCCCGGATGCATGTGGAGGTAACAGACCAGGAGCTGACTGACTGATTCGGGCGATAAAGATGACAGAGACTTTCCCACGCGAGGTGAGACCACCCAAGACTTAACTCTGATACCATGTTAGATTTCTTGAAGGGTTCCAACCTAAAACCAATTGGCGATAGGTGGAGTAGCCTCTAGAATTTATTAACCAAACTTGAATGGCTTAGATGAGCGATATGAAACAAATCTAACAGTAACAATTTCAGAGAGTAAATGAAATTTCTTTTGCCTTTGAAAAAGAACATTGAGGTAACCAAAACTCAAAACGGGAAAAAAAAAAAAAAAAGAAGGATAGGTGTTCCACTTTAAGAAAAAATGCTTTTTTTTCAAACGGATGTAATTTCAAACCCAAAAATCATGCGTTTACGCAAATAATTTTCCTACCAATATAGATCTTGTTTGATAGATCTCATTAAAATTTTTTAAACGGTGAAAAAATATTTTTCATTTTCATTATATTTGAATTTGCAATTACCTAAAAAAACACTTTTTCTAAAAGTGGAACACACTTATGAGGTTCTTTCCGGACATCAACAGGCAAAATTCTGACAAAGTGGATGGGCTGGAGGCAACAACAACCCCACAGCCCTTTTCCCAAACTACCCCCGGCACAACCCCCCTTCCCTTTTCCTTAAAAACGGCACCGTTTTGATTAAATAAAAATTATTTTCCGTCAATTTGTAATCCTGTGGAGAAAAAACGTGATTATGAGAGCCTTAGAGACAAAATTTGATTATGTCTCTTTAGAATAATATGATCAAAATAGTAAGATATTCACACCCATTCAAACAGATTAAAAATTGGACCACTTAATTTTTTAACCATATTTTTTAATATAATATATAAACTGTATCAATTTGAATTTTTTTTCTTTTTATTTCTTTTTATTTCCTTTTCTTTCTTTCCAGTTGAATCTTTTTTTTATTTATTTTTAATTTTCAATTATTTTCTTTATTTGTTTCTTTTCCCATTTACCCATACATAAAAATACAAATTCTAATCAATATTTCCTCCAAATTCTGCTCCCGGCGCGCTTATACCCATTTATTTATTTATTTAATTTCTATAAATACACCATTTCTATATTAAAAAATATAATTCAAGAATTAAGTGCTCCAATTTTCAATTCAATTTAATCAGGGCGAATATCGTATTTTTTTGATCATTTTATTCTAAATGGTCATAATGTTTTTTTTTTTTGCTCTTAGGCCTTTCAATAAACACCCTAAGACTCATTATTTAGTTTTAGGACTCTCTTAGGGTGTCCATTGAAAGGCCTTGGAGCCAAAAATTTATTACGACCATTTAGGATGAAATGATCAGAAAAAAACATCTTTGCATATTAAAAAATATAGTTAAAAATTAATCCGTTTGAATCTTACTGTTTAATGAATACACTTATTTTTCTAATGAATCCTTTTGAGCAGGTACAAAGATGTTATTTTTCTGATTATTTCATCCTAAATGGTCGTAGTAAATTTTTGGCTCTAAGGCCTTTCAACGAGCACCATAAGACTCCTTATTTAGTTTTAGAGCTCTTAGGGTGCCCATTGAAGGGTGTTAGAGCCAAAAATTTATTACTACTATTTAGGATGAAATGATTAGAAAAATAACATCTTTGCACCGATTCAAACGGATTAAAAATTGAAACTCTTATTTTTTTAACTATATTTTTTAATATATATATATAGGAAAAAAAGGGAATAAAAAAGTCGGATTAATTTTTAACTATATTTTTTAATATATAAACGGTTTTAAAAAAAGTGTTTCAATTTTCAATCCGTTTGAATCGGTGCAAAGATGTTTTTTTTCTAATAATTTAATTTTAAATAGTCATAATAAATTTTTGGCTCTAAGGCCTTTCAATGGGCACCCTAAGAGCTCTAAAACTAAATAAGGAGTCTTAGGGTGCTCATTGAAAGGCCTTAGAGCCAAAGATTTACTACGACTATTTAGGATGAAATAATCAGAAAAATAACATATTTGTACCGGTTCAAAAGGATTGAAAATTGAAACACTTATTTCTTTTACACCGTTTATATATTAAAAAAATATAGTTAAAAATTAATCCGACTGTTCCCCCCCCCCCCCCCCCCCCCCTTTTTCCCTATATATATTAAAAAAATAAGTGTTTCAATTTTCAATCCATTTGAACTGGTACAAAGATGTTATTTTTCTGAACATTTCATTCTAAATGGTCGTAATAAATTTTTGGCTTCAAGGCCTTTCAATGGTCACCCTAAGAGAGTCCTGAAACTAAATAAAGAGTCTTAGGGTACTCGTTGAAAGGCCTTAGAGCAAAAAATTTACTTAGCACAGTCAGGATCCAATCCAAGCACGTACTCAAATTGTTTTGGCATTATCAATTTCCTATTTTAAAAGTAGAGAAAATATGTTAAGATTTGTTAATGTTGTACTTATATATATTCAAATTTTTTATATAGATTTTTGAAAGCATAGAAGATATGTTAGCTTGGGCGCGGAACGTTGGTCTTAAATATGGTATTGTGGTGGTTAATTGAAAATAAAATTTGAGTTAACCAAAAAAAAAAGGGGAGAAAACGGGAAAGGAAACAAATAAAGAAAAGAATTGAAAATTAGAAAAAAAGAAAGAAAAAAGAAGAAGGATTAAAACTGGAAAGAAAGAATGGGAGGAGGGAATAGAGAAAAAAAAAAGAAGAGAAGAAAATAAAGAAAGAATCACAAACTGGAAAGGGAAGGCAGGAAGCAGCTCTCGGGGGAGCCCCCACCTTCTTAATTTGGTCACGCTTACGCATATCCTATAGTGCACACACACCTATTTTACCCAAACAAATATAAGCACTTACGGAGTATTTTTTTAAGAAAGTAATTTTAAACTCAAAAATAATATATTTACACAAATAATTTTTCTAGCAACATGGATTTTATTTGATAGATCTCATTAAAATCTTTTGAACGGTGCAAAAAAAATTATTTGCACAAATAGATTCTTTTTTAAGAAGACAATACGAAACGAGCTCTAAGTATTAATAATAATGAAACAACCCCTTTTTCTCTCTCTCTCACACACATACGAGCACACACACATTAAACATGTTCTATTATCATTATTTCATGAGACGTCATTAATTCGAATATCAACCGATAGACCGATGATTTTTATTTCATTCATCTCTTTTTTGGTGAACCTCTCAAAGTTAAGTCAGACGATCATATAGTATATCCAGGACATTTACCACTCTTATTAGAACTTAATCAGATAATAATTGACTGCTGATTTTGTCACTCCCTTTTTTATTAACGCCACTCTCCTGCAAGTTTATATTTTTGGTGCAAAAATATATTTGCAGGGGAGTGACGTTAACAAAAAATGGAGTGGCAAAATCATTTCCCTAATAATTTGGTATATCGATCCTAGATAGATACTATTAATATAAAGATTTGTCGGTATTGCCGGTAGGGGTGTAAACGAGCCGAGCCGAGTTGAGTTTCGGCGAGCTCGAGCTCGGCTCGAATCTTAATGAGCCGAGCTTAGTCATTTACTAAACGAGCCTCTTTAATCGAGTCGAGCCTCCCTTAACGAGCCGAGCTTTTGTCGAATGAGCCGAGTTCCACTTAGCTCATTTAGTAAACAAGCCGAATACTCGAACTTGAGCTCGGCTCACTTATAGCCCTAATTGCCGGTGGCTGCCAAGTGCAATTGCAAAAGTATTGGGTTGAAAGGACGCAATTAGATAGGCGTATTATATTTTGTTGGGGAGGGGGTTTCCTCAAAAGAAAATTGGAATGATTTTAAGGCTTCGTTCTGTTAAATTTTTTATTTTATAAATATTTATTTTATAATTTATAAGACAGGTTATTCTCTCACAATATATTACGTTTAATTTTAAAAAAGTATTTACTAGTATTTTTAAAATAAATACAAATAAGTATTTATTTCTTTTAGTGGAATACGGCCTAAAAAAAGAAATGGATATGGTGGGTCCAACGGTTGGTGACCAAACAGATTCGAAAGTAACAATTTAATAAGTAACAAAATGCCACAACAATGGCGATCGATCAACAGCCATGACAGGCAACAGCCGCCTTCCACTGTACACCCACTTTCCAAATGTGTCATTAATAAAACATGCACCTGCATTAAGTATTTTGCAAATTGCAAATGGTGATGTCAATGCAAACACAATAATTCAGTCCCGTGATGTCCAAGAGGGGATGAACATACATCCTGGGTTGAGCGAGACTGCAAGAGAGAAATCTCTTGCGAATTTTTTAATCCCGAGGTGAAAGACTTGTCTTTGACCGAATCAAGAAAGGTAATAGTTGAGGTGCGCATAAACTGGTTCAGACATCCCTGACCGTCGAATCAAAAAATTTAAACGAAAAGGTTAACCAATCAAGTCTTGTATCAGCATCCAAAGGGATGTATCTATGCAGACACGGTGGGAAGGGGCAACTAATGCTTGTATATGCTATAGCTAGCTTACCATTAAAATGACGTAGGACACATTTCTATCTGAATCTGTGGCTGAATACGCTTGTTGGAAGCATTTTTTAAAAAGCTAGCAATATTCTTTCTAGAAGAACACCCAGAAAAAAAAAAACAGATCGAAGAGAGAATAAAAGAAATTGAAAAGTCCATGTATGGTGTGATCACTGTGATGGCTGCAGAGTGCAGGCCGTGGATTTTTAATAAAAGTTTTGACATTATATTCTGATGTTGCATTCAAGTTTGATAGTTTACTTATAAATTTAGGCTCCGTTTCACCAACTAAAATATGTACTCATTTTTTAAAATAAATATTTTTTTTGAACTAAAGGCAATGTGTTGTGAGAGAATAACCTGCCTCATAAAGCGAGAAATAAGTACTTACAAAAATAAGAATCTTAGTGGAACGAGACCTTAGTCTTTATAGTGTTTTTTAAAAATCTATTTTATAGATATACAAGTAAACTTACTTAGCAAAAAAAAAAAAGAGTAAATTAATTGTCCCATCCCACTTGTAAAAATTTGGCCTAAAAAGCAGTTATTTCCAAAAATACTTGGGTAAAAGTAAAAAAAATTAAAAAATTCCGATTTCTCCCGTCAAGACGAATCAATAACCACAAAAGTTTGACGCAAAATTAACAAAAACGAAAAAAATTCTAATAAGGACAAAATTCTTAAATTTAAGTTAACTTCGTAAGAACGCCGCATAAGAAACAAGACGAACACCTGCAGTCAAAGAGCCGTGTCCGATAGGGAAAACTGCCTCCATGGGGAATCACTAATAAATAGACTCAAACTTCTTGACTCCATTTTGTGAATCATGAAAAATTTGACAACTTCGGAGCGTTTAGTGGCATCGGGAAGGAAAACTAAAGATGAAAGATGACCCAAAAAAAAAAAACTCTTCCATGTGTGGAGAAGTTTATCACTTTATTGTACGAGTAGGCATCTAGGGATAATTTAATTTACTACTACGGTAGAAGATGAAAGATGACTACCTAAGAAGTACGGATAGATATGGATATGGACATGTGACATGATATATACGAAAAAAAATTAGTAGGATTTCTACTCGTGTTTAATAGGGAAATTAACTCTGCAAACACCCAAACTAACGAAATCAAAACACTAACTTAGCACAACCACCACAACGAACACTATTTATACATGATTTATAAGAGATTGTCCATCAAAAATACAAAGCACAAGGCATAAGTAGCAAGTTTGTTAAAAAAAAAAAACTCCAGCCATAAGGATTTTACATTGTGGCATGACGCCATGCCCGCGTGCCACACGTTAAATTTTTACTACAAAGGATTATGTATACCACTTGGGCTGTCTCCGTGGGTCTTCCGTGTGTTTCTGCCCCCGGCGTGTTTGATATGGATACGACAAACACTTGAACGTGTCGGTGCTTTAAAGAAGACTACCAGTCTACCAGTAGCTAGACCATAGGGGATACACTCCTAGTCAACACCTGCTTACCTTAATAAATTCTCTCCGTTGGGGGAGGAAAACTCCACTTTTCCTCCAAACCAATGCAAACATGCCATGTCATCAAACTCCAAGCAATATCTTTCACCATTTAAAAAGTGGATATTACCTGAGCAGATACGGCGCCATTCAGGTGCCAAAATTTCTACGGCTCTAGATCTTTTAGGGCTCTCATTGAAACCTTTAGAGCCAAAAATTGATTATGATCTTTTAGGATAAAAATGATCAGAAAAACAATATCTTCGCAACAAAACAAACGGATTGAAAATTAAAGCACTTAAGTATCTGCTATTCATTTAGTTCTACGGCTCTCTTAGGGCTCTCATTGAAAGCCCTAAATGGTCATAATTATTTTTTTGCTCTAAGGCTTTCAATGAGAGCCGTAAGAGAGCCATAGAACCAAATGAATAGCAGATACTTAAGTGCTCCAATTTTCAATCTATTTGAATCGGTGCGAATATATTATTTTTTTGATCATTTTATCCTAAAGGGTCATAATTAATTTTTGACTCTAGGGCTTTCAATGAGAGCCCCTAAGAGAGCTGTAGAATCAAATGAAGAGCAGATACTTAAGTGTCACAATTTTCAATTTGTTTGAAACAGTTCGAAGATATAATTTTTTGATCATTTTATCCTAAAGGGTTATAATTAATTTTTGGTTCTAAGGTTTTTAATAAGAGCCCTAAGAGAACCGTAGAACCAAATGAAGAACGGATACTTAAGTGCTCAAATTTTCAATCCGTTTGAATCGGTGCGAAGATAATATATTTTTGATCATTTTATCCTAAAGGGTCATAATTAATTTTTGGTTCTAAGGTTTTCAATAAGAGCCCTAAGAGAACCGTAGAACCAAATGAAGAAACAGATACTTAAGTGCTCAAATTTTCAATCCGTTTGAATCGGTGCGAAGATAATATATTTCTGATCATTTTATCCTAAAGGTCATAATTAATTTTTGGCTCTAGGACTTTCAATAAGAACCTTAAGAGAGTTGTAGAATTTTTGGCACTTAAACGGCGCCATATCTGCTCCGGCAATACCCACTTTTTAATTGGTAAAGATTTGGCTTGGAGTTTGATGACGTGACATATTTACATTGATTTGGGGAAAAAAATTGGAGTTTTCCTTCCCTGGCTGAGAGAATTTATTCTCCGTACTCACATAAAGCACGATAGTGAGATCGAGTGTATTGGAACCTGCCTACTAGCTTTGAATTAACAAAACCCAAGTCATGATTAGCCCATCAAGTTTGACTGGACAAAGGTACCGTTGAGTTCACACATGCACTTTGACTCTAAAATTGCTAGACAGAGAAGAAGATCAACCGAGGATTCAAAGCCTAGAATGGTGGAGAACATATATACTGTAGCTGGAAAGGCGACTAATACAGTAACAAGGAGTAAACTCAAAAATCACGAAACCCATAATTCACGCACCAGCCCATTTTTTTCATCAGCATACTCAAGCTAATTATAGTACGTACGTAGTAAAAACAACTTTGTTTACCCACTTAGATTTGGTACCCGAAGTGTTTGTCCCCCATGAGGTTTCATGTTCAAATCTTATGAAAGCCAAACGTATCAAACATTGGGGCTACTACAGAGTTTGTCCGGTCATTAACTTCACGGTTCCAGAATTAGTTGAGATGCGTGCAAACTGGCCTGAAGATCAAGTTACCAACACGTTACACAGTTTGTTATGTATTGTTCACAGTTACAGGGAGCAGGTGATGAGAATGAAATTTCATCTCATGTCCTTCATAGTCCCATGCTCCCATCTCGTTGTTTTCACTTGTTGTCCATTTTTCTTTATGTTCTCTCTTTCTTCGTATGGAAAACAGATTCAGAATAAATGGGGATGGCTTGGAGATGCTCGAGGTCAGTGTGGAAGGTTGGAGGCTCGAATTGGCGTTCGATTGAGCAGAGGCCCAAAACCCACTTTGGTTTCTCTCTCTAGAACTCCACGGATGGAGCTTACAGCTTTCTCTTTCCTTCCTCTCTTCTCCACTGATTGCAGTGGTTGTGGTGGTGTTGTGGTCTGTTTTTGGAGCTTGGGGGGTGGGTATTTATAGGAGGGAATTAGACCGGAAGAGGAGTGGAGGCCAAGCAAAAATAGGAGAGAGAGAAATTGGGGAGAGAGAGAGATGGCAGAGACAGGGAGAAGGAGGTGGTCTTGGTCAACATAGGTGGCTGCATGGGGGAGATAAGTGGGAGGAGTGGCGGCCAAGTTTGTGTGGGAAGGAAGAAAGTGGCGTGAAGAGAGAGAGAGAGAGAGAGAGTGTACAAACTCACAATATAAGTACATAACAAAAGTTTAGCAAGTGTTTGGATTGCATTTTAAAATTTTTTTTGAAAAATAATAGGGGTAATAAGTGGAGAGAGATAGAGAGAGAAATGTTGAAAGTAGGGGTAATCTAGGAGGAATTTTTTGAAAAATTCGTTTTGAGAAGTGAAGAGTTGCTCCCCCCCCCGGACACACCCCCCTCCCCCGGCCCCACCTCCTTTTCCCGGATTACCCCCCGCCCCTCTCTCTCTCTCCCTTTTTCTTTCTTTCTTCAGTTTCTTCTTCTTCTTTTTTTTTCCTTTTCTTTTCCTTTTTTTTCTCTTTATTTCTTTTTCTTTCTTTTCAATTTGAAATTTTTTTTCTTTTTTTAATTTTCAATTATTTTCTTTATTTGTTTCTTTTCCCATTTACCTCCCTTCTGTTTTTTTCTTTGGTTAACTCAATCCGGTTATTACAAAAAAAGAAGAAGTGGTTAGTTGTCTCAAAAAAATTTCAATGCAACGGCTATTTATAATACATATCTCACAAAATGTGGGGATCATATGTGACAGGGTTACAAATAACTATTGCATTGAAATTTTTTTCCGATAGAGACAGACTAAGAACTCTTCGTAAACAAACAAAATGGCAACTACTAGTAGAGTGTATGTTTCCGTAGAACTTCAAATTCCTCTTTCTGATTTTTCCAAGTCCATAGCAAATAAGACTTCAAAATTTGGAAGAACGACCAACTCAAATCACCATCTTCTTTGATAAAAAAAAAAATCACCATTTTCTTTGCAAATTACTAATATCGTTTGTTTATATTCGGACAAATGTCTTTATTAGAGAAAAGTTTCACTTCATCTACTGTGCAACCAAAACCTCGGGGAGCTAGCGTAAAATTTGTATGAGTGGAAAACAGATAAACAAGAGTGTGAGAGAAATTGGCCATATGAATCGTTGTAATCTGGGTTTCGAAATGAGTTTTGTTTTTCTCTTGGGTTCACGCGTCTTCTCCGTTCAAGACTGATCAAAGAGGAATAAATTTCAAACTGAAAAGAAAGAAAAAGAAAAAAAGAGAAAAAAAAAAGAAAAAAAGATTTCAAACTGGATAGAAATAAAAGGAAATAAAGTGGGAAAAAAAAAAGCAAACTGGAAAGAAAGAAAGAAAAGGGGGGAAAAAAAAGCAAATTGGAAAAGACTTTCTTTTTCTCTCGAAACTAAAGAGGTTGGAAAATTGGAAAAATTATATATTTTTGTGGTAGTTTAAAGTGTATAAAGAGGTTGAAAAATTAAGTGTTCCAAAATTCAATCCGTTTGAACGGGTGGAAAGATTTTAGTTTTCTGATCATTTTATTCTAAATAATCATAATTAAATTTTGACTGTAGGGCTCTCGTTGATTAACCCTAAGAAAGTCGTAGAATCAAATATCTCTTAGGGTTAATCAACGAAAGCTCTACAGTCAAAATTTAATTATAACCATTTAGAATAAAATGATCAGAAAACTAAAATCTTTCCACCCGTTCAAACGGATTGAATTTTGGAATACTTAATTTTCCAACCTCTTTATACACTTTAAACTACCAAAAAATATATAGTTTTTCCATTTTCCATTATTTCACCATCAATATTAGGCTCGTTTGATAGGTTTCGTTGAGTAGATTTCAAAAATATAAAATTTATTTTAAAAAAATACGTCAAGAAAAATTTATTACCATTTAAAATTTTATAACAAACAAATAAAATGAGAGAGAGAGAGAGAGAGGGGGGGGAGGGGGGGCTGGGGGTAATGTGGGAAAACTGGGGGGGGGGATTAGTAATTTACCATCCAAAACCTAAAAAATACTCCGGAACATAACAAGGAACGGTGTTCACTACGTCAGGAGACACAATGGTGTTCAGCTTGTTGTAGTGGATACTTGTTCCCCTGTTTTTTGTTCTGCTTTTTTCCTAAATCTTCTTTTTTTAAAAGAAAGTAATTTCAAACTTAAATATAACGAAAATAAAAAATAATTTTTTGATTTTTTTTACACCGTTTAAAAGATCTCAATGAGATCTATCAAACAAGATCTATATTAGTAGGAAAATTATTTACTTAAACACATAATTTTTGAGCTTTAAATTTCCTTCATTTTCTAAAAGTTCTTTTTTTACAAAAACTGGAACACTAGTTCATCTTTTGTTTTTTCTTTTCCTTTTTCGGAGTGGGTTTCTTGCCGTCTCCCTTGTTTGCTTTTATTGGGAGAATAGTTGATGTACGCAGCCTTAGCCTCTTTGTTTGCAAGGGTAATGCTGTGTACACAATCCTTCCCCAAACCCCGTAATGACGGGAGTCTCGTGCACTAGATTTGCCCTTTTTTATTTTGACTTCTTAAAAAATTATTTTCAAGTATAGGGAGAGACATAGAACCCCATTTTATTGTTAACACACTAATTTCTTACTAGCCCACCACTAATGTCTACATTGTTGAAAAACAAAAGAGAGGAAGGAGGAATGGCGTAAATGAGAAATGTGAATTAAAGACGGAAAAAAAGAAGAAGAGGAAGAAGGAGGAAGGGGGTAAAATGAGAAATGTGAAGTACTCGTAAAAGAATATGGATTAAAAGTGTAATTTTAAAGTTACCAAAGGTTAATGATGTTTTTGCTTCATGTGGATCAGAGGAGGGTAGAAAGCTGTCGGGTGTTTCTTGATTTCGAGGTAACTTTAATGAGAGATGCTAGGGACACACCCACACACACACCCAAACACACACCCACCACTCACATGAGTGGTGGGTCCCATACACACTACACACTCTAGTGTGTGTATGGGGCCCACCACTCATGTGAGTGTGGGTGTGTGTTTGGGTGTGTTCCTAGAATTAGTGAACTTTAATTGCAAAAAGTACAGGTTGTACTTAGTTTAGCCGGTGCTATATAGCGCTGGTGCTTGACGATTTCCTAATCCTAAAATAATAGGTTGTCCCAAGCATAGGGCGGAGATCGACGTAACACAATATCCGGTAAGTCCGGAGTCGAATCCACAGAGACAGTGATATGTGCTGACTAAAAACTCGGGTTGTTACTAATTAAATTGGCTCTTAGGTAGCCACCCCTTGTTGATTGGTTGAGATTAACTAAAAACTAGAAATTGATCGAACTTTGCAAATAATTAAAAGGAGGTACGGTCGTAGGGTTCATAGCACTCGTAACTAGTTCGGATTAATCTGCTCTGTTTTGGAGTTCTTAAAAACGTTTAATTTTAGGTTGAAAAAGATACCCCGCAAGATGCGAGACCCTATGGTCGCCGTATACCCATGCGCAGCGGAGAATGAGTTTTGGTCCCTCATTCCCCCGTTCACATGGGCTCCGGCGATGCCCGAGTTCGTCTCACGAATGTTCTCAATTAACCTAAAATTGGTTTTTCATTGTTTGAAAAATAGGAGCAGTGTCCAAACTGGCCACGGCGTGTTAATCGCCCCGCAACCCTACCAATACGACTACTCACTCATTATTGAAAGAGAAACAAAAGAAACTCTAACTTGCATCATGCTTCTATTGCTTGGAATGAAAAAGAAATAAGAAAAATCAATTACTTGAATACCAACGAACAACTTTAATGAAGAACAAAAATTAATACGAGTTACCGGAGTGCGAAGATTTGAACAAAACTTTAAAAACTTGAAAGAAAATTACTCTGGAACGAAAAGAACGGAAAATAAAGCTGCTACCTAGAAGTTTTAACCCTAATTTGAAGTTCGGGGAGTATTTATACAAAACCCCAAATAAAATCTTAAATTGGAAATCCCTAAATTTAATTCCCATTGAAATTGGGAAAATACTAATTTAATAGGAGCTATAGTCGACAACAATTGTTGCCTTGCAACAAAGTTTCGTACGAGGTGGCTTGTGGCCTTCGGTAGCGCTACAGCAGCGGGCTGTAGCCCTACGCGTTTCTCTGCTCCGCAACCCTTGGCGACTAGTGCTATCTGTAGGGGTACGACTCTGTGTTGTAGCCCTACCGCCATATGTCAAGGAATTTTCATGGCCTTGCATGAAATATTGGCACCCGACGCCTCACACCTCCGTCACGACTTCCCACGATGACGTCCAACACGGCCTCAAGGCCTCACAATCCAAACTTAGCGCAAAAGCCACCTTATTTCCTGCGAAACTAACAAAAATGCAAAAACAAGACAAAACACGGCATCAAGTGGAAAGTGGAATAAATCACGCATCTAACGCGCTAAAATGCCCTACTTAGGCGCTTATATCCATGATATTGCGCGCCTATCAGCCGGTTAGCATTTCCGTTATTTTAATGTCTTCATCTTACTTTTTCTGTTTATGTCAATTATATCGAAACTCATAATGTTGCATTTTTCTCATATTTGTAAAATCTTATTGACTTGCGGGTTTTGATAAATTATCGGATATTTCACATGAAGAGAATGAGCTATTACATGTCTTAAATAAATTAAAATGTGATAATTTAAGCCAATGTTGGGGGCAAAAGTATATTTTTCAAGTTTTATACATGTTGCTGATGATTTTTAAAAATTCGCGACAGCGACACCCGATTCCCGCGATGTATCACCGATACGTCCCAATACCGATATACCGCGATTTAAAACTATGGTGCACACACACCTATTTTACCCAAACAAATATAAGCACTTATTCCCTCCTTCTCATTTTCAGCTACCACTCTTTGATGGTTCTTCCAAGAGAAGGGTTTGAACTTGAACTCTTTTTTGGTAATACAGGGTGTCTCAAGCCATATTGAACACATTTTTTTCGCTAACTTCTTTGTATCCGTGGATCGAAAAAACAGGTTAATCTGGACATTCTGAGGAGGAAGAATGTGCTACCCCTAATATCAAGCCTAGACATCTCCCCAGACGAGTTGTCGATTCTGGAACAAATCTACGATGAGTCCCGACAACACGCGACAAGGCTAGACAACCTGTACGAGGTGGTTTGAATCCCGATTGTGGACCGCTCGGTGCAACAGCGGACAGACCCAATTGTGGACCGCTTGGTGCAGCAACAGACAGACCCGATTGTGGACCGCTCGGTGCAGCAGTGGACAGACCCGATGCAGAAACAGTTTGAGAGCCTGCAATCCACCATGCTGTGGTACACGGTGCAATAAACCGGCAGCACGGGTGCTCAGTCCCACGAAGCATGTTGTAATGATCCTTGAACGATTGGTCAAACCCTTTAGTGGCTATGTTTTCCTTCCACAAGTCGTACTCCAGCAAGGTTGGCGTCACTTTGGTCCCGTGTCCGTTCACCACCACTGCCGCCCCTCGGCTCAGCACGGCCCAGCCTCCGCTCTTGTCGTAGCTGAGCAGTTTCTTGATTTCCTGCATCATGGGGTCCTGGTCGTCGATCCTCCCGAGCTGGATCTTGGAAAACAGCATGCTCTCCAGTCGAGTCCAGAAGAACCATATCATGAGGTCTTGCCATGTGTGGCTGAGCTTTTCATTTGTGATGGTGGTGATGATTTTCCGGACTTGTTCTTTCTTGCTGCTCTTTCCGACATGGACCATCTCTAGAGGGATACGAGCGGATTGCGCGACGGATCATGCTGTCGCGGTGAATCTTCGGATCCACTCGATGCCATCCCCTCCGTAAACGAAAATGTATTTCTCATCCCTTATCTGATAAAATGAAAAATTCCATGTTATGTTAGACACTTCAGGTCACCTTTACCTAAAAGTACCTCCAAAAGTGTGTGTACCCTTGTTTTCATGAAATTATATAATTTCAACCACAGGATTGCACAAAAGAATATATTCTCACCGCAAGATCGCATGAAAATGTACTTTTGTGAAATTATGCTGCTGATGAAATTGCACGGAATAGAGGTTTAGATACCGAAGATTTTGACCTCTATAGATATATAGCCTATAGTTTTGGTGCAAGACTATGTTTATGCATGTAATATTAATTTAATGTGACAATAGCAACCCATAATTGTGGGGAAAATTTTCTTACCCAATTCAGAACTGTTTGATCAATACCATTCACAAGCAACTCAAGCTTCCAAGTCTCCTCCTTCCACAAAATCTCCTCTCTCAAGCTAGTGAAGGGGAAAGCTTTGCTCCCCCAGATCCACATCATGTGTATGGCATTGGGGCTCACCACCCTTCCCTGCGGGTCCAGCACCACAAGGATAGGCTTGTTGCGAAAATGCCACCTCTCCATCACGAACCTGATCACCACCCGATCGATTAGAGAAGGGTGGTGCACCGTGTACCACAGCATGGTGGATTGCAAGCTCTCAAACTGTTTCTGCATCGGGTCTGTCCACTGTTGCACCGAGCGGTCCACAATCGGGATCCAAACCACCTCGTACAGGTTGTCCAGCCTTGTCGCGTGTTGTCGGGACTCGTTGTAGATTTGTTCCAGAATCGACAGCTCGTCTGGGGAGATGTCTAGGCTTGATATTAGGAGTAGCACATTCTTCCTCCTCAGAATGTCCAGATTAACCTGTTTTTTCGATCCACGGATACAAAGAAGTTAGTGAAAAAAGTGTGTTCAATATGGCCCAAGACACCCTGCATTACCAAAAAAGAGTTCAAGTTCAATGTTGAAACCCTTCTCTTGGAAGAACCATCAAAGAGTGGTAGCTGATTCTTTTTTAAGAAGACAATACGGAACGAGCTCTAAGTATTAATAATAAGTTGAGAGAGAGCACTATGTAACAAAATAAATAAATAATAAAACAACCCCTAGCACACACACATTAAACATGTTTTTTTTTTTTTGATCAGAACATTAACACATGTTCTATTATCGGTTATTTCATGAGACGTCATTAATTCGAATATCAACAGACACTACAACGAAATGGTGATTAAGGGGCATTTTTCAAAGGGCACTTTTACAAAATTGCCTTATCAAGTAGTTAAAGAGGCATTCCCTTTTTAAGTGCCGCATTTGGTTAACCTAATGGGGCAGTCCAATTTCACACCAATTTTTCCTATTTATTTATTTTGAATGTTAATCTAATAGGACAGCCGTGAGTGCCTCAAAAGCTTGGGATAATAGGGCATTTTTGTGCAAACATCAAACACGACATTCCTGATGTTTAAAGTTAAGTCAGACGATCATATAGAGTATATCCAGGACATTTACCACTCTTATTAGAACTTAATCAAATAATAATTGGCTGTTGATTTTGTCACTCATTTTTTTGTTAATGCCACTCCCATGCAAGTGGTGCAAAAATATACTTGCAGGGGAGTGATGTTAACAAAAAAAAAAAGGACAAAATCATTTCCCTAATAATTTAGTATATCGATCCCAGACTGATACTATTAATATAAAGATTTGTCGGTATTGCCGGCGGCTGCCAAGTGCAATTGCAAAAGGATTGGGTTGAAAGGACGCAATTAGACAGGCGTATTATATTTTGTGGGCTTCCTCAAAAGAAAATTGGAATGATTTCTCCGTTTTGCTAAAATTTTTATTTTTTAAATACTTATTTTCTATTTTAAAAGAATAGATTATTTTCTCATAATATATTATTTTTAATTTAAAAAATGGGGTGGTTCTGAGGACATATATAAAAACATCTAGAAAATACCTCAAATCTCAATCTCATAGTTTCTGATCAAATTTTTATGATCTGAATCGTTCAATCTGTGCAGAATGTGATTTTAAAGGTACTTGCGAGAAATTAGCAAAAAATATAACCGGAAAGTGCTTGTTTTGAGCAGTTTTTAATTAAACCGTTCATCAAATCAGAGCTAAAAACTGCTCAGATCAAGCTCTTTCTAGTCATTTTTTTTGCTGATTTCTCGAGGGTACCCTTAAAATCACGTTCTGATCAAATTGAGCGGCTCAGATCATCAAAATTGATTGGGAACTATGAGATGTTTTTTTAGATGTTTTTATAGATGTCTCAAGAACCGTCCCGTTTAAAAAAAAATACTTACTAGTATTTTTTAAATAAGTACAAATAAATACTTATTTCTTTCAGCGGAATACAGTCTAAAAAAGAAATGAATTTGGTGGGTCCAACGGTTGGTGACCAAAACAGATTCGAAACTCGAAAGCAACAATTTATAAGTAACAAAATGCCACAACAATGGCGATCGATCAAGAGCCATGACAGGCGACAGCCGCCTTCCACTGTACACCCACTTTCCAAATGTGTCATTAATAAAACATGCACCTGCATTAAGTATTTTGCAAATTGCAAATGGTGATGTCAATGCAAACACAATAATTCAGTCCCGTGATGTCCAAGAGGGGATGAACATACATCTTGGGTTGCCCGAGACTGCAAGAGAGAAATCTCTTGCGAATTTTCTACAGTAATTCCGAGATGAAAGACTTGCCTTTGACAAAATCAAGAAGGGTAATAGTTGAGGTGCGCATAAACTGGTTCAAACACCCCTAACCGTCGAATCAAATAATTTAAACGAAAAGGTTAACCAATCAAGTCTTGTATCAGCAGTATCAGTATCCAAAGGGATGTATCTATGCAGACACGGTGGGAAGGGGCAACTAATGCTTGTATATGCTATAGCTAGCTTACCACCGACAGCTCGAGCTCAATCTGGATTTTGTTGAAATATACTAAAACACGATCTTGTTCGGTTGATGGTTTTAAATTTTGGATTTTAATCATTATTTTATTTCTCTATAATTATTACTCTCATTTTTTTCTCTATCTCTCTCCAATCATTACCCCTATTTCCAATTATTACTCTATTTCTCAAAACGAACGGGGTCAACTGTTCTTGGAAGTGTTCGATGTAGGTAAATGCTACACCATGTATGTGAGACTCAAACACATTAAAATGACGTAGGACACATTTCTATCTGAATCTGTGGCTGAATACGCTTGTTGGAAGCATTTTTTAAAAAGCTAGCAATATTCTTTCTAGAAGAACACCCAGAAAAAAATACAGATCGAGGAGAGAATAAAAGAAATTGAAAAGTCAAAGAGCCGTGTCCGATAGGAAAAACTGCCTCCATGGGGAATCACTAATAAATAGACTCAAACTTCTTGACTCCATTTTGTGAATCATGAAAAATTTGACAACTTCGGAGCGTTTAGTGGCATTGGGAAGGAAAACTAGAGATGAAAGATGACCCCCCCAAAAAAAAAACTCTTCCATGTGTGGAGAAGTTTATCACTTTATTGTACGAGTAGGCATCTAAGGATAATTTATACGGTAGAAGATGAAAGATGACTACCTCAGAAGTACGGATAGATATGGATATGGACATATGACATGATATACACGAAAAAAATTAGTAGGATTTCTACTCGTGTTTAATAGGGAAATTAACTCTGCGAACACCCAAACTAACGAAATCAAACACTAACTTAGCACAACCACCACAACGAACACTATTTATTCATGATTTATAAGAGATTGTCCATCAAAAATACAAAGCACAAGGCATAAGTAGCAAGTTTGTTAAAAAAAAAAAAAAAAACTCCTGCCATAAGGATTTTACGTTGTGGCATGACGCCATGCCGGCGTGCCACACGTTAAATTTTTACTACAAAGGATTATGTATACCACTTGGGCTGTTTCATATGTATCTCCGTGGGTCTTCCGTGTGTTTCTGCCCCCGGCGTGTTCGATATGGATACGACAAACACTTGAACGTGTCGGTGCTTTAAAGATGACTACCAGTAGCTAGACCATAGGGGATACACTCCTAGTCAGCACCTGCTTACCTTAATAAATTCTCTCCGCCGGGGAGGAAAACTCCACTTTTCCTCCAAACCAATGCAAACATGCCACGTCATCAAACTCCAAGCAAAATCTTCACCGTTTAAAAAGTGGATATTACCTGAGCAGATACGGCGCCGTTTAGGTGCCAAAATTTCTACGGCTCTAGATCTTTTAGGGCTCTCATTGAAACTCTTAGAGCCAAAAATTGATTATGACCATTTAGGATAAAATGATCAGAAAAATAATATCTTCGCAACGATTCAAACGGATTGAAAATTGAAGCACTTAAGTATCTGCTATTCATTTAGTTCTACGGCTCTCTTAGGGCTCTCATTGAAAACCCTAAAGAGTCATAATTATTTTTTTGCTCTAGGGCTTTCAGTGAGAGCCGTAAGAGAGACATAGAACCAAATGAATAACAGATACTTAAGTGTTCCAATTTTCAATCTATTTGAATCGGTGCGAATATATTATTTTTCTGATCATTTTATCCTAAAGGGTCATAATTAATTTTTGGCTCTAGGGCTTTCAATGAGAGCCCGAAGAGAGCCGTAGAACCAAATGAAGAGCAGATACTTAAGTGCCCCAATTTTCAATTTGTTTGAAACAGTGCGAAGATATTATTTTCTGATCATTTTATCCTAAAGGGTCATAATTAATTTTTGGCTCTAAGGTTTTCAATGAGAGTCCTAAGAGAACCGTAGAACCAAATGAAGAATATATACTTAAGTGCTCAAATTTTCAATCCATTTGAATCGGTGCGGAGATAATATATTTCTGATAATTTATTCTAAAAGTCATAATTAATTTTTGACTCTAGGACTTTCAATGATAGCCTTAAGAGAGCCGTAGAATTTTTGGCACTTAAACGCGTCGTATCTGCTCGGGCAATACCCACTTTTTAATCTATAAAGATTTGGCTTAAAGTTTGATGACGTGACATATTTGTATTTATTTGGGGAAAAAAGTTGAGTTTTCCTCCCCTGGCGGAGAGAATTTATTCTCCGTACTCACATAAAGCACGATAGTCACTAGATCGAGTGTAATGGAACCTGCCTACTAGCTTTGAATTAACAAAACCCAAGTCATGATCATCAGCCCATCAAGTTTGACTGGACAAAGGTACCCTCTAAAATTGCTAGACAGAGAAGAAGATCAACCGAAGATTCAAAGCCTAGAATGGTGGAGAACGTATATACTGTAGCTGGAAAGGCGACTAATACAGAACAAGGAGTAAACTCAAAAATCACGAAACCCAGAATCACGCACCAGCCCATTTTTTTCATCAGGATACTCAAGCTAATTATAGTACGTACGTACGTAGTAAAAACAACTTTGTTTACTGGTAGGTCGTTTTTCACACCAAAAATAAATAATTAAAACTGAGTGAAAACCTCAATTCAAATAGAATAGTGGTTTAAGTCTAGGTATCGTACCACGGAGATCAAGAGGCTAATTAGTTATTGTATTTCTGAAATCAATTCTTTATTTAATTCAAGAAAAAGTGATTGGAGTTTGATTAACTAAAATTATCTAAATAATTAAAATCAAGAGAGATGTTGAATTCAAATATGGAAAAAGGTCTTAGGGTTTCGAATCCACCCTAACTTTGTAACAAAGTGATTATATTAATCTTAGGAAGCCAATTACCAAAACGACAATGATCCGTCGGAAGCTACAAGCCCTAACGATATCGCCAAGAAAATAACATGTAATTGAGAACCGGGCATAACCTATCTTCGGTTGGCACGAATCGTCTATTCGTCTTCGATTCTATAACTAATTAATCTAGGCACGAATCGTCCTCTCTAGGCATAGATTATCTTAATTCTCAATTCCATGCACAAGAATATCGTTGCGTAACTATGTATTTGTATCACAGAAAATAAACACATATAACTAGATAGGAAAAATAGGTTCGAATCATAGAAACAAGTCTCAACGTTATACAACCGTTTTCCGTAATCGAAATCTAAAATCAACATAAAAACCCACTCCTCGTTGAAACAAGTTACTTGGTTAGAGTTTTATCTACGCCCTAAGAAAGAGAATTAGTTGCTCATGGAGAGAAGAGAATCAAAAGGCGCTGATGTGATCTCCATGATCAGTAGGCTTTGCGTTCAAAACCCACTCCTCGTTGAAAGCTTGGTCTCGTCCACGTTTTCTTTTCCACGGCCAGAGCTACTGCCGACTTCGAGTCCAGTCACTTATATGGCAGTAGGGCTTTTAATGCATTTTTACATAAAGTTGCCCTTGGACTTCACGTTATTAGAAATTAGCAATTCAACTTTGAAAGCCCTTTGCACTTTTAACCCCAAACTTCCTTTAACTTCTGTTTTTATCCAAATTTCTTGGACAACGGGCTCGAGCAACCTATAATTATAAAAACACATAATAAATACCATGCCAATTAACAAATACAAAAGACTAATAAATATAGATTGGAGGGTCAAAATATGTATATTTTGGCACTTATCATTTACCCACTTAGATTTGGTACCCCGAAGTGTTTGTCCCCCATGAGGTTGCATATTCAAATCTCATGGAAGCCAAACTTATCAAACATTGGGGTTACTACAGAGTTTGTCCGGTCATTAACTCCACGCTCCAGAATTAATTGAGATGTGTGCAAGCTGGCATGTACATCAAGTTAACGGTGTTTGGCTAAATAAGTCAAGTGGCTTATTTTTTTGTCCTTATTCAATTTTTTTCGTATCACTTGGCTTATCATCATTTTTTTTGGGATTATTGCATCCTCATGACAAGAGGAATCTAAAAAGTAAAATTTTTTGATCGAAATCCAATTTTTTTTGAATAAAGACGAAAATAAGTCAATAAACCAATTTTTTCGTCTTTATTCAAAAAAAATTGGATTTCGATCAAAATTTTTTACTTTTTAGATTCCTCTTGTCATGAGGATGCAATAATCCCCAAAAAAATGATAATAAGCCAAGTGATACGAAAAAAATTTGAATAAGGACAAAGAAATAAGCTACTTGACTTATTTAGCCGAACGCCAAGGTTATGTATTGTTCACAGTTACAGGGAGCAGGTGATGAGAATGAAATTTCATCTCATGTCCTTCATAGTCCCATTCTCCCATCTCGTTGTTTTGACTTGTGTAGGCGTGGTAAAGATTATTGACATGTCATCAGAGAAGACCTTTTGACCGACCAATGGACCATGGACACGTGGCCGCTAGGTCCACGCGGGAAGTCAACCTTAGCCAAAACACCTTTTGAAGAAGACGTTTGACTGACCAGTGGAAATGAAACACGTAGCACATTAAAATGGACGCCCGCGGAACTGACCCGCGGAAGAGAAGACCCCGCGGGACCCCCCCGCGGGCCCCGCCAGGGAGAACTGAAAGATATACCGAAATTGGTACAGAAGTTACAAGAAGACCCCGGGATCCTATTCGGGCCTAAAAGGCAGGCCCGGAAGGGATCCCGCGGAAGGCAAACGATCGCCGCGGGTCGCGACCTCGCTCTTGCGGGAATTGGGGAAGTTCTTGTGGTTTGGTGGCTTGGGATGGAGGTAACGTCGCGGAGGCGCGAGTCCCGCGGAAGTCTTCCGCGGAAATACGAGTCTTCCGCGACCTGGAGGTACGAGAGGGACACGTGTTGGGGTCTTATAGGAGCGCCGTCCTGGGCCTGACCTAGGCCCATGTGCCCTATAAATACCCCTGACATTCCCAATGATTGCCAGAGGCTGACTTTTCTGGAAAAGGAAAGAGAGAGAGCACTGATTCTGAGGAAGGAGAACATTCTTCCCCGGAGAGAAGGTGACCTCACTCTTTCGATCCCAGAAAAGGGCATACGTCATTTCCCCCGCGGAGAACAAAGGAGACACGTTGTCTTTGTCTTTTCCGTACCTCTTGCTCTAGCCCTCACCCCACGAGATTATTCCTCTTTTCCCCTTGGTACTGATTATCGGCCAATCGCACCTCTCCAGCTCACTTTTATACACGTAAGCGACCCCACAGAACCCGCTTTCACCCACAACTTGTTGTCCATTTTTCTTTATGTTCTCTCTTTCTTCGTATGGAAAACAGATTCAGAATAAATGGGGATGGCTTGGAGATGCTCGAGATCAGTGTGGAAGGTTGGAGGCTCGAATTGGCGTTCGATTGAGCAGAGGCCCAAAACCCACTTTGGTTTCTCTCTCTAGAACTCCACGGATGGAGCTTACAGCTTTCTCTCTCCTTCCTCTCTTCTCCACTGATTGCAGTGGTTGTGGTGGTGTTGTGTTCTGTTTTTGGAGCTTGGGGGGTGGGTATTTATAGGAGGGAAGAGGAGTGGAGGCCAAGCAAAAATAGGAGAGAGAGAGAGAGATGGCAGAGACAGGGAGAAGGAGGTGGTCTTGGTCAACATAGGTGGCTGCATGGGGGAGATAAGTGGGAGGAGTGGCGGCCAAGTTTGTGTGGGAAGGAAGAAAGTGGCGTGAAGAGAGAGAGAGAGAGTGTACAAACTCACAATATAAGTACATAACAAAAGTTTTTCAACATCCAAAACCTAAATAATACTGTAGTACATAACAAGGAACGGAGTTCACTACGTCAGGAGACACAATGGTGTTCAGCTTGTTGTAGTGGATATTTGTTCCCCTGTTTTTTGTTCCGCTTTTTTTCTAAATCTTCTTTTTCAAAAAGAAATTAATTTCAAACTCAAATATAACGAAAATAAAAAATAATTTTTTGATTTTTTTGCACCGTTTAAAAGATCTCAATGAGATCTATCAAACAAGATCTATATTAGTAGGAAAATTATTTGTTTAAACATATAATTTTTGAGCTTGAAATTACCTTCATTTTCTAAAAGTTCTTTTTTTACAAAAACTGGAACACTAGTTCATCTTTTGTTTTTTCTTTTCCTTTTTCGGAGTGGGTTTCTTGACGTCTCCCTTGTTTGCTTTTGAGTCTGGAATTGGCATATGATTGTCTCAATTCTTACGTGCCAACCTGGTTGGGACGTTTGAGGTGGATTGTGATGTCGTTTAAATATCTGTTTCGCTTTAGTTTTTGTAATGCTTATTAAAGATTAATAAAATTCTCTTTGCTGTTTAAAAAAAAAGTATATACCAAAATTTAGTTTCTCTTAGCTTTGAATTCCTGTGGTGGTTATATTTTCCATGTTTTGTTCAGACGAATATGTCATCTGCAATGGTTGCAAGAGTCTGGCTAGACACAATCCTCTCAAAGGAGAATCGACTCTTCTTTCTCAGAAGTGAAAAGGTATTAAATATCTCTGTGTGTGGAAGGAAGGCCGTGGTTTTTTTTTTTTTTTGGTAAAGAGAGATTTTATTACCAAAAAGGAAAAGAGAAATACAAGAACTTAGGGGCATACCCCCATCACGACGAGAAAAACTTTCTACATAGGAAGACCGTGGTTAAATGTATATATATAATAAATCTTCTTGAACATGCTTTGATAGTTTTTCTCGTCGTGCAAAACCCTTTAACATGAAATGATCATACGAGCTTATAGAACACATTGTTGCTTTGTAGAAAGTTCGTTATCTTCCCTTTTTTCATGTTCTGAATGAGAAAGTAGTGATGTTTTTCCTCTATTTTTCCACTCCTATATATATATGTTCCTTTGAGGCCTATGATGAATTTGAACATTTGCCGACATCGTCTGATTGTTCATGACGGAGAATTTGGAACTGTACGTTCTGAGGCCGGTCACTTGAGTAATTCTCTCATGTTGTTATACGGGAAGAGATTAAATTCTTTCCACCGGCGGTGGAAAACTCCACTTTTCCACCACCACCTTTTTTCGGTTTTATCATGTGTTTATTGTTAATCTGAACCGTTCATCTTGTAGACCTCACATAGTAGTGTATCTATGCAAAAAATAAACTTGATCGGATATCGATAGGAGTATCAAAAATTTGAATTTTGTTTTGTAAAATAAATAGTCTATCTTAATTTATTATATTGACAGAAATCAGATTGTCCATTTTATAAACCACAATTCAAATTTTGATACATCTATTGATTTTCGATCAAGCTGATTTTTTGCATGACAATACTATATTGCAGGTCTTAAAATATTAACGGTTCAGATCACAATAATAGACACTCAATGGAGCCCATAATAGACGGTGGTGGAAAAGTGAAGTTTTACACCGGCGATGGATAGAATTTATTCTCATAATGGAAATATGGAATTGAACGAAAGAAAAGTTCTTTTCATAAATATAGAAAGAAAAAGTTGCTAATGCCTTGTGTGTCTGCAAATCTGCTTGGATTTTGTTCATTTGTTTAATCGGTTAAAGTAGGAGTATAATTTATCAACCGAGCATTGGGTTTCTGTTCCATGTGCTTAATCTGCTTGGATTTTTACAAGTTCGACTTAGGCCCTAAGAATTTCAGGGCCGGTCCTGTTTGTCCCAATAGTCAAGCGTGAAGTCTAGGGTTCGACTCTTATGGATATGAGGTTAACCCTTGTAGTAATCTAACAAATACTACTAATAATATGACATCCTATCGTCTGGCAAAACAAAACAACAAATACTTACCTCTCTCTGGCCATCCTAAATCACTGGGTTTTTCCTCGAGCAGTCGTGTCACTCAAACAGTTGTCTATACATCACAATTTATAACGTTCTCCATGATTTCAAAATTTGTTTTAATAAAAAAAAATACAGCTAATTTTTTGAAAGGTCCCAAATTAAAAAAAAAATGACAAGCAATTTGTGACGAATGGAGTAATAATGGGCCTAGGCCCACAACGTAAGATTGGATCTGTCCAGATCGTCAGATAACGTCGATAAGCCCAAATTTATAACGTCGGTTGAGTGCCCTAAATACAGCCCTAGCCGTATATATACAAGGGACCAGGGGTTACTATAGACGTATAAACTGACTGCGTGAGAGACAAATCAACCACACCGTTGGCTGCGGCAGAAGAAAGAGCGACCTCGCGATCCACAGGTAACCAACGCTTCATCTGAATTTGTTTTCCCTTCTCTCTCTTTCAATTGATGCCGTCTTTTTCTTTTTCTTTTTTTTTCATTCTTTCTGGTTTTTTCTAATCTTCTGTCCGTTTTGTTTCTTTGTAGAAGGTTTTGATACAATCATGGCTGACGAAGAAAATCCAAGCGAAGTGAAGGAGGAGGTGGTGGCAGATGTAAGTGTATCTCTACCGTTTATATGTCATATTGCGTTAAGTTTCCGCTGTGTTGGATCACGTCTCTGTTTTTGTGCTTAAAATAGCAGAATCGAATTCAAGACTGAAGAGCATAAAAGAAAATTTTCTACGTTATTGGTTTCTAAGTTAAAAAGCAAGTAGTTGGAACTTATAATCCCAGTGTGGTTGAATTTTAAGGTATTGTCTTTGGACTGATTCAGCAATGCAAGTATTTCTCTTGACTAGTAATCATGGAAGAGGCAAAGAAATTATCAAACATTAGGATGGCATTATGGGCCATTTTGAATTTTTTTTTTCCCTTCGCTAACTAAGCGAAGCAAAAGATCTACTGCCCGCATATTAGATTACGCAAATGTGTCTTGCCGTGTGGCTTTCACTGTAAATTAGGATACCTCATTAGTGCTGATTCTTGTTCATTCTGAATGTTTTAGTTTTTTAATCGATCATCGTACTTTGATACACCCTTGGTTTACAATCTTGTGGCACTTGACCACTTAGCCACATGGCATTGTTGTGGGGATATACCTTGGTTCATGTGTCTCAATATACGTAATTACATTGCAGATTGCCCCATTTGATCCTCCAAAAAAGAAGAAAAAGAAGAAAGTCGTAATTCAAGATCCTGCAGACGATGATGTGGACAAGCTGGCCGAGAAAACTGAAAGTTTGTCAGGTTTATGAACTCCACATAACAATTGAAAAGTTCCTTGCGTACGTTGTTCTACATACCATTGTTATTTTGAGTTATATCTTCTTAATCCGACCCAATTCATTACTTTATGCTTGCAGTGTCTGATGGTCTTGAGAGTACTTTCACTGGTTTGAAAAGGAAGAAGAAAAAACCGGCAAGTCATCATGCTATTTGTGTTGAGCGATAGGATCTTTTAAAGGTGTTGCTAAAAGTTTTCTGACCCTGGTAAATTTATTTCAGATGCAGACTGATACCTTGAGCGGTGATAAGGAAAATGTGGTTGATGATTTGGATGGTAAGTCTTGCAATCAATAGTTGCAATTAAGTAGCTGGTATCAGCATTTATGGTTGTCTTGTTGGAATGAACTTAAGAGAGAAGCTTCCCTCCACTTTTAGATCATATCGGAGAGGATAAAGAAGGAGAAGGTATCATCCTGCAACCACAGTTTCCATGGGAAGGGAGCCACAGAGATTATGAATACGAGGAGGTACAATGCCCCACCTTCTCTTCCCTTTAAACAATGCTTTGGCTACCCGTAGAGTTACCTTCAGTAATCTCCTAGTTCTTAATGTGTGGTTGTATGGATGTGGATCTAATTGCTTTACATCAAAACATGTGCAGCTTATGGGCCGCGTTTTCAACATTCTACATGAGAATAATCCGGGTCTTACCAGAGATAGACGTAGAACAGTCATGAGGCCGCCACAAGTTCTTCGTGAAGGCACAAAAAAAACCATTTTTGCTAACTTAGTGGATATCTGCAATACGTATGGCCAAGATCTTTTGGATTTCCTTCTGCATATTCCTCTTCTATTCTAGTTTTGAACTTCATAATGATGTTGTATGATTAGGTAAAATCTCATTGCGTCAAGGATCTCATCGTCTTAGATATCTTTACCTTGTGCTTGGGGTGGCTTTTTTCAGTTTTGTTAGGCAATCAACCTGCACAAATGCATGCTTGTAACTTAGTTCATGAATGTACTTGAAAACTGCTGCTTCTTTTCCAGTTTATGTTTATCCTTTCTAGCAGTTGACTGCGTGTCCTTTTTTACTTCTGTCGGTGCTCCAGGATGCATAGGCAACCAGAGCATGTCAAGACTTTCTTGCTGGCTGAATTGGGGACAAGTGGATCCATTGATGGGCTACAAAGATTGGTTGTGAAGGGTAGATTTGCGCCTAAAAATTTTGAGGGAATCTTGCGGAGATATGCCAGTAAGTTCCATCTCTCTGTCACCTGACAGTAGGAGTAACTAAGATGACTGCCTAAAGGTCGCAATAGTATCGAGAAGTGGACTCCTTGCTTGCTTGTAACTAAGATGACTGCCTAAAGGGGCTAAAAACTGATTGACATTGACTTGAATTTAATTATTTCCAATTAAGCACATTCCTGTTGAGTTCTTTGGATCCTTGAATTCCTGTGGTGGTTATATTTTCCATGTTTTGTGCAGACGAATATGTCATCTGCAATGGTTGCAAGGGTCCAGACACAATTCTCTCAAAGGAGAATCGACTCTTCTTTCTCAGATGTGAAAAGGTAATTAGTCTTTAAATATCTGTGTGTGGAAGGCTGGCCGTGGTTATACGGTGCGGTTCCGGGGACACCTATAAAAACATATAAAAAAACAAACATCTTCTTGAACATGCTCTGATGGTTTTTCTTGTCATGCAAAATCCTTTAACATGAGATGATACGAGCTTACAGAACACAATATTGCTTTTGTAGAAAGTTCGTTATCTTCCCTTTTTTCATGTTCTGAATGAGAAAGTAGTGATGTTTTTCCGTGCTACGTATCTTCGTCTGTGGCCTATGATGTTCAAGTTTTTGCCTACATTGTCTGATTGATTCTATTATCAATGAAGAGGAATCTAAAGCTATTCTGAGGCCCGTATTTCATAGTTAGTCTCCTGCATTCAGTGTTCTAAAATAAGGAATTAATTGTCGATTAAATTAATCACTGGTGGGGCCTATCCAATCGCCGATTACTAATTAATATGCACCGATTAATCACTCGAAGGTGGTCGACCGCCCGACTAGCGCCTAACGATTTTTAGAACATTGCTTGCATTAGAATCAAGAAAGTTAAGACAATGCAATAAGTTTTACTTCGTCCTTAAATTGTGAAACTTACCTATTTCGTACTTAAACTATTGGATTTCAACCTAAAAGGTCTGGATCATTATGGGACCTCACATATCTGATGGAAAATGTCCATAGTTTCAAGGACGAAGTAAAAACTCTTTGCACTTGGGGAGAAAAACAAAATTACCCCTATTTTTTAACTCCTGTGTAACTTTGAGGCCTATGATGGATTTGAACATTTGCCTACTTTGCACTTGGGGAGAAAAACAAAATTACCCCTTTTTTTTAACTCTTGTGTAACTTTGAGGCCTATGATGGATTTGAACATTTGCCTACATTGTCCGATTGTTTATGACGGAGAATTTGAAACAGTTCTGAGGCCTCTTGGGTACTTCTCTCATTTTATAATGGAATCGAACGAAAGAAAAGTTCTTTTCTTAAATATTTTAAGAAACAGTTGCTTCCTTGTGTGTCTGATCTGCTTGGATTTTGGTATGTCTGTACTTGGTTCATTTGTTTCATCTATCAACCGATCATTGGGTTTCTGTTCCATATGCTGGTAAAAAGAACAAGTTATAACTTTGCTGCCTATGCTGGCAAATTAACCGACATTTGATTTTTGTCCTGTTGTAGTGTGGCTCTGGGCGATCTGTTGCTCCAATCAAAGCTGGTTTTGTAGCCCGTGTTGGCCGTCGGAAGACTGGAACATAATTCGAACAGATATATTCTTTTCTTTTTTGTGGAGGATTTCCATGTAGTTGAATAACCTTGAGCACAATGGTACAGCGACTTGTCGGTTACAATATGGTTGAGGCAAACGAGGTGATTTGGGTATTGAAGGAGCTTTTTTCTTCTACTTGGGTAACCAAATGCGTGCTAATTGTGAATAGGCACATATATGACAGGATGTTTGAAAAATTATTGGTTAACAATAATGCCACGAACGTTTCAGTTCAATTACAGATTTACCTGTTTTCCCTCTTATCTGGGTTCCTGCTTCTCTCTCATCTGAGCTTTGTTCTCTATTTTGAGCGGACCTGTTTCTCCCCTTCCTCCTCCACTTCCCTACTGATGCTACACTTTTCTCTCCACTTTCATCTCTCGCTACGAGAGACTGTCATCTTGTCCAACACCCCCTCTTGGGCTAGATGTTGGTTCTATATGTTGCCCTACTTACGTATATGTGTTTGATGAACAGTATGTGAGTTCTTTGATTGGATCTGTTTTTGTTTTCTGCATTGTGGTAATTATGCTCTGATGAGTTTAATGAGTTTACAATTTTCATTGTTTCAAAATCGGACTAATTGTTTGGGCAATCTGAGCTCAATTTGATTTGTGGGTTATTTGTTTCTCTCACTTTTCTAGCCAGCTAGGGATGGTAGAATTGAAAGGTTGTGTCATTTTTGAATCATGTCATAGCACAGCTCATCTCTTCTGCCAATTTTGTTCCTTTATGAGGTATGGAACTTTTGGCGAAAGAAGTAAAAGAGGAGAGAGAAATCAGAAGAGGGAAGTGATTGGGATTATTTTTCAATTTCGGGTGAGGCAAATATATTGCTAAAAAAACAAACAGTGGGTGAAGACAGAAGTCAGAAGAGATTGAAAAGTGGGTTTGATTTTTAGCGAGAGAAAATAAGAAAAGATGAGAGAATGGTGAGTTAGGGTGAGATCGAGGGTAGAGATATGGCTGGAGCTTGGGAAGCTGCTGATGTCGAAATTTGCCTTTAACTTGTAGGAGTTCGGATTAAATTCAAGCCGTACGTGTCGAGATAGACAGTCGGATTGGCCGCACTACACGGTGCAGTGCGGCAGGTGCACTACAGCCCCTCCCATTCCGGGCAGGTGTGGGTTGTCCGTCCAGGTAGTGTGTGCGCGCTAATAAATAAGATGGAGTTTTGGTATTATCAACCATATGAAGTGATGGGAATTGGGAAGGAAGACATTCATATCAAGATGTCTGTCTTAATTGTTTTATCAATGAAGGAAACATGGTAATATGCATAAAAATTGAATTGGGTCTCTAGACCTGTCTGATGTCATTTGGCTTTGATTTGGGGGTATGATTCGACAGCAAAATAGGTATAGGGGGCTACTGTTTTAGTAGTATTCTGAGAGCAGCTACTTTATGCATATTACCGAAGGTAAGGTGTCTCCAATCCTCTCCTGCTCATACCCCGAATGATTGGGGATTACATGGGTTTTGTTGTTGTTATGTCTGTCTTAATTGTTCATCCATTTCTGCATGTACCATGCTAATGGTGCTCTAACAGAAATTGTTTATGTCTACGAGAATTATGTGTAGCTTTGTGTGCTTTGGTTTCCAGAATCACCTCCTTTCTATCAGCATGGTTCTCTCGCCATTTATTACTTCTATTACCTCCATTTATTACTCTCGTTTTTGTTATGAACAAGCCCATATCCCTTAGGGAATTTGTTCTTCGAGATCACCTGAATATCAGGCAGGTGATTTTAAGCTCCTTGTGTAGACTATGGTCCTAATGACTTTGTGTGTAATCCGTATGTGGTACTCTTGTTCGTAATCTAATCTGAAATTTCGCTTGACCAAAAAAAAAAATCTCTCCCAACTTATTACCCCAAAAGATGCTTTTCTATTTGTTCTTGGCCTTCAAACCGATCAAATGTTTACAATGTCACTATAAAATGAGAATTTTTACAAGGAACTCAAATGGTTCTTGGCCTTCAGACCGATCAAATGTTCACAATGTCACCGTGGGTAGCCTTGGCGAATTGAACTAGCTTCTCTCTCTCTGGCACAAAGAATGAGCTCAGGCGAACTAGCTTCTCTCCCTAGCACAAGGAATGAGCTCAGGAATTTCTGTTGGAACTTTGGAAAACCGTGAAGAACAATGAAATTGGGATGCTCCATGTATAGCCATCGAGAGATCCTTAAAGTACTTACTAGTTACTACCCATAATTGAATTCGGGTCATCATGAATGTGGTGGGTTTAAAAGGAGAAAAACTCCTGCCAAGGAAGAGGGAAGTGAAGAGGCTCGGGAAAGCCGAAGGCCCTAGGTAAACAAAAGGCCTCCCAAGTTCATTCACACCTAAAATTTCCAACATTTTGTCCCTGTTCAGCTTGCCATCGATTTGTTATCAATTTTGATTTGCTTTGGTTTGTATAATATTGGCTTGTTCTATGCTAAAAGTGCTAAATGACTTGTATTTTTCTTTAGCGGATCAAAAAAAAAAAAAACACTTATATTTTTCTTTATATTTTATGAAAGAAAATAAGTCTCTTTTTAACCCTTCTAACCCTTTTTTTTTTTTGTCACTTGTGGAAACTTAAATCCGGGGTTCATGCTGTCCCTCGGGGGACAACATGCATGTTGGGTCCATCTGGATCGTCTGTACTCGGCAATGGCTGGCCTAGATTGCATCTCGCCCGAACAAATCTCAGTCGTCAGCCGAGATGCAATTTGAGCTGTCCATTGCCGAATATGAACAGTTCAGATGGCCTTGATAGGTGCTGAAAAGCACCCATTTATTCCCATTAACTTAGGCTTTGTCGATCCTATGTAGCGTTATTTTACGAGATTTAATTGGATTGTGGTGTTTTAGAGCTTTCGGAGCATTCGGAATGGATTTGGAGTAAGAATCGTGAGTTAAGGATGTTCCGGTGGAGTCCACAGCGAGAAGAGGAGCGAAACGGCAGAGGCTAACAATCTGGTCTGGACCAAAGTCTTGCTGGTCCGGACAACCAAGTCTGGAACGGAAATTGAGCGATCTGTTATTCTGGTCCGGACAATGGACCTGCTGGTCCGGACCAGCGGGCAGCAGTGCACGTCAATTTTGAGTCTAAGTGCATGTTAGTTTTGGGGGCCAACTATAAAAGGAGGCTTTAGTTTATTATTTAGGGTTACTTTTACACGTTCTTTTCCAGCAACATTTAGAGAGGGAGGCAAGAGGATTTCAAGGAAAAAAACTTCATGTCTTCCATGTCTTCGTCAATCTCGATCGCATCTTTCTTCTCCATGGCCGGCTAAACCCCTTATCTAGGGGGAAGATGAAACTCCGTATCAAGTAACTATATTTTTGTGTAGGGTTTTGGTTTTGTTATTCGAATCGATTGTGAGACTAAGAACCCTTTCCGTTTCAATTGAGCGGATTGATTTTACTTTTTCTTATCTACTGAGTATTTGTATTCTGGATTTCAAATACCTAGTCTTGCAATGGTTTTCATTGATTGTGGTTAGAGTTCTAAGATAGATTATGCTCGTAAGACGGATCGTGCCGTTAGGTGGTCAAACTGTGCTACTGAGAGACGGTCCGTGCTATGGGATAGTCTATGCCTTTTAATAACCCGATTATTTTCTTGACGATTATTGTTAGGATTTGCAAGTCCTAGCGATACTCCCTTTTGATTTGAATAAATAAACCTAACCTATGCATATTATTGTTACGCGGTCGGAGCGGATTCCAAACCCTATATATTTTCTCTCCAATCGTTACGAACTTTCCTTTTTAGTTATTCTCTTAGTTTAATAAACTCTCCAAATTCAAACAACCAAACTTTCTTTGCCCGAATTAATCTAAAAATTAATCGAATTTGTCGTAACTCAACCATACTGTCTCCGTCGAAACGATACTCGGCCTTGACCACTATTCTACGGAGTAGTAGTTAATTCTCAATTTTATAATTTATTTTTGACATGAAACAACGCGGTCAGGGCTTAACGCGCATAATGTCCCTAATGCACCAGCACAAAGATTCATTTTCCTAGACCCATGTGATCCAAACGTGGCTAAAGCAGACAAAAAATTGGCATCGGGATACCTTTTTTAGGACATACTGTAGTATAAGATAAGACAAGCAAGAGGCCTGCATCCGGCCTACAAAATTGTCAAATGGCCCTGGAATTTTGGAGCACCACGTGGAAGAAGTCTAATTAAGCAACAACTCTATTTTAGTAGTACTACTAATCTATTCTCTTTGACTGAACTCTATTAAATTCTTATGATAAGGGACTGTTTGGAAAGAACCAATGTCCGTAGGCCCATAACCGATGCTAGTACTTTCTCAATTCAAAAATGATGCACCTCAGTAAGAAGATCACTGTATTCACTGTTCAGGGAAAAAAAAAAGTGAGTAAGAGGATCTTGAGTTCTATTCTCAATTTCTCACACACTTGGTCATTGATCTTATTGATTTTCATCCAGACGGGTCCGACGGATAATTCGATAAAACCCTTTGACAATCAATTATGTATGACTAGCTTAGTTGGTCGACTTTATACGCTATCTATTGAGAAATCAATGGGTCAAATCTTGCCGAATGCAAGAATTGATAAGAGTATTTCGTTATTATATTTTTGAAGAATTGATAAGAGTATTTCGTCATGTGTGACAGTTTCTTTATTTGTTGTGTATTTGGCTTGATTTAGTTGTTGCGAATCTCACTTAATTAATGTGGTGTTATGGTATTGCAATTGTATAAGGGTAATTAAGAGTCGGGAGATCCTGCCAAGCAAGGGTGCTTGGCAGGGGTGCCGAGCACATCTCGGTCGTCCAAAACACTTTTGGACGGCCCGGATGCAAAAGTACCGAATGGATTTAAAAAAAAAGAAAAGGAAAAGGAAAAGGAAAAAGATGTTTCGATCCGGGCCGTTGATTCCGAGATGGACGCCCGGATTGGCCGCTCGGCAGGGGTGCCGTCGTGCCGAGTGGGTGCCGCTCGGCAGGCACCCTGGGTCCGGGTAATTAGCACCTGTTTTGTGAAAAGCCAAAAATATAAACCAAGATCAGATATAAACAAGAGAAATGATTTTGTCACTCTATTTTTTGTTAACGCCACTCCCCTGCAAGTGTATTTTTGCACCAAAAATACACTTGCAGGGGAGTGGCGTTAACAAAAAAAAAAGGCAAAATCAACAGCCATAAACAATTGGTTATTCATTAGTGCCTTCCAAATAGGACAAAAACTATACCTCAAATGTACGCCAAATTGTGTGGGACCATCTCATACAAATGGTCGAAACCATAAAATTTGTTTAGAACGTGTTTTAAGTCAGTAAAAACACAGATCATTTAGATATCGGCGAAGCCTCGATTATTCCGTTCAATTTCTGTTCTCGCTAATTTAGGGACGAAAATCGATGAAGCCCTCGCTAATATCTGAATGATCAGATTTTTTTTCTAGAATTCCTAAAAATATTTTATAAATAAATGAAACCGGCTTCAATATATCATTAGGATGAGATCCCGAAATAATTCTCCTGCAATCTGGTGTACATTTATTTGTTATACAGCAAGTTGTTCAAATATGAACGTAATTCCCGTATTCTCCCGCGGGCAGATCTTAACATCAAATATTTCAAGCGTGAATCTTACTTTAAAAATCGAGTAGGTCCCACTTCATTTTTTTCTTTTAAGATTAGGGGGGCCCACTTAAACTAAAGTCGGTTTCTAAAGTGGAATCGATTATTAACCTACCGAAAATTACTTCCCGTCTTACCAAAGCCAAGTCTTTTCCCGAGTAATTAAATTTCCACTTATAGCCTTCAGCCGGCACTAATTTACCTTTTTTACCCATAAAAAAATCAAAGCAGAAAAGAAATAGAGTGTTGCTAATGCCAAAACTATTATATATCATGCTTTTACGGTAAGATCCCAAGCTTCTACTCTCCTACTACGAAACAATTCTCAAATCTCTATTGAAAAAATCTTGCACTTGCGGTGCGAATTTTTCACATTTTTTTCAAATGGTTAAAACAAAAGACATAGAGGGCCTAAAACCAACAATAGTAGATTAGGGGGAAGAAAGATTAGTGATGTTTTTTTTATGTGATTGGGTAGAATCGTCAACAATGCCGCGGAAAAATCCAAACCCTTACAAAATTTATTGATGAATAAGTGAAAAATTTAGAACCATCAGTAAACGAAAACACGTATAGACTGGTTAGAAAAACCTCTCGCCGTCTTAAAAAGTATCACAATGGAAGTAGTTGTATGGAGGATATAAGAGTAATATAAGCGAGCAAAATTTACTAGTATAATCGTCTTATTTGTATTTCCCTTTTGATTGTTTTCTCTTAAATTGTTACTGGATTTAAGTCAAATTTTTACGTCACATTATTTGTCTCAGTGAGAGATTATTAACAGTGTAAAACTATACATCAAAGAAAATAATTTATATAAGACGATGAAAAAAAAAATGCCCAAAAGTTAGGACAACGAGGCCCTAAAACTATGCAATATGGAGGAGTGACTTTTGTTCACTCTCCACTTAAGAGGGTGAACATTACCCTCATTTCTATTGGTTGAAATAGTGTGTATCCCACCACAAAGTATATGGATTCACAAAGTGATGTCATGCTAACCAAAAAGTGTATTGCACGGGTGAGACCTACACCATTTCAACTAATAAAATGGAGGATAATATTTATTTTCTTTTAAGAAGGGTGAACAAAATTGCACTCAATACGGAGTATTAAATTGCTTTAGTTTACTATGTGTTTGAATCATTTTGAATGTAAATGGAACGAATGAAAGTACTAACTTTGAGACCGTCAGCACAAAGGTAGGCCGAAAAAACCCTATTGTCCTAAGACTATGTGATAGTAGTATTAAATTCCTTTACTCATATGTGTTTAAATCTCAATCATGTTACATATATTATAATGGGATCTGATCTATCCCGAAAATCTCCGTGCCTCTGTGTCGAATTTTTTTCCGGTCATTGTATTGTGTGATTTTTTCATATTCTAAATTTAACGATCAAAAAATCACTCGACACAGAAGCAAATGAATTTTCTGCACATGCTGTCCCTACTAAAAGAAGGCTGCTAGGTACAAAGAAATTTTATCCGAAAATCACCCGAAATGTACTATTTATGACCGATCATAAAATACATCGGTCATAAAAAAAAATGTATTCCGAGTGATTTTCGGATAAAATTTCTTTGTACGTTACACTTTTGCTACTGAAATGGACCCAAGAAAGTGCTAGTATTGACTTTGGAATGGAGTGCCAAAAATCCCATCTCCCTGTGAGCAAAGGCATCATCAGATAGATAAGAAATCAAGGTCTGTCTTTTTCCACCCTCATCCCTCCCTTTCCTCTGTTTGATTCCAAACTAGCCCCAATAGGGCCCTCTCTCTCTCTCTCTCTCCTGTGCCGGAATTTTGAATTCTGTGCTTCCAACTCATGTTGTATCTCTGGGCCGGATTCGACTTCTCCAACCTTCACCGACATACTGCACTACAAGACTCTCGATAAAAAAGGTCAGACCAGCTCTAGATTTTCTTCCAATTCTTCCTAATTACTGCTATAGGCTTCTCAATTTTTTAATCTATCGTTTCTTTTTGTACTATCTACTTTCTGATTATGGATTTAAAGAAAAAGTACTGTTAAATTAAAATGATCTGGACCTTTTCCCACCAGCGTGCTTCTCTCTCTCTCTCTCTGAAATCTGGACTTTCAAAGCTTCGCTATCACCTTCTTCCGTTCCGATTCGTGTGAATTTAGTCTGCTAAATTCATCTATATTCGTGTCTTCCCAAAATTGGCTTAGTTTTCTTCTGAAGCGGAAGGTACTCGAAAGGGAAAATCAAAGAAACTGGGCCATTAGCATTGCCATTTGCACCGTTTCAACAGAATCTTGTGTATGACGATTGACGAAATTTCGTTCCGATGTGACGTCTTCTTCATTTTTTTTCCTTCCCGTTTTTGGTTAATTAGCCTGTTTCGTTTATTAATTACTGGATTAGTTAAAGCCAGATACTCCGTAATTAACTGGAGTATTTTTGTTTGTTTTCAGATTGAGAACCGAACCGCGTTGGATATAGCTGGCTTGGGACAGTTGTGCATTTATTTGGGGTAAAAAAAAATTAAAATACTACTATCCAGATATTTCTCTCTCTGTCGAAGGGCGGTTGGCGCGCTTTACAAGCGCGTGGCTATCACTCTCCACTTAAACCGAGGTGCGTGTCGGTCTCTAACCTTATTCGATGACGCGTGTTTGTGGGCCTGTCGGCCTACTCTCGCAGCCCAGTCTTTCTAAGGCTTTCAAGGCCTTTTTGCTCTGACTTTGGGCTTCGGTTCTATGGGTACATGTTTTATTCAGGGCGGGTTCCGCTAAGAAAATAAGTAGTACTGTACTAACTTATTTTTGTATTTTTAATTAAAGGTGATGTATTGTGAGAGAATGACTTGTTTCGTAAAACGGTAAATAAGTGTATAAAAAATAAGAACTTTAGCGGAACGGGGCCTCATCTCGATGACATTTTGTGGCATTTTGTTTGTTTTTTTTGTTGGTTGTTATAGTTGTATTTCTGTTTTTGCCCGTGTAATTTTTTTCTGTTTCAATATAACTGAATTTTCTTGTTCCTTAGAGAGCAAAACATGGGAACATGTCAGTCTTCGTTGGCATGTAATATCATCATAATAAATTTTCCTATAACCGATGTTAATGCTCTGTTTGGAACTTAGGAAAAATAAAAGAAAAGAAAAGAAAATGGGAGGAAAATTTTTACTATTCACAATTGTAGAATTTGTTGTTTTCTCTTCTCTTTCTCTTATAACCAAACAATGGTAAAGAATTTTTTTTTTAATTTCCGTTTCTTTTCCCTCACTTTCCCTAAGGCATTTATTTGTAATTTGTTTACTTTCCATTTCTCAATCAAAATATTCTTATTCAATTGCAACGGCGAAATGGTAGCTCTCATGCTCATTAGCACATTCCTTCCTATAATTGGACTATACTTCTATACGCATTTGACAAGCAATCTTATTCTTTTTCATACCTCAGACTAACCAATTCTCATTGTTATTGTAATGCTACTTTCGGCTGAGACTTTCATGGGTGTTTTATGTTTGATCTTTCCGACGGTTAATTAACATGGGAATTGTAAAACATAAGCAATTCTGTAGGTGGTTGCCAACAGAAGCCGACCTGAAGTTAACAAATTGCTATATTCAATTTGCAGACTTGCATAACACAACAATCTAGAGTGGCATGGCATTATTCCATTGCACACTGATACTAATCTGTTATTTTTGTGATAACTTCTATTTATAGTTATAATAGGTAGTGCTGAAGTTTTTCAGGCTAAGTTACGTGTAGCTCTGTGAATGATCCCCCTCATTTTCTTATGTTTTTGTTTTACCCAGGTCATTTTACCATCTCAAAAGTGTCACCAAAGCTGTCAAATGGCTTCAACTTTGGTAAGCAAGTTACTTGTACTAAACTCTACCTCACTAAATCGTCTGATGTTACAGTCCAGAAGTAGGCAATCTAGCTCCATCTCATTTCTATGGTACACAAAACTTTATCATTGGAATCCTTGGAATTGCAATAAGCTCGAATGATTTCTTCCTGGTTTTGAATTTTAATTGCAAATTCAGCAATTAATGATTGCTTTTTGACCCCTTTTTTTAAAAATTTTCTTTTTGCAGATAAGCTTTAGGACTTAGGAGGTTCTAGATTTTTAACATATGACCTTTTCAAGGAAATCTTATGCGTAGACTGTAGGCATCGTATGCAGCTAGCAAATTCGACTGGGTGTCAAATAAGCTGGTAGATGAATTCTCCATTCAAGCGTCTCAACATTTCATCACTTTGCTTTATGTAGAGTGATGTATTCTTTAGTAGGTGAAAAAAGGAATAAAATTTATGTCTAACCATAGTAGGCATACTCCGTACAACTCATGAAAACATGCCGAAACTAGTCCAGCTACAGATGTAAATAATCCTGTTCATTACGATGCTACTTTCTAGATTAAAATTTCTAACGTCCTCTTAGATTAAGAGATGTATTTCCAAGAATTCCAAAACAAGTGCCCATTTTGGTTTTATAGGCTATGATGAGGCCTTCATCTGATGACAACGGTGGGTGAAAATACTTTTCTCATAATTGTATTGTGCGCATATTTTTTGACTCATAAATATGCATTTATCTGTTTCAGGTTTGTGAAAATGCTATTTTCGAAACGGCTAATGTTCTTTCCCTTTTTGGGTCTGCCTATCTCAGGTTAAGGCAAATAAAAACATGAAGAGGACAGAATCAAAGAAGTCACATTCCTGGTTGTGGGATAGCCACATCAGTCCAAAGAACTCTAAGTGGCTTGCGGAAAATCTAGAGGGTAAGCAACTGATATTGTGTCTTTATGCATCTTTCTTTTTTTTTTTTGCATGCATATCTACCCCATGAACACCTGAAAAGAGATGAAAAGCTGAAATAGCAGATGCTGTGTCAATAGAAGAATGATGCACTTCTAATGTTCTCACAAGTTGTTAGTATTGAAACTATGTTGCGATTAACAGCAAATAGCACTAGAAAAGTCAGATATGTTTCTGATTCTGCAACATATTATGATGGATGCCTTGAATTGACCAGAGTGCGACCTTTAGTTCCTAAGACCTGTTTATTCTGCCCCGTATAATCATCTATAGATTGTATACATTCTCAAAGACTGAAACAAATTTCTTGTGTAAAAACTCTGGTGGTTATAGAAATTTTGCACCCGGAGTTGTGGTAATGCCACCAATTCTGGGTCGTAGGAGGGTTAATTTGTATAAGACCTACTATTATATCATTAAATATTTCATTTTTATTGCAAATTGTTATTTTTGAGAAGTCAATGAGAAACATGAAATGAAAATGACAAAAAGGTCATTGATCTCAGATATGGATCAGAGCATCAAACGAATGCTGAAACTGATTGAAGAGGATGGAGAGTCATTTGCTAAAAAGGCTGAGATGTATTATCGGAAGAGACCAGAATTGGTCTCTCAAGTCGAGGAATTCTACCGCATGTACCGCTCACTGGCTGAGCGTTATGATCACCTTACTGGAGAATTGCGGAGGAGCATTCCCTTTGATCTCCAATCCCAGGGCTCAGGTATCTCAGACGGTGGTTCGGAGCCACCCTCCTGGGGGCCTTCTCCTGAGCAAAGGATCAGCAGGCGTAAATCTGGCCCTAGAGCCGCTGGTTTTGAGTTTTTCCTTGGTTCTGGTGGGAGTTGCTCTGATGTGTACAGCAAAGAAGGTGATGACTCATCCACATTGGATTCGGAGGCGGAATCAGATGATTCCTCAGTGACCAGTTATTCAGCTGCATCGGGAAATGGTGAGGAGCAAAGGCTGCGTAGGAAGATTATAGAATTGGAGGTTGAGCTTCGTGATGTGAAAGAGAAGCTCCGGATGAAACAGGAAGAGAGTACAGATGGCTCTAAAAGGGGAACAAGAAATGGGAATTCACATTATCTATTCAATGGAAGTGAGGGATTGGAGGAGGGAAAGAGAGATGCAAGAGAAAAAATTCGGCTTTACGAAGAAGAGATTGCTAGGTTGAGGTTTGAGCTCCAGGAAAACAGATTCAATGAAGAGGAAGATAAAAATTTGGAAGCTGAAGTTGAATTAAGGCAGAAAGATGTCAAGACTTTTGGAGCCGATTTGGGGATGGAGAAAAAACATTCGACAGAACTTGTAGACATAATTGATGGGTTGAAGGAAGAAGTTTCAGACCAGAAACTTGGGGAAGAGCTGAAAATCACAAAAGAAAAGCTTCAGGGTTCAGAGAGAGAAATAGCAAATTTGCGACATGAACTTGAGAATAGCAGATCGTCTATTCGACGATTGGAAGATAAACTTGGATTGGCTCAGAAAGATTTTTCTACGTGGAAAGCCAAGCTTAATAAGGACCACAAAGAGGTTTCAAAACTGCAGGACAGAATTGCGCGGTACAAAGCCAATTTATCAGAACGTGATCAAGAGATTAGGGGGTTGAGGGAAACGATTTCCCATGCCAACCAAAGCTTGTCTGAAGAAAACGTGCAGCTTCAGGCTGAACTTACTAAATTGTCAAAGGAACAAACTTATTTGGAGGATAATCTCAAAGAATGGGAATTACGTTGTCAAACTCTAAAGGAGGAGGTTAAACGAGTCAAGGCTGGAAAAGCAGCTATGGAATGTCTGCTTCAAGCTGAAATTGAGCAATTGAAAGTTGCATTTGAGTCGGAGAAAGAAGAAATTAATGTTAAAATCACCACACTAACTGCGGAGGTAAGTGATAGAGATAATCGAATTGAACATCTGGACTGGCATTTGAAGCATTTGCACATGGAGCATGTTGAGTTGATTGCTGGAGCTGAAGGTGCACGTAGACTTGTGGAAGAACTGAGATCAAGAGTTGGGGAACTGGAGGAGGAGGTGGAGAAGCAGAGGGAGGAGATATTGGAAGGAGCAGAGGAGAAACGGGAGGCGATACGGCAACTGTGTTTCTCTCTAGAGCATTATAGAACCGGGTATCATTGGCTTAGGCAGGCTTTTGTTGGGCACAAGCGACTTCCCGTGATGGCTTCCTAGTTTTAGATGTGAGGTTGGGTATATTGGTTGGGTATATTCATCTTTCCGGGAGTTTGTCGCCCCTTTTCCTTTTTCGATTCATTTTCCAAGTTTCCTTTCTCGAGAAATTTGTGTGCTTTGCCTTTGTCAGGAATGGCCCAGTGGCTTCATGGTTCTTCGGTTTCTGTAAGTGCAGAAGCATTATTTATCTTACATTACATGCCATACACCATCTAAACTGCCATTAAGGGCAGTAGCAGTATTGGGCTGCTTCGCTTATGTAATAATGCGCGTTTGTAATTTTATGATTTTGGTGTTTGGGTGACTCTTTCCCATTTTTCTTGGTAAATGGGCTCGCCCGGGTTGGGTTTGAAAGATTCGAATGCTATTTCTATTGCGTAAAAATGGAAAGCAGTGTCTGGATTGCGTCTCGGGGGTTTTCACAGCACTTCTGTAGATTAGTTTTGTGCAAAAAATGGAAAGCAGTGTCTGGATTGCGTCTCGGGGGTTTTCACAGCACTTCTGTAGATTAGTTTTGTGCAAAAATAGATCCATAGCATTTTTATGTAGCACGTGCAAAAAACCTAGAAGGGGAGTCGCGCCAGGTAGGGGTCGAACCTACGACTTTCTGCTTAGGAAACAGACGCTCTATCCACTGAGCTACAGGCGCTTTCTTTGTAGGAAGACATGGGTTTTTAGTACTTGTAAGAATTTTTGTTTTTTGTGATAGCGCAGTTCTCATTTGCTTTTATACTTTCTTTTTTCCTTCCCCCACCGACAAAATAAGTGTCATGGTCGTGAACCTCTTTATTCACCAAATCTGTTTTTTCAAAGAGATTAAATTCTACCCACCCCACGCGAGAACCCCATGATTTTATGTGTGAACATACTTTTCTGCGAGTCGTGTGAGATGAATGGCTTGGATTATTGCAATTAATAAATGTACAAAAGGGTCCATAAATGATGGTGGTGGAAAGTGTGGGCTTTTCACCTAATATGAAAAGAATTTGATACTCCCTTCGTCCCAAAAAGGATGACAATTTTTGAAACTCGTGTCATTTTTCATCTCTTATATCTTTCAATCTATAATGTTTTTTCATGAGTTTGAAAACTTTGTATAATAAAACTAATCAAGAACTATCAAACAAGATTCATATTGCATATTTTTTGAAATTCATATTATAAGAAATTGAAATTGGTACGGATATCAAAAATTGACATCCAATTTGAGACCGATAGAGTATGTTTTTTGAAACAACAATGCTACAACCACACTCACTTTACACACCCACACACACTAGATGTATGCAGTGTGTGTGTGGAACCCACAACCTTGTGTATGTGAGTGTGTAAATGAGTGTGGTTGTATCATTTTTGTTTTTGACAAAAAAGGCCTTCATTTAGTAGTATAAGCTATTGTTGTACCTTGAACAGAAAGTCTACTGGTACAGCAATCTGTGCACAGATTTTTTTGTGGGGCCCACTACGGGTCCCACACAAGTGATCCGAGCCGTTCATTATGTTTAAAACATTTTTTCAAGTGCTCCTGCGAAAAATCAGCTCAATCCGACACCTATAAGTGCTTGATCTAATCGTCTAACTTTTCATTCTCTAAAAACCGGAATGAAAAGTTAGATGAGTAGATCAAACACTTATAGGTATCGGATTGAGTTGATTTTTCGTGGGGGCACTTGAAAAAATGTTTTAAACATAATGAACGACTTGGATCACTTGTGTGGGACCCGTAGTGGACCCCACAAAAAAATCTGTGCACAATCTGTGCATAGATTTCTGTACCAGTAGCAAGGTTCTACCTTGAATGCTCGGAGGAAAAGGGAGAGATTGAAAAATACAAGGGTGAAAAGTTACGGGATGATTTTTTGGCTTTCTTTGAACCCTAGGCCCTTCCCTTCAATTAAAGAATTTATCTAGGGTTCATTATAGCATGTTTATAACTCTTTTAGTACATTTCTAAAATTCAGAACCCCTCTAGTCTACTAATTAGATTTGGTAAGGTCTTTAGTCCACTTCTTTTAAAAAAGAAATTAAACCAAGACAAAAATGCCCTCCTATATAAGCTGTTATATAGAGAGAAACCTTCAATTGGGTATTACGGGATGATTTATTAACTTCCTGATTGGTGATTATTTTTGGTCTTGATATCTGTTTCTAACGGACCGGGTTAGTAGTTAACCGCGATTTTCGACAAATTTAGTTCTGCATTTTATATACAGTATTTATCTTAGGATTGGAGAGAAAAACTTATTCACGGAAGAGCCGTGAATAAGTTTTACAACGCTCAATCTCTACCGTTAATGGTAATAAATAATAATTACTGTTAATAGATTGTTTTTAATCCCGATTGTCCAAAACACTTTTGGACGACTGAGATTGCGCGAAACTGTGAATACGGCTCCGTGAAGTTTCTCTCATCTGAGAAAACATTAGCACACAGACTTTGTAAATTTTTATTGTGAAACCCCAATGGAGTAGGAGTAGTATCGAAACCAAATTGGTGGATCTGGCCTTGCGTGACCACATCACATTTGTTTTCTGGCCGAGTGCCTGCCTTATTTCCAAACCTATTGAACGAGAGCCACAGCCGCCTCTCTTAGGGTTTTGAGAGCTCTAAAGAGATTTTGAAAAGCCACAGCCGCCTTGCTTTTTTGCCTGGGGGGAGGGGAGGTGTCTCTCTCCCTCCTCCCCCTGGGCTCCTCCTCCTCCATCCGCTCTACTTTTTCTTCCCCCTCTTCCCTATAATTTTTTTTTTCTTTTCGTTTTCTCCTCCCTCAGATCTGATCCTCTCTGTTCGGCGGGCTCCGCCGTCACTGGAGTCGTTTGTCCGCATGTAATCTGTCGCCGGAGCCCTTGTGGCAGTAGTGGTGGAGGCAGTGAGGGTTGCGACCCGTTCGGCGGTTTTTGGGCTGCCAGATTTAGAGCAAGATCTGGAAGAGTTTTGTCTCTCCATGTGGGAGTTTTGTCTCTCCTTGTGAGAGTAATAAAATTCGCCTTTGGGCGATTTGTTTACTGTTCGGGTTCAAGAAGATTAATATGCATCTTTTGGTGGTTTGTTAGAAATTCATTAGTGTGCTCATTTCTGGTCGAAATTCATCTGATCGTCTGGATTCTTGTTGTCTTTTTTTCTTGGCTAGCAATGTATCTCTTTTTGAGACTGCTATAGGATATATGAATTTTCCGCTTAGCAGAAGGTGCGTCAAGCGTCAAGCCATGCCTGGGCTGGGGATGAAAGACATCAATCGCCTCGTTCTTTCTCGTTTTGTATCAGTTAGATGATTAGTTTGGCTCTGTCCAAGTTATCTGTAATGAATTTCGTTGTGTAAGTGCCTTTGGGCTTTATCAATACAATACCTCTCACTTTTGTCAAAAAAAAAAAAAAAGAGAGCCAAGAATACGAGAAGTTTTTCAGTGCTGGGTGGGCACGGGCCACGTGGTGCCGAGCACCATCTTGGCCGTCCAAATGTGTTTTGGACGGCTCAAATCTGTTTGGGTAATTTTTTAGTGTAAAATTATCAAAACACCCCCTTAAGATCAAACAGATCTGGACTGTTCAAAACACGTTTGAACGGCCAAGATACATGCTTGGCACCACGTGGCCCGTGCCCACCCGGCACTGAAAAATTTCTCCAAGAATACAAAATCCAACCAGATAGGGCAAATCATATGAGTTTTTGGCCGCAAAAATGAGCTTAAAAAAAGGGAAAATTTCAAAATAGCACCTGACTTTTCACACAAATCACACATAGGCACCTGACCTTTTAAAATTATCAAAAAAACACCTGACCTATTTAAAAACCCATCAATTTCCCACCCGCCGTTAACTTTCCATCCAAAACAAACGGAAATGCTGAAAATATGCATTTTGACGCGAATAAGAAGAATGGTCCCATAAGCATTACTCCCATAACATATCATTACAATAACAAGTTAATACCACAATCAGTTTATGGACCACGTGCCCATCCAAAAAACTAGTACCAGCTTACTACATATTACATTCATCCAAGTCCAAACTAGCCAAAGTTTTCAAAACACATTAAAACAGAAAATCATAAATACTGTATACTGCAAAATCATAACATCACAGATGCAGCTTCACAAAAAGTAGTTCCACAGATTCACTTCCGCTCACAAAAGAGGGTTCCACAGCTTGGACATCATCACGGATTCACTTGGAAAGCACCACAGATTCACTTTCACTCACACCTTGAGAAGCAGTCCTTTGGGCACTCCTTTTGATCTACATATTAAGATATGAATGAGTTACTAAATGACTATAATGAATATGCAGTCAATATCTTTACTGGTACTTACAATTAATTTTGGCCTTCTCACTGCATTAGTATTATCATTGCTCCCATGGGTTGCATTCCTATTAGCACTACTCCCACAAACCTGCAGAAGTGGGAGAAAAGAATACATAAGTCAATGATTTAGGTTATGAATGCACAAAAGAACACATAAAGGAATGATATAGACTATCTAGTATTAGTACTCACAATTGCAGAAACAATTGAATGAGCTGGATTTGCCTCATTTGGTCCAACTCCAGAACTCTCACCTCCTCCACTGGCTGTTGTTGTCTTTTGTTTTTTGCAAGTCCTTTTATTATGTCCCACCATACCACATTCCTTACATGTCATCTTGATCCCTTTTATACCAAGTTTTTTAGGATCTGCAGGCTCCTCGGGTTCCCTCCTTCTTGCCTTCTTTGGCCTTCCAACCCTCTTCTCAACATCAGGTGGCAAAAGTGTAGGGTTCTCATTTTCTGGCCATAGTTCCCTTCCATTGATGGGGTTCATGAGATTATATATTGTAGGTCTGAAGATAAGTGTTGACCTTGTACCATTCATGCACATAGTCATAAATATCTTTGTTCAGAAAATTAAGAGCTGCAATAGCATGTTTGCATGGTATGCCAGACAGGTCCCATGCTCTACAGCCACAAGTTTGCTTAGTGATATCCACCTTGTACTTCCCATTACCAGGACCTTCCACCTCAAACCTATCACTTCCTTGCCACATTGGAATCCATCCATCTGAATTACTCAAAAAAAAAATGCATTTGTTAGTTTTGTGTCAAAACGAATCAATAAGTCACAAAAATTACTCAACTTTTCAATTCAAACCCATCCTAAATAAGGAATCAAGCTTAATTTAGAAATTAAATACCCATAACTATGCAGCCAAACAAGATCAAAATAAAAAATGCAGCCAAACAAGATTACTCTGTATTAAACAAAGGAAAAGACAAAAATAAAAAACGTAGAATAATCATGGGTAGGTCTGAAAAGTGATGACAGAGAAAGAAAAGTAGTTGTCAAAGTGAAGACAAAGAATGGTAGGTGTAAAAAACGTTAAAACAAATGAATGTTGTCCCATGTGTGTGCATGTGGTCCTCTATGTGAAAAGTGTGCTCATAGGGATGTGGTTGTCTATGTAAAGCCGAAAACATCAAAAATGCTACTGGTACAGCATTTTCTGTACAGCAGCGGGGTACAGACCCCTTTTGCTCCCATCTCGGGTCCCGCAAAGATGATCGGAGCCGCTCATTTTGTTCAAAATACATCGTTTAGGGTCCCTGTAAAAAATCACCTCAATCCGATATCGGGAAGAGTGTTTAAGAATCATCCAATTTTGCTTCAAAATTTAGCCTAAATTTTGAAGCAAAATTGGATGATTCTTAAACACTCTTCCCGATATCGGATTGAGGTGATTTTTTACAGGGACCCTAAACGATGTATTTTGAACAAAATGAGCGGCTCCGATCATCTTTGCGGGACCCGAGATGGGAGCAAAAGGGGTCTGTACCCGCTGCTGTACAGCAAATGCTGTACCAGTAGCAGGACTCCGAAAACATTACCATAGCGTGGAGGGCCACCATCTGCCTCCCTCAAACTCCACACCATCGTTGATTGCTTCAGAAATTCACAAAAAAATGCCTTCAATTCCAAAGCTTGAGCTCTATTTGGGATTTGTAGACATAAAACCTAAGAACGCCCAAATTTTCCCCCCCTCTTCTAAACCCTAATGTCCTTAATCGATGAGGGTATAAAGGCAGATAGGATTTCCAAACGTGACTAAAGATGATGTCATGTGGGACCATTCTTCTTATTCGCGCCAAAATGCATATTTTCAGCATTTCCGTTTGTTTTGGATGGAAAATTGATGAATTTTTAAATAGGTCAGATATTTTTTTGATAATTTTAAAAGGTCAAGTGCCTATGTGTGATTTGTGTGAAAGGTCAGGTGCTATTTTGAAATTTTTCCAAAAAAAAAATCATCAAGTTGGTGTTGGACATTAAAATAGGAGGTCACGGGGCTCACACTCCAAAAAACTCAACCCCTTTTAATTTGTTATACATTATTTTACGTACAACCACAAGTCTTCCAGAGTTTAGGAAATAAAGAATAATATAGTTGACTTAATATATAAATACTTTTCTAGTTCACCAATCCGCGCAACGTAGGCTTTTCGGGATTCAGAAACCCTGCAGTGCACTCTTGAACTAGAGAGGCTTTAGGGCATCATCCAATCGTCTAAAAATGTTTTTAATTTTAACGGTTCGGATTTAAAACAAACACAAACTCTTTCAGGGAAGACGTTTCTGGAAGAGTTTGTTTTAAATTCGAACCGTTAATTGCTAAGATGGACGGCTGGCGTGATGCACTATGCAGCTTTGTAAGACACCTCACCCTACAGAATCTCCGGATCCGACTTTTCCTTTAACGAAAGTCGGCCTATATATGTAGTCAAAAATTCCAATGAGTTGAGATTGAGATCCTTGCTTTTGGAAAATTGCAATTCAACTGGTAAATCGTAAAGGAGTTTGCTTTTTGTCCAGTTCATATAGTGGCATTCTGGATAATCCATTTCGTCATTGTGGGCAGTGCCACTAGGGATATTAAAGGAGGAATTCGATCTTCTCCGGTCTTTATTTGGACGGGACGGATCTTTATTTGGAATAGACGGGACTGATGCGGATTTGCTCCAATCAGAACCTTTAATAAAAAGCTACGTAGCGGCAGATATTTAAAACTACGGCCTCTCAAACCCGCCGTTAACACTGACACAGTCAACCCCTCCATCCTCCACCCACCCCCACACGCCCCCGGCGGCCCACCTAACGTCTCCCGTTGATAACCGCCTCATAAGACGCCTGTGTTTGCATCACTTTACCTCCCTCGATCTCTCTCTCTCTCTCTATAAAGAGAGAGTTTACATACCCACCTTTCGACCACAACTACTACGCCCAAATGGATCTCCTCCTACTAGAAAAAACCCTCCTAGGCCTCTTCGCCGCCACGCTACTCGCCATCACAGTCTCCAAGCTCCGCGGCAAGCGGTTCAAACTCCCTCCCGGACCCATACCCGTGCCCGTATTCGGAAACTGGCTCCAAGTCGGGGACGACTTGAACCACCGCAACCTGACCGAGTTGGCCAAGAAGTTCGGCCAGTTACTCCTCCTCCGCATGGGCCAGCGCAACCTGGTCGTGGTCTCCTCCCCGAACCTCGCCAAGGACGTCCTCCACACCCAGGGCGTCGAGTTCGGGTCCCGCACCCGGAACGTCGTCTTCGACATATTCACCGGGAAGGGACAGGACATGGTGTTCACCGTCTACGGCGAGCACTGGAGGAAGATGAGGCGGATCATGACCGTCCCTTTTTTTACTAACAAGGTATGTGCAGCTTCTTGTGTGTTTTATTATTTTATTTGAAAAAAATCGAGAGGCTGAGGGGTATGTCAAGTTTTCTCGCGAGTTGCAGCACTTGGAGGGTTTTGTCTCTTCGAAGTTCTCTCAACGTATTTCTTTGTCTTATTGTAATGATTTCGTTTTTTTTTTTTTAATCTTAATATCATAATGAAGTTTTCTTTTGCCGATAAAAAAAAAAAAAAAAGGTTGTGCAGCAGAACCGGTTCGGGTGGGAGGACGAGGCGGGCCGGGTGGTGGAGGACGTGAGGAAGAACCCGGAGGCGGCGACGGATGGGATGGTGTTGAGGAGGAGGTTGCAGCTGATGATGTACAACAACATGTACAGGATTATGTTTGATAGGAGGTTCGAGAGCGAGGAGGATCCGTTGTTTGTGAAGCTCAAGGCGTTGAATGGGGAGAGGAGTAGGTTGGCTCAGAGCTTTGAGTATAACTATGGGGATTTCATTCCGGTTCTGAGGCCCTTCTTGAGGGGGTACTTGAAGGTTTGCAAGGATGTGAAGGAGAGGAGGTTGAAGCTGTTCAAGGATTATTTTGTTGATGAGAGGAAGTAAGCTTTTTGTTTTTCCGTTTGGTTTTTAGTCAGAAAAAGACGGCTGTTTGATAGCTATTGAGAAAAAACTAAAGACATCACGTCGCTCGTTACCTTGTCACGTTCCAACACCGCTTTAAAATCACACATTTTCATGAGATTTGAACATGTTCCGGTGCACTGTGTTACCCCACTACTATGCGTCTGTGTGAGCGACGTACATTACATAAATTGAATTGCTTAATTTGTGGGGTAATTTGAAATTGCAGGAAGTTAGGAAGCAGGAAGAGCATGGACAGCAATGGCAAATGTGCGATGGATCATATTTTGGATGCCCAAAACAAAGGAGAGATCAATGAGGACAATGTTCTTTACATTGTTGAGAACATCAACGTAGCAGGTAATTACCCTCTTGTACTCATTCCAAAACGTAGCTAGTAATTCTTTTAGTACTCTTTCCTACTTAATTCCCTTTCAATTTTCCTCTTTCTAATTCTGATACAGTTTTGAAGTTCGTATTGATGAATTAAGTAGCGTCGACTCTAGCTCCGGCCAAGAAAAGACAATCTACTTTAGTACTTTCTGGCCTAAATACTACTACTAAATCTCAATTTCTAAAAAGGAAGCAGATGGTTACAAACAAGAAATTGGCTTGCAAAGGTGCGGTCTAAGTGATCACAACCGTCGGATGGTGTTTTTAACGGTCGAGATTTTAAAAAAACTTTTTCCAGAAAATAGTTAAACTTTTCCCCAGATTTAAAAAAAAAAAAAATTGGATTGTTGGATGCAAAGATGAACGGCTGCGATGCAATTGCAGGGCTTGTACACAAGAAGTGAAATTTTTAGTACGTCATCCCAATGTGGATGGATTAAGTGGAGTATTTGTGTCGAGATTATTGCACGTAGTTAACTTGAGGTCCTCTAAAATGTGGGGAAAAAGATATTTACACCGAAAAAAGGGTGCCGTTTTTTCGTTGTAGGCGACAATGCTCCGAAATAGGCAAACATGCGCCTGGGAAAAACTTGTGTGGAAATGTCAAAAACACTTGATCGAGTTGGACATTTGAATTTGAAATTTTCCTTCTGACTTGGTAGATGCATGTGGTGGTACTAAGAGATAAGTATTAATTAACTATTAAGGAGTCTAAAATTGGTGGAAACCCACTAATTAACCATGGTTGGTTTGGTGACCAAATCACTTTGTGCCCTCTAATAGGATTAGGTAATAGCGTTGTGAAATTTAAATAATCGAAAGCACAACGTCAACGACCACACCTAACTGTGCTCACCATTTCATTTCATAAGTACTAGCTAGGTAATTGAATTATCTTATTGATTTGGGTATGGATAGGTTGTGAAAATGGTGCGGTAATCTGGATTTAGATGGCCTACCTAATCCAATTAAGATGATTATATTCTATTAATTTGCTGATTTCATAATCTATTGTTATTTATTGAGTTTGATTTGGCTGTTCCCATTTGGCAAAAGGCCTGGTTTGGTTTTTTTTTTCTTGTATTGAGGATTGTCGCACAAAACTGATTAAGTTAATATGTCGGTTAGCGAAAATATCCTGAGAGTCCTAAGTAATTATCCTACTTTGAACATGTAATACCTAGCATGTAATATTTTTATTCTAGCAGCCGCAGCCGCAATCGAAATTCTTCTTTACTTGTCAATATAGTGAGATATGAGCGGTGGACATTGGTATTTTTGCCGAATCATGTATATCTGTGTGCTATGTTTATTTGCGGCGATTGATCAATTTTCTCATTGCTATTGTGCGTGCCCTGTGTTTTCGTTTGGTTCGTCACCTAACGACTGTGCCCAATAATTTTCTATGAAACAGCAATTGAGACAACATTATGGTCAATAGAATGGGGCGTTGCAGAGCTAGTCAACCACCCTCACATCCAGAACAAGCTCCGAAACGAGCTTGATAGCGTGTTGGGCCCTGGAGTCCAAATCACCGAGCCAGACATCGAAAAACTTCCCTACCTCCAAGCTGTAGTCAAAGAGACTCTCCGCCTCCGGATGGCGATTCCCTTACTAGTCCCCCACATGAACCTCCACGATGCAAAGCTAGGTGGGTACGATATCCCCGCAGAGAGCAAAATCTTGGTAAACGCGTGGTGGCTTGCCAACAACCCCGACAACTGGAAGAACCCTGAGGAGTTTAGGCCGGAGAGGTTTTTCGAAGAGGAGTCTAAGGTGGAGGCCAATGGAAACGACTTTAGGTACCTTCCGTTTGGTGTAGGTAGGAGGAGCTGCCCTGGAATTATCCTGGCTTTGCCTATTCTTGGCATCACTTTGGGTCGTTTGGTCCAGAATTTCGATCTCTTGCCTCCTCCAGGACAATCGAAGATCGACACTGCAGAGAAGGCCGGGCAATTCAGCTTGCAGATTATGAAGCATTCTATCATTGTTCTAAAACCGAGATCATTTTGAATTGTATCCATCTTAATTGTGCGCGCATGTGTTTCCACTATGGGGTTCAGAACACAAAAGCATTTGGTTTTGGAAAGGTTAATTCATAAGTTTTCAGTGACTGTTCTTCTACCTGTTGTCATCGAATAAGTTTTTAAAAAAAATGAGAAAGTAGCTAGACTAGTTTTTGGGAGCCTACTTTTGGGCATTTGGGAGCGCCTACTTTTTGGCTTTTCATTTTCAACTTTTTGGCTTTTGAGATTATGATCAGAATGTATTTTGTATTTGGTAGAGTGTTTGGATGATATGTGCAAAATACATTTTGCAGCAGGAGTAGTGTTTGGGAGATATGGAATGAAATTGAATTATGGATTGATTTTTTAATATGTTGCCCCCGGTTATTAATAATGATGTATAATGTATATAAATAATGTTTTAATCAATTTTTTTTAAAATTTACTTCCGAAATTGCTTATGTACTTGAACTGAAAGTGTCCCCCTTTTTTAAATTATATTTTTATTTTTTCAATTATTGTTTGCTCTTACTTTTCCACCAAAAATGTTTTTATGTTTTAAATTAAATTAATAATGTAGTTTAAACCAAAGTAATGGAAAAACCAAACAGTACAACATTACAGAAATACGGAGTAATTAATCTAAACATTACAATACAAAATATTACTTAAATCCGGATTAAACCAAACAAGAATTCGACTCCACCAAGAAGCAGCTGGCCCCAAAAAGAACCTCAAACAAAGACAGGCATACAAAAGTGGAAGGCAGGGGAAGAAGGATAAGGATGCCCGCCCTCTGCGCCGCCAGAATCTTCCAGTTGACCAGAGAATTGGGTCACAAATCCGACGGAGAGACCATCCAGTGGCTTCTTCAGCAGGCCGAGCCGTCGATCGTCGCCGCCACCGGAACCGGGACAATTCCGACCTCGGCTTTAGCGGCTGCCAGCGGCTCTGTTTCCCACCACGGGACCTCAATTTCAGCTGGCTTGCATCAAAGAATTGAGGAATTAGGTGGACAGGGTAATAGCAGGGCCAATTGGTCAATAGTTGGACCTCATTTGGCCACAGCAAGGGTATGGCCCCCAGCTGCTGTTAGTGGTTTTGGGTTTCAGCCATCGTTTGGTCCATCAACGGGGACTTTAGGAAGTGAGGGACTGAATTATCTGCAGAAAATTGGGGTTTCTGGCTTTGAATTGCCGGTTAGTAATATGGGTTCTATGAGTTTCACATCGATTTTGGGTGGTAGTGGAAGTGGGCAGTAGCAGCAGGTGCCTGGGTGGAGCTTGGGCTATCACAAGAGGGGCATATAAGTCTTTTTGGCATGGCAGAATTCCAAAATGGAAAAATGGAAATTGAAAAAGCTCCTCTTCACCAGATTGGCAGATCCTGCGTTTTATTTTAGAAACAAGAAAATGGAAAATCCATTTTCCCTCTTCCTGCCAAACACCCAAAACCCGAAAATGAGAATTGGAAAATGTAAAAAGAGGCCATCCAAACACCCTAAAATTTCATTGTCAAAGTCAAAACTAGTGGGTGAAATTCATGGGCATCCAAGAACAACAGCAATCTGGATTTGGTCATTACAATTTATGCTAAGGAATAGTGACATGAATTGGACGATCTTTCACCGATTGGCCCATGATAGGGTTTGGGCGGGTCGAAACGGGTTGCGGATCAAATATGGGCGGGGCAAATATGGGTCAAATAGTAAACGGATTGAAACGGGTCGGGTCGAATATGGGTCAAGTCAAACCCAAACCCGCCCAACCCGACCCGTTTTTCTCTCCTTTTTTTTTTTTTTTCCCCCCCCTCCCCCGTCCCCGTTTCCCCTTCCTTCTTTTCCTTCTCGACTGTCTTCCCCCGATATGAGTTGAAACACGTTCACAAATGGGCAAATCTCCGTGGGGTCTTTCAGCTATATAAGCCAATTTTTAATTTTTTTTTATTTGTACGTTCTGCGTCAATTCTTTATGAATTATTGGTTATATTCAAAGAGAGGAATCAAAAAATTAAAAAAAATGGTCCAACCCCCCACCCGACCCAACCCATTTTCCCTTTTCTCCCCGTCATAGAACTAGGAAACCCATGGCGCGAGGGTTCAAGACTGTCGCGCGAGGGTGCGCCCTGGCGCGCGATGATTGCGCCCTGGCGCACAATGGTTGTGCCCTGGCGCGCGTCAGTAGGGTTTTTGACTTTTGGAAGTGGCTTAGGCTAGATTAGGTTCAAGAATTTTTCAAACACTCAAAACTCAAACCCTCGACATTCCCGGGGTGTTCTTGATCCGTTTCATCATTGGGGAATCAAATACCGTAAGTAAACTAATCTGGAAGCCCAGATTGGGGTGTCTATAGTAGCCCCCCTTTGACGGCACTTGGAACACCATCTTGGTACAAGTAACGTCAAAGGTTTCTAGACACCTCTCAAGGCAATCCAGAGCAGAACATGCCAGCAAAGTAGATACGAATACTTAAAGAACCTGATTGGTTGAATGGACGGACGGACCGTCGCTGGAGATGGAAGTAGAAGTGGACGATTGCATCGCCGCTTGTTGATCGAATTTGGACAGAACAGGCTGTCGCTGCAGATGTTGACGGGACCGGCCGTCGTTGCTGGGGATCAAGTTATCCTCGGCACAAAGTATTTCAACAAACACGGGTAGGTCGTGTCAGGCAAGTTGAATTCCATCTGTCGAGAATCAGAGCCAATCTCCTTATCAAAGATCATCCGAGAAAGAGCAATAAGCCTGCTGGAAGATGCACTTGTGACTAGATTGAGGGTGATTGTCGTTCGGGACAGGCCAAGATGGACTCTCCTGGGGAACAATCAGTTGCGGATGAACGGACCATTGAACGATGTTCTGGTCATTGTTTGTGGATTTGACAGGACTGGCTGTCGTGAAGGCGGACGGAGGGATCAATGTGCCGAATGATCAAACCGTTGGGAAACTTTGACAAGAGACGGGCTGTCGTGAAGGCGGACGGGGGGATCAATGTGCCGAATGATCAAACCGTTGGGAAACTTTGACAGGAGACGGGTTGATCAGTGTACCGAAAGATCAAGCCGTTGAGGGATTTGACAGAACCAGCTGTCGTGAATGCAGACGGAGAGATCAATGTGCTGAATGATCAAACCGTTGTAGCCCGGATGGAAGGATCATCAGTATAAATGATCAAACCGTTGCAGACATGATGGAAGGATCATCAGTATAAATAATCGAACCTTTGAAGTCTGGATGGGAGGATCATCAGTATAAATGATCGAGCCATTGAAGCCGGGTAGAAAGATCATCAGTATAAATGATCGAGCCGTTACGGGCTGAAGAATACTAGGAAGTTTCTAAGCTGTAGGATCAACGTCCATACTTTGTTACAACTGAATTTTGCTTTCCGTTGTATTTTTTTTCCTTGCATATAACAGAGCCAAGATAGGTTGCTTAATCTTTTTTTTTACATCCGGGCATAATTTTTTGAATTTCTTGGCAACATATTAAAGAGCTCGTGAAGTATTTTAATTTGGTGTAACGAAACTTTAAAAATGATGCTTGAAGGTGCATTTTTTTCAATCCAAAAATTGCACAACTTTTCGTTGAGACAGCCAATTGGAGACGGAGAAAGTAGTATATAACAGGTGAATTTGAGTCGAACCTTCGAATTAATAATTCAATTTCAATAATTTCTACACATACACTTTTAGAGCGGTAGCAAAAAGTAGCATTGTGTAACCAAAATACAACTTGTCGAACTAATTTTCCACCATTTGTCCTAAAAAATCAATTGATATTATACAGGATTTGAATTAAATTTTCCACGAACTAATCTTTACTAGTATTATTTTGGGAACGACAGGAAGTCAGCTAAGTCCAACCCATATTTGACTATCAATTGTTGTGTGTGCGTAGAGTTACAGATCAAACAACAGAAAATGCGACAGCGACGATGAAGAAGATAGAAAAATATGAGAGTTTGGGTCTTTTAAGTTCAACCCATATTTGACCCATTTTCATTGGAAAAATACAGGTTCATAGGATTTTATTGGAAAAGAGCATCTCGGGTCTTTGAGCTTCTTTTTCTATGCAGCATTTCAATGGATAAACCTCTATGTATGCAAAAACAAATTAGGTAAAAACGTCATTAACGATATTAATGAATTTTAGAATGAAAAACAACCTCTTAAGATTTGAGTATAAATTTAAATCTTTCTTAAATTGAGAAAAGAAAACATTAACTAGGTATAGATTTGTGTCCAGAATTGTAAGAAAATTTTACTAAAAACTTGGGAGTAATTTTTTTTAGTAAAAAAAAGACAATGGCCGTAGATGCTCTGATGGCAGCTTTGTTTGGAAACAATGCATATATCTCGTCAGAAATCTAATAATTACCCAATTAAACAAACGAGGATAAAAACGGGTGATCAAAAATCTCCAAACCCAACGAAAACAAAGAATATGTATACAAATTAATTAATTTGACCGCTTTTGTTTACTGAAGACATAAAAAAATAAGAGTAAAAGAAGAGAGAAGGAGGTGAAGAAGAAGATGTGGGTCGTATCCAGGCCCCCAAATCAGAAGAGAAATCAGAGGGGGCAGACATGAAGACCCTATACCAGATTCAATTTCTGTACACATAACCATGCTTCCTTCAAATTTAACATCCAGAGCATCGGCTTAATTGCGCACAGATATAGATAGATTATTTATTCATTCATTCATCCCACTCAATTAATCGAAAAACCAAAATCAAGAGAAAAAATCGACGAAGTTGAAAGAAAGGAAGAAGACCCTAAAACGAAGCAGAAAATCAATGGCCCCCTGAGGGAGGAATGGATCTAAATGCACCAAGTTTTACCCTTCTGTTGCTTCAGTTGACATTTATAGGCGCGGGCCGAGAGTCCTGCTAGGGTTTCTTACGCGATGAAATAACGAAATTACCCCCGGGCCCGGAACAAGCACAGGGTTTGCATTCTGGTGAAACATTTTTGGATCCCAGTTCGCTCAAGGGCCCAAACTTTGTCGACTACGAAATGTGTGATGGATTTAGACAATTTGGGCCCAAATTAACTATTTCGTTGACACGTTTTTGGGAAAAAGAAATCACAAAAATATTCAATCCGTCCGCGTGTCGGTTTACGTGAACCTCGGCTAATTTTTGGAGAATCATTCTATCGTTTATTATTTAAAGACCCCATTAGAATGGGGGCAAAGTTTGAAGTCCGAGATATTGACCTCCCTATGCTATTGAATATAGACATGGTCGTATTTTAAAGCAGGCACCGTTCACATGATTGTGTTTACTGTAACTCAAGGAATATTTAATCGTCATCATCAATATCCCTCGTCATCTCAATCGATTGCCTTGGATGATTGAAAATGATTTGAATAAAGTGCAGGTAAAAATAGACTTTCTTTTTAATTATCGCCTTGAATTATCATCGACATTGTTGCAAATACAACAGCCTTATTTGAGCAGAATTGCATAATTTGTGAATTAATAGAATTGTCAATTTTTTTTAAAGCTTACGTGGCAATTTGACATGTTAAAATTTGATGATATTTTCAAGATGCTCACTCCAGTCAACATGTCAAATTTATTATCTTAGAGCATCTCCAACGGGAGATGTCAAATCTGATGTGGAGCTTGTAACGGTAATATTTGACACTAATTGACAAACCAACCCAGATGCCTTTTTTAGACCAAATCCTACGTGGCTTTTGACATGGATGAAGGGGGGATGAAGCATGCCAACTTTGACTACCTACACCTTGCCTGCCAAATTTCAAAAAATGACTATTTGTATTTTGACATAAGGGTTGGAGAAAGATAATTTGATGTCAAATAAATAGAATTTGACATAAGGGTTGGAGAGGAGGTTTTGATGTCAAATTCGAGATGCCAAAATGCCACATCAGCCTTAAAAAAAAATTGACATCCCCAATTTGAAGTCAAGGGTTGGAGATGCTCTTAGGAAGTTTTGGAGCAAAGTAGTTAAAGAAATTTTTTGACATTGCATGCCAAAGTTGACACGAGAGAGGGGATATCAAATAGCACATAAGTATTTGATATTGTGGTTGGAGTTACTTCACATGCCTATTCTTCCACTAAGCAAGCCATGTCAAATTTGACATTCTTGATTGGAGATGCTCTTAGAATTTGGCATCTCTACATTTTTCCACTCTAACTAATATGCCTAATTTCTTAATTAAGAATTTTTTTGCCATACAGTAGGATATTAGTATGTTAGTCAGATTACTTCAAAAGGCTGACTGCTACTCTATCAGCTTGACCCATGACCTCACCCTTAGAACTCAAACCCAAGGGGAAAGACGATTGAGCCAAAGCCCTCCTTAATTACGAAAATTTATCAAGTTTTGGGGAGTTAAATAACCAAAGAAAAGATTTGACATTGCATGCCAAATTTGACATGAGAAAGGAGATGTCAAATGATAATTAGGCATTTGACATATTGGTTGGAGTTGCGCAATTCTTCCACTTGATGTATGTGACATATTGGTTGGAGTTGCTTCACAAGGCAATTCTTCTACTGGATAGAGCATAATAGAAAAATAAGATTCATGTAGCTGATCTCAATTGATTGAAACACAATGCTCGGTTTGATTGGTCGTAGAGCAATGGGGGGTTTGCAAAGGAAGTTTTCTTGAACAGGCTCATATGTGATTACCCTTTTCTCAAACTAAGTATCTCACCCTAAGGCCTAATCACATAATTAGAGCTTTGCCAAAATCCAATAAAATCACTGAATCTTCCACGTTTTCTCGAAATGGAGGGCTCTTTTGAAAGCATTTGAGAACCGAAGAAAGCCAATTCACAACGTCAAGGAAATGCATGGCATGCACTTAGAATGTTTAGGATGTGTTATTAAGGAACAAATTATACAACTTTGCTCATGACTTCATAGCATCTGCTCAAGTGAAAATATTTTCTCAAGAACCCACAACTCGAATTGCGCGCTGTACATTTGCATGCATTTTGTTTTGCCCGTAAAAATCTCAAATATTCATGTTCGAGCCCAATTCCATTACCTTTCCATCCATAGCCTCCCATAATCTCCGGCCTTTACTCAAACTTCTACACACAATTTGAATAGAAGTTTTGAGTTTTACTTATTAAACACAATTTTGCCGCACTCTCGATCTCCCTTCGTTCGTCCTCCCCCGGCCACCGAGAGAAAAAATCTTCTCCAACCCCATCCAACAACACCAGGTACGTACCACCACAACCATCACGAGCTTCAAACATGTAGAAAACTTCGTGAAGTTCAAGTCTTTCGATTCTCCCAATCTCAGTCACCAAAATTTTCCTCCGACTCAAAACCATCGCCAAGCAACACCATCTTTTTAGGGGTTTTGAGTCAACAACTTCTAGAATTTGTGTGCAGATTTGGGTAAGGGCATGCTCTTTGTTGGTTTGCTTAGTTTCATCATGTGAAATCTCAACTTCTTCACGTCTGATTGTTGGAGAGGCTTCAACATGAACTCTTGAGCTCCTTCCTCTAAGCATCTGCATTGTTCAAAAACGAAAAAATCGGAAGGACTAATCATGTGATCAAACAGAATAGTTACTATAATGATATAAAAAAAAAAAACAGAATAGTTACTATGATAATATGAACGAGATTTAAGTAGGAGCACTAACTTCTTGATTCGAGTTGGAACATTCTCAGACGACACTATCACTACGGGTATCTCCTTCAAGTCCGACGACTCCTGTCACGAGGGATAATAAAAAGGGCAAGTATACAAAAAGATTTCATCAACTTAACAAATTTTGTAACATGGTAGGATGCTTTCAATTGTGAGGGGTTGCTGTGTAGTGAGGTGCACAGCACCGTGTTGCACACTTCCAAGCCGTCGGATCGTGCATCTGACGGCTCAGACTCATCTCGGCAACCAACGATCGAGAGTCATTCATTGCCGAGATGAGATTTGAGCCGTCGGATGCACTATCCGATGGCTCAAAGGTGTGTAGCACGGTGCTGCGCACACCACTGCATAACACCATCCCCCAATTGACCGAAATGACTGACCAATTCAGGAATGAAGGATGAAAAATAGTCCCACAAAGGCTAATCAATCTGACATTTCATTTATTTGTTGATGTTCAAAATGGCTGTCTCACCTTGATTTTTTTAAGCAGTTCATACCCGGTCATGCCTGGCATCCAGTAATCAGTAATGATCAGATTTATAGACTCCTGCAAAAGTAATTAATTTTATAGATGTCAGAGCAAAAATTTGATAGTGAAAAAACTCAAGAACAAGTAGGTTAGTATTTTTAGGCAAAAGTGTAAAAGGATTAAAATAAATAATAATTTCATTTTTTAATTTCAAACGGTAACATCTATTGTTTCACTTTCACTTTTAAAAAAACAACTAACATTTTTTTACTATTGATGCTGTTTGGAAAAAAAAAAATTGTACTGCTCACTTTCAGTTTCAAAATCAGCAGCAACATTTTGCTTTCACAAGAAAAGTAAATGCAAACCCAACATTAAAAAGAAAAAGGTAAATACAAAAAGAATAGAATATGCTTAAAACAAAAGAAGAAAAAGAAATAATAAAAACTTGGTCCCGGGCATCTATCATTATTCCCGCAACTTTCAAATTTGGGGTTTGAAGGTTGACGGGAGGTAACAAATGTGTAGATAGAGAAGGTAGATTTGAAGGTTGAGTTAAATTAGTTTGGTGTTTGCTGTCTCTGCTGGAGCACCTAAAAACTGTTAGAGATAACTTTTGGTGTTTGTTACCTCTACTGGAGATGCTCGATCTTACATAACATAATTTCAAGCAACATTTAAGTTTCAAGTCTAATGTACTATATGATTGATAGAAGCAAGATTTCCAGGGAGAAAATTTTGCCGATACGTTTTTAGTGCTTAGTTTTGGACTAATAATCTTATAGATTAATTTCCATTTTGGCCTTCGTTTAACTTTTTTTGCCTGTAAATAGTTTTGCATCAATTTTTTTTGAGAATTATTGGTACGTCTCAACTAGAAGAATTGGACAAATAAAAAATATGAACCACATCAGTTATAGTTTAGGGAATGGGAGGGGCTGTAATGCACTGCGGCCATTCTGACCGTCCATCTCGGCACGGACTGCTTGGATTTAATTCAAACTCTTACAAATTCTAGCCGTTTATTATTCAGATGAAAATCCGAGCCGTCTATTGCCGAGATGAACGGCCGGATTGGCCGCACTACACGTATAGTGCAGGGGGTGCACTACAGCACCCCCGGGTCACAGTTTAGGTAGCAGCAAGGTAGCAGGTTAACAACCAGTCAACCAGAGAGTTCGCCGCCTCCCCATATAATTGAACTCCAGACCTCTCTAGAAGGCAAGGGTACAACAAAACGTGCTAAAAGCCATAGCTTGTACTCTCTGTACTCACTGGAGCAATAAATGAATTTATGGAATCTTATCTATCCAAAAAGTTTAATCTTGTTTTCCCTATCCCTACCAAAAAGATGGAAACCCAACACTTAAGCTTTTGGTTTTTGGTTTTCCTTACTCGCCCTTGAAGTTCTTGATCCAAACACAATTAGAGTACAAGTTTGATGGACGACTTACCCTGTTATTGATGGTATGTTGTCCGTCTCCTAGGCCCAATAATTCCATTGCTCTTTGCCCGTTCTCTGCGGTGGTCACTGCGTTAACCAACTTTCATCAGCCGCCAAATTAAACATATTTTCCAATTACTTTTTTTTTTTTTCATAATCGGATGTTTGGGTCGACTTGTGCGCACTTTGACTAATTTCGGATCCCGAACCCCCCTCCGTTAGTCCCAAAATTTGCAATGTTTGACCTTTTTGAGCGTTTTGAATGCGAGAGAACTCACGGAGAACAAGCACTTGAAAACAAAGACGTACGGAAGGAAAGAATTATGGGAACAAGTAGGAAGAATACTAGATTAATAAATTACCTTTACAGGCAGAGTTCGTGAGTAGCCTTTCAATGAGTTTTCTATCCACCAAACTGTCATCAACAGCTAAAACATGTGGCCTCTCCTCATTATCAACCGTAGCACCCTTGATCGACGTCGGCGGCGACGAACTCGACGAACACGCCATTTTCTCCTTCTCAAAAGCAGAAGAGAAGAAGCTGTCGACCGAAAGAAAACAAGACGCAAAACGAAGAGTGAAAGAAAGGTTTATTTTAGTTTAAGGAACAGGGGAAACGCATGTGTGTGGTGTGTGATGTTTATGTAATGTATATATTATCTCTGCCTCGTTTATGTGTGTGCAGAGGTAAAAGTAAGGGAGAATTTTTCCCAAGTCCACTGTATCACTTTCAAAACCCACTAAGTCCATTTCTAAATTCTATAACCCCTTAGGTCCACTAACTTATTAGTAAGGATATAATAAACCTGGTTAGTCTAATATACCCCTGCTTCCAAAAAATCTTTTGTCCCGTTTCCTTTTTTTCCTCCATTCAGTTCCGTTTTTTCCTCCATTCAAACCTAACATCCCATTATAAAACCCATCACCCCTCCCCCCCCTTCCCCCCCCTCCCCCCCTTTTCCAGATGAAAAAAACTCAGACAAAACACTAGATTGTCGTTGCCTTCTCCCACGTTCTCGTCGAGATCTTCGTCGTCAGCCCTTCTTCGGCCTTCTCCCTTCTTCGGCGTCAGCCCTTCTTCGTCGTCGTCGGCTCTTCTTCGTCGTCGGCCTTCGTCGTAGTCGTCGGCCTTGTTCAGTCGCGATCATTCACGTCGGCCCTTCTTCGTCGTCGGCCTTGTTCAGTCGCGATCGTTCACAAACGGTATCAACGGTCGAACCAGTTCACCCATGTTCGTCTCTGTCGCCTAGTCGCCTTTGATTCGCCCTCGCTTCAGTCCGACGCCGTCGCCGTTCTTCGCCTTCGTTTCTCCATCGCCTTCGTCAGATCCTACGTCACAATCGATAAACTTGGTATGTTTCTCTTCGTATATAGGGTTATATAAATGGTTTGGCTAAGTTAATTTAGGGTTTTGATTGTGAGTACATGTGCTTATATCAATTTTTGATCCGTTAGGGTAAATTCCCCTGAATTTCCCCAAAAAAATTCAGTACAGGTAATGATTTTTGCTTATATGTATATATAGTTACTGATTTAACGTTATAAATGATCTACTGTCTTGTGAGAAATTGTATATGATGTTGTTCTGAAATATATAGGGTTATATATGATTTTCTGTATAACTTTTAATAGTAATGCAACAATATATATGGTTATATTCAGGTTTATAAGCCGCTGCGCGGACCTATTCAATAACGTAAATTTAGTAGTTTATTAGTTTTCGTGTATAAATATATGTTATTTTTATTTGTACATACTAGAGGCACAACCAACAGTAAAGCAGAGAACGCATTTTATGAGTCATGAGTACCACTAAACCTTTTTGGAAAATGAACTCAGTATTTTGTCGAACTAGATGGTACATTGTGCAACATGTACATATCACTGCATCTGTTATTTTATTGAACAGGCAACAAAAGTTCTCGGAGTTAGTATTTTTAGAAACGCAAGACTTTGATAATTATTCCTCATCCTTGATTAAATAGATGTGACAATGTTGATCTTCCTTTCTTTTCAAGGTACAGTTAGTAATGACAAGATTCAAGGGACATTTCTAAAAAAGGATGATCCAATGATACTTGCATTGATGCAGCAAGCAGAACTGCTCAGCTCTCTAGCAGTCAAGGTTAATATGGAGAACACAGACCAGAGTCTTGAAAATGCATGGAAGGTGAGGAACAGTAGGGGTCGGGTTTCTTGTCATTTCGTAGTTCTATTTGTTGGATCGTCCATTGCAAGGAAACTTCTCGAGTTTCTAGGCACACTGGACAGATATTCACTGTCAGTTTAATGCTTCAACAATTTTGAGCAACAAAGCCAATTCATTTATTTCGAGGATGGCTATATATTCGGATCAAGTATGCCGCTGCGCGGACCATTTTAATAATGTAATTATATTGGTTTTATTTATATATATGTAAACAAAATCTCTGTATATGATTTTTGACCTGTTTCTCCTGGTATATATGGTTATATAAACATTGCCAGATATAAAATGCTGGTTTTGTTCTGTTGCGTGCAGTAGGATTAATGTTCTATTTTGCTTTGCACGCTGTTGTTCTGTTGTTTTGTACTGATGTTCTGTTCTGTTGTGGATTGGCTATTGTCTGTCATTTGGATGCTTCTGTTATATATATTTTCAATGACTTGTCAGTAACATAACTTTCCGATGTCTGTTATAACATTATATATTGTGATTGTAACCATATATATGACTTTCCACTAGTTAATATATATGATTACATGTGATTTTGATCAGTCCATCCTTCTTTACACATACAAAACTTTATGTTTCCATATGTTTAATTTTTCCATTGTACGTGCAGCAATGACAGATCCTAAAAGAAGAGGAAAAGAGTTGGTACCTGTGGCGTACGCAACAGACATTCGTCCGTTAGCGATATATGAGGCAAGAAGATCAAATATGAGAATAAAGGAGAGATTAGGATGAAGAATAGAAAAAAGTTGGGGGGTTGTTTTGTTTTTCCTTATTCATGCTTAAAATATTGAAATTGTTTCTTTTGGATTATGGATAAATAAAGAGTTTAGTTGTTTTGTGGACATCAGGTGTGTACAGTTTTACATGTTAACGTTATATAACCTTATATAACGTTCTATATTCTCCTTTCCAGGTACACTGCTGTTTTATAGACATCAGTTGTGTTCAGTGTGACATATTAAAGTTATATAACGTTATATAACTTCCTATATTCTTCTTTTCAGGTACACTGTATATAACGTTATTGTACTTATATAACAATATATATTCTCCATTTTTCATTGTATTGCAACATCATATTATAACCACTGATAATCTGTATCATTTTCATGGTATTGCAACAGCATACAAATGTTAGATGTTCCATATTAACTTTGATATAATGTTATATATGACCAGTAGACTTGTGGAAGGTTATATATCATGTTTTCACCAATCATGTTCGGATCAATTAGGCCGCTGCGCGGACCATTTCAATAATCTAATTTAATTGGTTTTATAGAGATATCTAAACTAATTATGTTCTCTTCTTTTCTCAAGTACCAAAAAATAACGCAAGTATCAAATCTCTTTCCTTTCCTTTTGTTTTGTTTTTTCCAAGTGTAGTATTAGGTCAATTTTTCTTGGTTGTGTTTGGGCTATGCCTCAAGCACTCTTTCTTGTCTTCATTCTTTTTATTTTTTTGCTCATACAGAAACAACAGTATTATTCTGTCATGTGTATCCCTTGAAAAATGAACATATGACATTATATAAGGTTAAACCTAAACAACCAAAATCATTTTAGGTTTGCATCCTTAATATCGTTATATGTGGTCTAACAGATCACCTTATATGAATTGGTCCGCGCAGCGGCTTAACAGACCTGAACATATAATGTTATCTGTGCAGCGCGTTAAATGTAAGTATCTAACGTTAAATATGAACGGATGAACGAGTATATAACGTTATATCTCTTTCTCCCTCTTTCTCTCTGTCGCAAAACTCCCTCCTTCTCTCTATCCCAAAATCCCAACGTAACTGCCGTGATTGTAGTGAAAAAAAGCTGGCAGGGGCATTTTTGACTTGTATTAATTCCTTTTTGGCTTGACAAGGGCTCAGTTTGGCAACACAAAAAAAGAAAAAGAGTAAAAATACATTTTTTTTGTCTAAGCCAAACAAGGCCCTTGTCTGAGTGGACCTAGTGGGTTACAAACTTGAGAGGTGGACTTGGTGGGTTACAAACATGCTATAATGGACCCTAGACCAATTTTTTATAAAAGTAATCGCTATCAGAATCTGCGTCACAGATATTTCGAGATTTTTATAGGTCACCGGGATACGGCAGCAGATGCAGCAGACTGGGGGGGCTTTCTTTCTATTCTTTCTCGCTCTGTATCGATTCGTCTTCCTGATCCTTTCCCCTTCCAATGTTTATTTGCAGAATCGGATCACTATTTCAGAGATCCTATAGGTACAGCTCACAGCTGAGTCCCCACTAGGGATGAAAAACATAACCGAAAAACCAAACCAACCGACCGAACTGAGCAATTTTTCTTAATTTCAGTCGGTTTTATGATTAAATTGGTTTGATTTGGTTTCAAAATTTGGAGAATTTAGAATCGGTTCGGTTTCGGTTTACGAATGTGACAAGCCAAACCAAACTAAACCAAACTGAACCGAACCAATTATTTAAAATTTTGAATTGGTTCGGTTTTGGTATCATTTTTCGTTTATCCTTTTAAAATAATCGGAGCCACTCAAATTGTTTAAATATTTTAAAGGATTTTTGTAAAAAATCAGCTCAATGAGATATTGATAAGGACTTGATTGATTTTTCGTTCAGTTTCCTAACAGAAAAATTGAACAAAGATTGATAAGGCTTTTACTAATTTGAGCTAATTTTTTTCAGGACTCCACAAAAAACGTTTTAAACAAATTAACCATTTCCGATCACGTGGGACGGCACCCCAAAGTTGGTCCCACACAACTTGTTATACATTTGCTGGTCTCTTTTCATTATTTCAGACATCTTAAAGTATTGTCCATGTTTTTTAATTTATAATATAGTTGTATGTAATAAGGATCTTATTTAATATATAGAGGTGGCAAATGGGCGGGTTTGGGCGGGTTTGGACGGGTTGAAACGGGTCACGGGTCAAATATGGGCGGGTCAAATATGGGTCAAATAGTAAACGGGTTGAAACGGGTCGGGTCGAATGTGGGTCAAGTCAAACCCAAACCCGCCCGACCCGACCCATTTTTCCTTCTTTTTTTTTTTTTGGGGGGTTCCCTACCAGAAAATCAGAAAAGTAATTTTTTCCCCTACATTCTTTTTGGGAGATTCAGTTAGGCTTAAAAGTCGAATTGGCTTAAAAATGTCGAAATCCAGTTTTACTTTATTTTTGTCTAGTACCTTTCAGGAACAAAAGAAGTATTGAAGCAATTAAACGCTAAAAAAACTTTAAAAAATCAGGTTTTTACTTCTTTTTTTCCATTTACCAATAGTAACGTAACTCGCCGGAAATAATACCACCGATGAGCGGCCTTACTGGATCTCAAAAAAATCTCCAACAATACAGATGGAGACGGGGAGAGAGAGAGAGATGTCGGGGAGAGAAGGTGGTGGTCGGACGGTCCAAAAGTGGTGGAGGTGGGGGCTGTCAGGGGTGGGGAGACGAGGAGAGAGAGAGAATATTTTGTTCAAAAATTTGGGTCAAATTGATTTTGAAACAAAACACTGAAACAGAAAGGAGCGGGTTTGGGCGGGGGCCGTCGGCCAGTTTTGCATTTTTTCACGTGGACTAGTCTACAAGATCTTTGGGATTTATTAGTGTGGGTCTTTTAAGTCCAACCCATATTGAACCCATTTTTAACCCACCTAAACTCATATAAATATGGGTTGATATGGGTTCAACCCATATAAACCCATTATATAATATGGACGGGTTGGGTTGGGTTATAAGTGGGCGAATTTGGGCGGGTTACAAAATATGGGTTGGGATTGCCACCTCTATTAATATATGTCAATTAGTTAAACATTGAATATTTTCAAAATTAGAGAAGGTGATTTTTAAAGTGCCACGATAGCCCATAAAAGACAAGAAATTTGGGATGAATGAAGTATAGAAAGGCACTACATTAACATATCTCTCTCTCTCTCACCCTAGCCTCCTCCCTCCCCCCAGGGTTTTACAACCTAATAGGATAGCGAAAGGGGAGGGATTTCTCCCCCTCGTGGGTGTTTTTTTTGGGCTTCGGGTTGGTGCTATGCAGTAAGATGCACAGCATCATACTGCGTACCTCCGAGCCGTCGGATCATGCATCTGACGACTCGGATCTCATCTCGGCAACCAACGATCGAGAGCCATTCATTGTCGAGATGAGATCCGAGCCGTCGGATGCACGATCCGACGGCTCAGAGGTGCGCAGCACGATGTTGCGCATACTACTGCACCACACCATCCCCCAATTTGTTTTTCTTCTCCCGATCCTAGATTTGGGAGTTTTTCTCTCTCTCTTTCTCCTCCATTTCTCCCCATCCTCCTCTGTGTGTTGCCGCTAGTGGTCGGCATCTTCTTCTCTCGATTTGAGAGTTTTCCTCCCTCGCCGTTACATCCCATCCTCCTCTTCCTCCCCTAATCCACCAGCCTCCAGTCCCTTATGTTTGGCGGCTCATGGTCGTCGGAGGTGTGGGTTTTTGTAGTCGGGTTTGCTTGTGGTCTTGTCGGGATGGAGCTCTAGCCTAGGGATAGTTTGTGACGGTGTGGGGTTCTTACAACTCGTCGTAAATCGGTGCGACTCGGTGGTGGGGCTACATCCCAGGGTGACTCAGTGGCTGATTTTGACTAGTTTTTTCTTTTTGTTTCCATTTAGAATATTGTTGGGTATTTTTGTTTTCTTCTGATTCCTGAATGTTGGTGGATTTTTATGTTTTCCTAGGTGTGAGTTTATTTTTGGGTGACGTTGAGCTAATGGTGTGGTGCACTGCGTGATTTGTATAAGGATTTTGAAAGTGTAGGGGGTTCCTTTGGAAGTCTACCTGCTTGAGTCGCTATTTATTCCTTTAGTTAAGGATGATAGTTTCTTTTTTTTTTTTTTTGATAGGCAACAAAATTTTATTGAAAAACTTGACAAATGGTACATCAAGTTGGGGAAAGGGAATTCAACAAAAAGTTGGATGATAATCTCTCTTTATTTGTAAGGTTATTTTTCTATCAATGGAATTCCTATTATTTTGATTAAAAAAAAAACAGAAGTATAGAAAGGCAAAATAAGCAAGGAATTAATAGTCAAATGTGAATGGCGGCTCCGACTTGTGGTCGAAATTATGGTTCAAGTATTAATCAAACCGATGCACAACTTTTGTGGGTCGTATTTTTGTTGCACACATTAATGCTTCGAATCTTTGAGTGTTTAATTTTAGTTAAATGGTGTGAGTTTTTTTTTGAGATTAAAAGCTGCAGAGGTCAATACTCCTATAGTCGTCTATGAATACTAGGAAGCAGTGGTGTAGTTAGGAATATATATTAGTGGGGTATTATGAAATAGAAACTTCAACCTTCGACGATATCCGAACGACAACTCACACACCCATGAGGTGATGGTCGTTGGTAGTGGCGTAGCCAAGAATATACATCAGTGGGGGCATTATAAATACAAAATCTCTAACGATAGCCAACTCCCGACGACATCCCACCGACCCATGACTTGATGGTTGTTGGTGATGCGGCGTGATTTTCATGTTGGTTGTTACATCATGTTACAAAGGAGAGTTTTTAAGTTTTGGAGTACTATTTTGTTCACTCCTGCACCTAAACACTAGGTGAACATGTGCGTATTACTCACTGTCCATGCTGGGTGAAAATTACTCACTCTTCAATAAATTCACCGAATCTTTACTTTGATATGATTGCAGGCTGGGTGAAAATTACTCACTCTTTAATAAATTCACCGAATCTTTACTTTGATATGATTGCAGACATTGATTTTGTGGAGCTTATTTGTGTAACAATTCAAACAAGTCATTCGTATTTTAACAAGTATTTAATCTAATAACATGTGCTTGCTTTAAATATTTGGTAAACTCAAACTACCAATTTCAAAAAAAAAAAAAAAAGGTGCAGTGGGGGTGGGTGCCCCCAGGGAATAGAGTGGCTCCGCCACTGGTCGTTGGCGACGTGATGGTGCCTCACGTCTTGCTGCAAAAGAAACGAATGAGAGTTTTAAGCTTGTTTAGAGTGTTGTTTTGTTCACCTACCTAAGAAATATGTGAAAATTACTCAAATTAGTCCACCTTGGGATTTTACTTTGATAAATAAAAAACATACATTTTAGGGCTTGATTTTTAAACAATTCAAGCAAAAAAATAGTTGACCCAAATATCTATTAGTATTTGATCAAACAACACGGGTCTTACTTTAGACCAGGAGATGCAGTAATAAAGAGAGCGAATAGGGTAGCTTTGGGTAGAAATGCTACGGGAATGAGTAGACCTAAATTGACATTAGACGTTGTGGTGCACAAAAATTTGAGTATAGTAGGTTTGTGTGAACAAGTGGCCATTGACAGAGCTCAATGGAGAAAAAAGATTCATGTAGCCAATCCAAGTGATTGGGACATAAGGCTCGGATTGGTTTGGTTTGGTTTGGTTAATCTAGAAAAAAAATTGAATGATTAGATCATTAATGGATTTGCAATGGATATTTCTTTTTAATGAAAGATTAAAAGATTAAGACTTAAAAAACAAAAGGTTTAGATCATTAGGGTGAGACACTGTATGAATACCAAATAAAGTTGGTAATGTTCATCTTACGTACTATTTTTTAGTGAGTGAACAAAACATCAATCGTTTTGTTCTTTCTCGTTTGTATCAGTTAGATGATTAGTTTGACTTTTTCTAAATTATCTGTAATGAATTTTGTTGTGTAAGTGCCGTTAGACTTTATCAATACAGTACATCTCACTTTTGTCAAAAAGAAAAAAAAACATCCTTAGATATGTGCGTATTTGTGCGAGGGAACGAATTATCTAATTAATGATAATTAAATATTTCAAGTAAATACTAAAACTAGAAAATAAAAACAAAAAAATCAGTGGGGCCCCCACTGGTTCCCATTTGTGGCAAGGATCGAAATCTTGTCGCCGGAAGATTCATCCTTGGACAAATGACTTTGTCAAGATTATCTGAGCAGAACCCTTGTTTTTGTTTTTTTGGGATAAATATCCAAACATATCCTTAGCATATCTAGTCGAGAGAGAAATTTATTCACGGATTGTTCACGTAGCGGTGAAATCATAGTCGTCTATTCGCGCAATTAATGGTTGAGATTCATTTTGAATTTTGACCGATAAGAATTAATTCTTGCCGGTAAGAATTGGTTTCCAATCTAGACCATCCAAAAATACTTTGGACGCGCGCAATTGAGCTCTGTAACTCTGAGTTCACGGAGCCCTCCGTAAAAAAGATTTTATGTCTAGTCAGATGCATATTCTTGTTTGATTGTCAGTATCGCAGAATATCGCGAGATCTTTTATTTTATAGTATCTTTAAAACATGTTCTTTGATGTTTTGATCTATTTCTTCACTTCTTCCTTTTCGGTCCAAGGCACGTGCACAAATAAGATAAAAAATACCCGTTCCAAAATCCAAGCTCACTTTTTATCTCTCTAGTGCCCTAATATTCCGAAAATGATATACATACCGACCAAAACGTAGGGAAACCGTATTGACGGCCGCGTCGGGCCGTCTCCGGTCACCGGACGGTTGATCTGAGTCATCCAAAAATTCTAGAAGGAAAAAAAATTGAGGGGGCCCACGCGGAAATTAACAGCATCCAATGTGTGTAGGGTGCTTGATTTATGTATATTCACGAAAAATAGGGTGTTTAGATCAAGCACCCTACACATATCGGATGCTATTAATTCCCGCGTGGGGCCCCCTCGGTTTTTTTTTATAGAATTTTTGGACGGTTCGGATCGACTATCCGGTGGCCGGAGACGGCCCGGCATGGCCGTCGGTATGGTTTCCCTAGGGAAACCGTCGGTACTCACAGCAGTACTCCTAATATTCTCACTAGTTTCTCTCTCAATCACATTCCACTTCTTTTTAATGTTGATGGAGCAGTGAATAAAAAAGATGGTGCGGTTGGTGTCGGCTTTGTTGCCCGTGATTATTTGGGGTGCATTCTCGGAATGTGATCTATTCCCTTTGTCTGCACTTTTAGCCCACGAACCACTGAGGCACTGGGATTTCATGAAGCTCTGATTTCGGCTCTACAAAAAGGTTTTTCAAGTATTATCGTGGAAGGCGACTCGGCTCAGATCGTCCAGGCTCTTACCCAGGTTGGAAAAAAAAAAACTCAGATTGTAGCTCTGTAATTTCAGATTGTTTAGAGCTTATGATGTTATTTTCATCCTATATTTTTATGTATGTTAAACGTTATTGTAATAGGGTAGTGCATTTGCTCGCTAGGCAATCCCTATCGGGCGCTCGATTAAAAAATTGTGGGGTCCTGTCCCCCAATGGATTACTAATCTTGCCCTGGATGATGTTTGGTCCTCGGACCACATTTTGATTGAGTAAATTGCACCCGGTTTCCATGAAAAAAAAAAAATCACATTCCACTACTTTTTCTTAGCGTCTCTCTCTCTCTCACACACACGCCCCCTAGGACACATGCACATCTCCCTTTTAACTAAAAACAGAGAACATTCTATACATAAAGCATGAAAAAGCAATAATTTTAAGTACCATGAAGAATTACCCTAAAAATGTCCTGGAAAGAGAAATCACCGGTTCAAATTCACAAATACCCGTATTGCTATAAATAAAAAAAAACCTTGAGATGCGAAGAAGCTTCTGGAGCCAAGCACCACTATCTCCACAAATACTGCTTGGAAATTTGGAATACCCGGCCATTTACCTACTCGATCAAGAGTATTTCCAAAGAGCAAATTAACTTAGCCATTTAATGCACGACCAACCAACAATTTCCCCTTTCTTTCAATGCATGATATGCATCCACACATGGGCAAAAACCCAACAATTTTGAGTCTAAAAAAACAAAGAATTTTTTTCCCTAAAGGAGTACAATGTCTGATAAGTTTTTGAAAATAACATTTTACTCGATCTGTGGGTTACGAACTAGTTTGTGTGCAATATTTCCTTTCGGTTTACGTAGAGCTACAAATGAACAGAGTTGAGCCGAGAGAATGGCTCTTCGGGGTGATCTCTGGGTTGTTTTGGTGGTTTAGGTTTTTATCATCTTATGTTGCTAGCCCCCTTAATGATTGGGCTGGCCCAATAGCCCTCTTTCTGGCCTATTTCTATTGCCGTGCGAATCCATCGGAGGGTTTAGCAATTCTTTATGGGCTGTCAATACTAACTATGTACCCACACCTCTATCCCCACCAACGTTCGCTCCGTTTTCTAAATATGTTTGTCATTCTTTATTATAACCCCCCATATATATCCCAAACCATCGATACTAGGGTTTTGATGCTCTCTTCTCTAAATTATCATCGGCTTTTCGCTAAAAAACGGTAAAGAATATATGTTGTTATGGGCTTGTCAGAAGTACATTTATTTTTTGTTACCATTTCCAAGAGTTTTTTTAGGTGATTTTTTTTCCCTATATATCATACTAATCATAGATGGTTTTCTTTTTGCTGAAAAAAAGAGCTAGAAGGCAAGCAAAACATTTTTAAACTAGCCTAACAGAGCCTAGTTGGTTTTTGGTCTTTTTTTTTTTGGATCCGCTTTTTGGTCTTTTACTCTCATGCTTTTTTTACTTTATGAACCCGAATAAATGCACGGTCAGCATTTTTGGTAACAAATCCTTTTACGTATTTTTTTTTTGTCAACATAATAAATGATTAGTTAAAGAGTTGTAATAGGCGTAAAAAATGTGAGTGGAAGAGTTACCAGTTCATGTGTAGTATTGTCCTTTCAGTCCGATTGCCTTGAAAGATGAGGGATAATAATGTCAAATTTCTATATGATGTTATATCCGATTGCCCTGCCAAGGGATAGTTGCCCACCACTAATTTTGAGCATACCACATTTCGATCATTATACGTACTAGCTATGAAAGCTTCAAAGTTGATGGTACAAAGTTTCAGCCAACCGTGGACGCGCTTTCGCATGGAGTGCTTCTGCAAGAAATAGGCCTTCCGCAGACAGGGCCGGCCCTGAGATTTTAGAGGCCTAAAGCCAATTTTAAAATGAGGCCTAGTTCATTTTAACAAAAAAAATCGTTGTAGGTGCTAATATGAGGTAAAAGTTTGTTTTTTTTTGCTACTAAAAGATAAAGGATTAAACATGCTATTTTAGCTTCCTAATTTAAGTAAGAAAATTATGATATTAGTAAAATATAAATCAAACATAACGAAGTATAGGTCATACAATTTGTTTTCTCTAACAGTTATTTGAACATATTTTTTACTAGTGCTTTTTGAGTGAAAATAAATTTTTTTGGTTTATTTTTAATCAATTGTGTTTCATTTGAAGATTTGATATTCAAAGTTAAAAGTAAAATTAAAAAAAAATATTGGCTATGGTAGTGATTTTCACTCTCCCCTTTTCTGTAACCACATTTTTTTTTTTTTTTCTTGTGATGTGAATTTAAAAAAAATAATATTTCATTTGTATACTCTTTCACACTCCAAAGAACAAAATTGTAATTCACATCACAATAAGACAAAAAAACAGAGTGTAGTTATTAAAATGGGGAGTGTGAAAATAAATTACAAACAAACTTATCAAAACATTTGTGGTATGCAAAAAATTTGAATATTGGTCTTGACTAACATCTACAATTACTAAAGCTTAAGTAGTTTAAAATATAAGAGGTATGCGAGTAATGTACATTATCGATACAAAGATTATTGGCAAGATAAATAAAACAGGAAAATAAGAAGGAAAAGAAAGTTGGCAAAACAATGCCTCTTTAGGGATTTGAACTAGGGACCCGTTGTCCCCATACAATTGCAAACACCACTGGGCTGAGAGCTCTGTTTAGCGAAATAATGGAACAACTTATACATATATTATATGTCGGTATTATATGGACCTCGAGGCCCTACTTTTCGCATAAAATCTCGAGGCCCTACTTTTCGCATAAAATCTCGAGGCCTAAAGCGGCCGCACCTTGAGCTTCACCTCAGGGCCGGCCCTGTCCGCAGACTCCTTCAACTTGATCTTCGACACGGTTGGTGGCACCTCCCAAGAAAACCCTTGCAAAAGCCTAGCCATGAGCATGGCTGTCATTGTGGACTCCAAAGTGACCCCTGGGCAACCACGCCTCCCAATGCTAAACGACAACATTTTCAAATCGGGGTCCATTAGAATTACATTGGAGCCGTCTCTCTTGAGGTGGCACTCTGGTCTGAACTGCAGAGGCTCATCCCAAACTCTAGGGTTGCGCCTGAGATCAGGGCGGCTCAGCAAAACATGGCTACCTTTGGAGATGAAATAGCCAGTGAAATAGCAGTGGAGACCTGGGGGACATTGAAAGGAACGATGGGGTGGAGGCGGAACGATTCTCTCACACATGATTTGACATAGTTGAGTTGTGAGAGATCGGATTTCTGGACCAGTCTATTCCTCCCCACCACTCTGTTTAGTTCCTCCGTTGCTCTTTCAAGTAGTGCCGGTTGTTTTATCATCTCGGCAAGTGCCCACTCCACTGCGTTTGATGGGTTGTCCACAGTTGCTATCATCAACTCCTGAGAATATGAGGGTGATAATGTGCAAGAGTATATGGATCTACATGCATTCACATAACTTTCAGATTTCTTACCAATATTGCATGAAGGGTCCTCTCTCACACTCTTTTCTTGATATTTATGCAACTATATATATATATAAAACCATTCAATTGAGCTGATCGAAACACCCATTTTACATTTTGTTGCATTTCATGTCCTATATATGTCTATTCACATAATTACTTCTCTTCCAAAATGGGACTAGATCCGCTAAACGCCTATGGGTTGCATTTTGTAAACTAAAACCTTGAATTAGTTACTGTCATTTTTCAAAATATATCGTATATAGTGCAAACGATATATTTTGAAAAATGACAAAAACTTTGAAATCAAAAGAGCTCTATAAGCACTAATATGTAGTACATCTCAATTTGAATTCATGAGATTTGAAACCGTAAATTATTAGGATTTCAAAGAAGAAAGATCCGGCAGACCAGTGTTGGAGGGGTTGTTTAGCAGGAAACTTACCCCATTGGATGCCTCGTCTTTGGAAAACCAGTTTGGGGAGGGAGAGATTCTTGTAGCCCTGAAGGATTGCAGCAACTTCAAGGCACCAGGCCCGGATGGCTTCAATTTTTCTTTTGTTAGAAAGGTTGGGATTTTATGAAGGTGTTGGTACTCCAATTCTTCTCAGATTTTCATGCCAATGGAAAGCTTACAAAAGGTATCAATTCTACATTTGTGTCTTTGATCCCTAAGGTTGATTGCCCTACGTCGTTCAAAGAGTTTAGACCTATTAGTATGGTGGGATGGGTTTATAAGATACTCTCCAAAGTATTGGCCAACAGAATTAAATTGCTTCTCCCTTCTATCATTGGGGAGTCCTAAGCTGCGTTTATATGGGGAAAACAGATTTTGGACGGTGTTCTTGTAGCCAATGAGGTCATTCACAGTTGGAAGAACAATCGTTATGGGGGTCTCATTCTCAAAATAGACTTTGAGAGAGCTTATGATTGTGTTCACTGGGGTTTCTTGTTGGACTTGCTTACAAAAATGGGTTTCGGGGAAAAATGGTGTGGGTGGATTAAAGAATGCATCTCATCTGTAACAATGTCTATCCTCATTAATGGCTTTGCTACTCAGGAATTTCAAACTCAGAAAGGCCTAAGGCAAGGAGATCCTTTATCCCCTTTCCTTTTCAACATTGTGGTGGAAGCTTTGAATATTTTGTTGGAAAGAGCTCGGGTCTTAAACATTATCAAGGGTACAAAGATTGGGGCTAATGGAGTTATTTTGTCTCATTTACAATTTGCGGATGATACGATACTATTTTGTAATAATGATAGAGTGGAGTTGGCTAATATAAAAAGGATTCTGAGATGTTTTCAGCTTATGTCGGGCCTGAAAATAAATTTCTCCAAGAGCTCTTTGTGTGGAGTTAAGGTCGGGCAGCAAGATGTCACTGCTCTTGCTCAGGTGATGGGATGCAAAGTAGAGTCCTTGCCAATCAAATACCCGGGGTTGCCTTTGGGTGCAAATCCGAAAAGAATTAAAACATGGGAACCAGTTTTGGAAAGAATGGGTAAAAAGCTGAGTATTTGGAGAAGTAGATTCAACTCAACAGGAGGTAGACTTACTCTTCTGAATTCCAACTTTGGACATCTGCCCATCTATTTTATGTCCCTTTTTAAACTACCAATAGCTGTTGCCAAGGCCATAGAGAAGATGCAAAAACAATTTTTTTGGGGTGACTCTGTTGATAAGAAGAAGTTACATCTGGTGAGATGGAGTAAGGTTGCCAAGAAAAAAGAGCATGGAGGATTGGGAGTGAAGAACCTAAAGATCCAAAACCTAGCACTTCTTGCTAAATGGTGGTGGAGGTTTAGTAAGGATAAAGATGCCCTTTGGGTCAAGGTCTTAAGAGGGAAGTATAATCTGACTCAAAGCTGTTGGCTGCCTTCTCTCCCCAATTCTGGACAGGTTACAAATATATGAAGAGATATTTGTTCCATAGGGAATGCAGCTTCATGTATCGGCACTATAATTCAAGAGGGCTTCAAAGTTCTTGTGGGATCGGGCCGAGATACGTTATTTTGGAACCATATTTGGCTGGGGGATAAGGCTCTCAAGGAAGTTTACCCAAGGCTATTCCGAATTTCTACTCAGAAAGACCTTGTTATTAACGCTGTTAAGGAAGGGGCTGGTGAAGATAGTTGGAACCTACTTTTTGGTAGAAGGCTGTATGAATGGGAAATGCTCCAAAAGGTGGAGTTACAACAAAGATTAAATAGTGTAGCTTTGGACTCCTCTAAAAAGGATGTATTGCAATGGAATTGGTCTACAGACAAAGAATTTCTCGGTGAAATCAGTTTATGGCCGATGGGAGCAGCAGGTGCAGGCCCGAGATGAGGTATTGGGGTCCGTATGGAAGAACCTTAGTCCGCCTAAGGTAGAAATTTTCTCGTGGCTGGCTCTACAAGGAAGGGTAGCGTCCAGGTCGGTGCTCGTGAGCAAGAATATGATTCAGGTGGGTCCATTGTCAAAGTGCCCATTTTGTGCTTCTTTCGAGGAAACCCCTGAACACCTTTGCACTGTCAGTTTTCATGGAATACTTGGTCGCTTATAATGGTGTGGTGGCAGATGCTTTGGGTTTGTCCACCCTCTTTGGCGGACTTAGCTAATTGGTGGTTTGGCACAAGATTTAGAAATTTGGAAAGGCACATTTGGGAGGTGACTTTCTTTACGACCTTATGGTCATTGTGGCTTGCAAGGAACGATCTCATTTTCAACAATACCGCAAGATCAGCTAGCGACGTAGGGGACCAGATTAAGACTAAGGTGGCAATGTGGATGAAAGCTAAGTTCAATATCAAGGTGTACTCAGTGGAGGATTTTAAATGTTTTCTTCATGGCATTCGTAAGCTGAAGCTCTAATTTTGGGTTTAAGGTGTAACACATCCAACCTCCGGCTGGATGTTAATCTTTGTGTTTCCTTTTTTGTGATTGAGCAAGTTCGCTCTTCCTTCTTTTCCCCTCGATCTACCCCTTTCGAGATTTATATAATTGTTTCGTTTGCCGAGCAAAAAAAAAAAAGGCTCTTTAGGTGGAAACCACATCTTACTTTACAGGCTCTAATGTACAGAATATTTAATTTCCTTGGAAGACAAGTATGTACGTGCATCAATTATTTTGAAACCTAATGAGAAGTCTTTTTAACGATGATACACTCTCATGACTTGATTTAAGTATCTAGTAATATTAAAATTGAAGAGTGAAACAATCGCATGTCATGGGGATAATTTAGGAGAAGATGAGTAGATAACGTGATATTTTTTTCTAGGTTATATGCCACGTGCTATAAATGTACTAGCTTACACAGTACTCCGATTGTACTACGCTTAACGTTATACAAGTTTAAACTTTGTTATTGTTGTAATACACTAGAAGTTGTACAAGCTTAAATGTATATTTAGTTACTACTCTAAAAATTGTGCTAGCCTAAAGATTCTTTCAGCCGTACTACACTAAACAATGTACGAGCGTTAATCTTTACTCTAGTTGTACTACACGAATTGTTGTACGAGCAATGTGGCTTTAGTTGTATGTTGTAAGTCTATATAAACCTGCCTCCTATTATCGTATTGAGTGAGTGGTGAAAGTGAGGTTTCTAGAGTGTAAGGTAGGGCTTTTCGATCCTGGTTTTTTGGGGGGGATTGGGTGGAGGAGGAAAAGGGGGCGGATGAGGCAAATACGCTGTATGTGTGTCTAAGAGAGAGAGAGAGAGAGAGAGATGGTGGGGGGAGGATGAGGCAAATACTCTTTGTGTATGCCAGAGAGAGAGAGGAAATCTTACAACCCGAGTGGGTCTTCCGATTGAACCAGACTGTCTCCGATCATCGTCAATCATCTCTGCAAACCATCGTCAATCATCTCTGCAAACCATCGCTATAGTGAGCATGTAACGATCATATATTTTTTAAAATATATTATTAATAATGTATTATTAATAATAATAGAACTCTTTTATTAATAAATACATTTTTTTCCCCTTTCAAATATGCATGCATGCATTTTATTTTTTTTCCTACACACGCACATGCATGCATGCCCTCCACCTCCCTCACCTCACCTCACTCTCTTGCAGTCTTTCTCCTCTCCCACAGCCCACAAATTCCCCTAGCTCACTCTCTCTCCATTCCTTTCCCTCCAAGAAAGCCAAATTCATCCCCCATGGCCCAAAACCAAAAAAAAAAAAATTCCTTCAAGGCTTCACCACCAAGATCAATCCGAATTAATTCGTTCCTATCCTCCTCATACTCCCCCCCCCCCCCCCCCCCCCCCCCCCCCCCCCCCCCCCCCCCGCCTTAAATTCAACCCTATCTCGTCCAATTCAATGTACCCAAGAGATCAAACCTTCATAAATGCCATCTTATCACCTTATTCAAAATTCGCCTATAAATACCCCACCACTTCGGCCACGAACTCATCCCTACACCCTCCACTGAACAGAATTGAGAGAAAAATCGTGGCCAATTGAAGTTCCAAGTTATGGAGTTTTAGAGAGAGAAAGTAAGAGAGAGAAAAGTGGGTTTGTATTCTAAACCCGACCGAAACCCAATTCACCCGTACCAATCACTCCCCTCAACCCCAAGCATCCCCAAACGTCATCCAATTCGAACCCAGGGTCCCCCGATCGCCAAAACCGAAGTCTCCTTCTCCAAATTCAAGTTTCGGTTCGTGAATCAATTCGATCCAATCGAGGTATTATAATCCTATCCAACCACTTCTCTAAGTATATTAAGTGTTTTAATGATTAACCCAATAGCCCAAATGGACCCATGCATCGAAACCGTAGCAAAAGAAAGCAAAAAAATCGATTCCAGCGTTGAACCTTGCGGCCGCAACCTTCGGGCCGCAAGAACTAGTCCGAGTTTGCGGCCGACTGCTTCACTGCAAGTTTGACTAGGTCAAACCTCGCGGCCAGGACTCCCACTGCAAGGTCTGTACGGTTTTGTTTAAAAATTGTTTCAAATCGACTTTTCGACCTTCCGAACTCCATTTTTGACACCCGGACTATTTTTCCTAGACTCCTCACACCTCAAAGATCATACCTTGTTAAGATCATAATTTTTTTAATTACTTATTTACGAATTATTTATTCGTTATCTTTCAAGATTTTGCAAACGAAAAATCTTTACGACCTTTTAAACCATGTTATTGTTGCCCAAGTTTTTTTTTTTACTCTTTACGTACTGAGGACGAAACGTTGTTAATCTCAACATATTTTATTTATTAGATTAGTTATTAACTATTCATTTTACTTTTGACAACATCTTTAGTTAAAAATAATCCCGCGACTCTCCGAACCCAACTTTTGTTACTCAAACATATTGTGTAGGACCTTTAGGACTCCTATTAAGGTCATGATAATTTTTCAAATATTTTTTTTCTATTTAATGTATAATATTAGTTGTTAATCAATCTAATTTCTTAAAAAATTATTAATGAGAGCCTAAATTTTTTTTAAAAACTTTTAAGATAAAAGCTTCCGTCTTCATTAACTTCTTGGACATACAAGATTAAGGGCAACGGCCCCTTTCATAAAATGTTACGTGATTTTCTATGCTTGTTATTTATTTCAATTACCAATGTGATTATTGAATATTGCTCTGACTCTTGATTTATATGCTAGATTGGACCCTAGAGACATGGGGTGGTATGCGAATAGGATTCACATAGACGAGGCTATGTTAATGGAAAAATGGTAAAGTTTTGGAGTTGTGAGATTGTGAATTTGATTTGGACCATTGCAATGGTGAGGGTGACCTGTTGGGCCTTGTGTTGAAAAGGGTGACTTGCAGGGCCCGGTGATGTTATTGTGGTGACCCTAACGTATGGTACGCCATGGGAAGTTCCAAAGGGTAATCGTGCCTTGCAAGGCCAGCAAATGGGATTGTCCCATGACACGGTCATAGTTAGTGGCTTAAGAATGGTGCGACCCTAATGTATGGTACGCCATGGAAAGTTCCAAAGGGTAATCATGGCCCTCTGCTATGGTCGTAAATGAATTCATGCGAAGTACATAAATTAGGTGAATTCATTTAGGATCCCGGTTGCAGGACAAGCAGGGGGGGGATTTTCCATGACACGGTCATAGTTAGTGGTTATGGGAGGCAAGGATATCGTGGATGAGATCTTAGATTTCACGTAGGGTTAATGGATAGTAATAAATCGGTTTATGTGAAAAATCTCTGTTTTACTTTTTCGCATCATTAGTATATTGTTTGCTTGCTGGCTTTAAGGTAAGAGGGGTTGTTGGGTTGGATTATACTACGGGGTGAACTCTATCACTCAGGTACGGATTGCCTGGCATCCGTGCCAGATTTTGCAGAAAACCAAGAAGAGACACAGAACCCTGAAGGCGAGCAATTTATGCAGAGGAGAATCCAGAGGTGGGAGCTGAGCCAGAGTACACTTGGGATCCGTATCAAACTTAGAAGTCGGCTCTGTTATTTTGTCTATTTTATTACCACAAAGACTATCTTTCGTATTTCCACAGTGGGTTGTAATAAATGAATCTTATGTTGAATTATCCGTCATGGGTTTTTGAACTTTAATTTAGTAAACTTTCAGAAAATTATATTTAATGCCTCTGATTTTTATTCCGAAAATCGGGGCGTTACAGAGCTCCTGTGTCACTGCCAACCCGAGTGTATCCTTGCTCACTAGCTCCGCACATGTTTGCCTTGGTCAACCTTCGATCCCTGCAAGTCTGCTATGTCAATCTTCCATTTCTGCCACTTCCCTGAGCCTCCTGCCACCACCGTCAGCTCTCCCCAGGTCTCTTCTCTGCCACTCATCCATTCCCGTTCCAATTCCTGGCTTCCCGGCCAGCATCTCCAAATCGATCTATTACTTATAGCAAGGGCCTGTGTCAGTTACCAGACGAGCAAATCCGCTCGAATGTAAAGTCTTTTTGCTTACTAGCTCATAACAGATCATCACAGAACATCCTCGCTGCTTGCAAGCCATTTCCCAACCCTAAACCATCCTCCAAACACCTGATTCCTGCTCGACTAGCGCAATCGCACCTGCCTAGGAGCCTCCAATCAGAAAACGGAGTGCACGGTTGGATCCGGAACGTCGAGATATTCGAAATCGACTACTCGCACGCACACAATGGAGTCCGAACAGCTCATAAATCGCGAAAAACAAATCTGACCTGTGTGGCATTGACCTTGCTGATTGTACCATTTACCCCTGACCCATCTGATGTGGCGTGCTCCAAATGGCCCTGCAACACTGAATCATTTCCCCGACAGCTTTTCCAACCCACTGACCGCTTCACGTGCGGCCTCCCTTTTTTTTTTTTTTTTTTCTCTCCTCCTTTTGATAAGAGAGATATACTATACCAAACCACTACACTATTTACTACATTTTTCGTGGAGCCCACTCAGGATTTCACAAAAATACAAAAAAATATCCACAAATTTTAAAATAATATTTTATGAGGCCCTATAAAAAATCAGCTCTAACGGATATTGGTAAATATTATTTCTAGGTTCGTATGTCCGAAACTGCGCAGTTGAGCATTTTCGCTCTTACAAATCTAGAAATAATACTTACCGATACCCGTTAGAGCTGATTTTTTACATGGCCCCCTAAAATATTATTTTAAAATTTATGGATATTTTAATGTATTTTTTGTGGGACCTGAAATGAGCCCCAACAAAAATGTAGTGGATGGTGTAGTGTACCTAGACTTATTGTTCAGATAACACCTGGTACGAGGAAAAAAGGGGGAAAAACGTTTTGATGAGTGCGTGCGCCACACGCCCGACTAGATCTGACGCGCATGGCACGCGTGCTTACGCCACAACCTCGCCTTCCGGACACGGTTGATAGAAACCCGAAGCGTAGGGCTAGATTGTCGTCAGCATAATAAACCGGCAAGACCGGGATCGTTCCCACAGAGAATCGGATGAAGCTTAATCGGATTGTAGGTGTTTAAACGATGGTTTACGGCCTTCAAGGCGGCCAACTAGGATTGCTTTGAAAAGTGGAAAATATGAAAGTTGAAGACTAGAAACGGGTTTGATAAACTAAAAGAGGCAAGTCTCGAGATCTTCTTACCCTTGACAAAAGCTATTACCGGTTCTCGAATATAACTCAGGCGAGAGTCACGACCGCGTGCTCACGCCCGGAAGATTTTACTTTATTGATTAAGTTAACAAAAGAAGTGATATCTCGGAGGCGAACCAACTTGGTTTTAATATTTGTCGAACACTTAGGAGGCCACTAGGCCTCGGTAAGTCACTTGCCGAGACCGCTCGACTAAGATTCTTACCAAGGGGTTAACACTCCTAATTTAGACCAAAAGTGCAAGTTGAGCCCTGTTCCGGAAATCATGCTTTAAAGCCCGAAGGTTTCGAGAACCCAATAACAACCTAAGTTCCCGGGAAAGATTATCCCGAGACTTAGCCAAACGACTACTCAACCATACTTAAAACATAAATTAAAGCAAGAGAAAGAGACATAACTTTTATCCGACAAAAGCGAAAATAAACTTGAGTTTAACCACAATCTAAACCGTACGAACAACTTTAATACACGAGAAATTATCAAACGTAAAAGACTTACAAGTGTTCTTTGAGCAATTACACTAGAAAGCTTGGTAGAGCTTTAATGGAGGAGAGAAGAAATTAAAGAAGACTTAAGGTAAAAAAAAGACAAGAGAGTAATGGAGGAGAGAGAGGTCCTATATTTATACAAAAAGGCCACTCTCTCTCACAACAAATATCTAAAAAGGTGATATTTCCAAAAGTGGAAGGCTCAAAAAGCAACAAATATCTGATCGGAGGTCTCCCGTATTGATACGGATCTAGAGAAAGTATCGATACGGCGCTGCTATCTCCAAAAACCCATTTCCCACGTAACGCCTCCGTATCAATACAAATTTGGGCTGTATCGATACGGAACAAGCTGTATCCCCACTAAACAAATGGTATCGATACGGCTCAAATCCGTATCGATACGCGCGTGCTAACTCCAGAATCTCAGGCCAGCCTCCAATGCTTGACACCCGACGGCTTCTTGGCTTGCCCGATACCTCATTCTTCCAATCTTGATCACTTGGGCACAAGTTCCACCGGGCATAATTGAATGAAATCACTTGAGGTTTGAACTTGCAATCAAAACACGCCTTTTAAGGGCGTTTAGCCTGAAACACTCAACACACTACCTCAAGAGCAAAATGGCATAAAAAAGACGAAAAAGCATACAACCGCCACAAATAGGGAAACCTTTAGCACCACAATCTAACGATCTTAGGTGCTAATCAACGCGCCACATTTTACCGGTGCGTGCGGCCTCTTTCGGCCACCTCTGGTGACTTTCCAAGCACCCTTGTGATCGTCTCTCCAAGACGCATCTAACCCTGTGCTCCAAACTTCAATCCAAGAAACTACGAGTACGGGCTTTTCAAAAAACATACCTCGCCGCCGACTTTGATTGGCCATGACCCCGACTCGGACCCCGCACCCTCGAGCATAAGCACGCAAATACAACCAAGCACAAACACGAGAGATGCGAGGAAAAATTCCGTATATGTATTAATCACAAAACAAATACAATATACATGAAAAAACCTCACGGGCATGCCAAAACCCGGCTGCCATCACTCCTCTCTCTCTCTCCTTCACTCCGGTGGCTCTCCGACAGTTTCTCTGGGCATCTCCGAGTAGCCCCGCTTTCCCGTTGGGGGAGCTCTCAACCGGCTCACACTCCCTTACCCTCTCACTGTCTCACTCTGTCACGCCCCGCCCCGCAAACGGCACCCCAAGTGGGCCCGAGTCGGCGCGACCACGTGGCATTCCACACAGAAGACTAAATCACACCTCACAACCTGTCAGAAATAAACACCCAGCGGAAGACTTATCACCTCAATATAAATATGAGTCAACGTATTGACCAACCAACTACTACTTCAATTACAATACTCTACAAAATTTCATACTTCAACATGTCCACCGACAGCTTAATTACAACTTTAAATAAATCAACTACTTAGTTCACCACCAACAACCAACTCGCTCATCAACATCATCCAACGCTAACCCAAACACTCCTCAACACGATGACCAGTAGTGGACCCACTCTAAGCAACCTGCTACCTAGCAGACCAAAAAGGAAAGCCAGAGTGTGTAAGATATAGAAACGCTCAATATAATACCACAATATCCGAATGAATATCAACAAGAATACACATTACCAGCGTAACTGAAATACTTGAATGTATACAACAGTTGTAACCAACTTGTCCACATGCAAAACAACATGAATATAATCACATCACATCACATGCAGTGACACGTCTGCCACTTCGCATGTACCCAAGACAAGGTGTCCCACATACCATGCTCCCAACCACCGACAATTAGCCGGCATGGCATACGACATGGTATGCCTCACACACTAACCTTCGGCGGTTCAATCAACACCCATCAGCATGTATATTCATCTAACACGCATATAATAACCAAATCTCGTGTCCCACACACCATGCTCCCAACTATCATCCATTGAACGATATGGCTTACGACATGGTGTGCCTCACACGCACACATTCACAACATATCAAAGCTAAATCACAATAGCATGATATACAACTCACCACTACAACAATATCTCAATAAAGATAATCATATCGAAAGCTAATCACGATTAGTAAGATATATACCCAACCACCACAACAATATTATATGGAGAAGAACCATATCAAACACACTCACCTTTGCATCGACCGAGATATGCCAAACTTACGGTTTCGGCACCTCCTATCTGACCAGCTCATTACCTAGTCACAGGCTAACTCCTATTAGCATACAAATCCCTTAGAATGTTTAAGTAAATATATGATACACCCTATAATATATTTACCATGCTAACAAGTGACAAAAAGGTTAACAAGGCCACCAACACATCCTAAACCATTTAACAATCATTTGATACCAAATTATAAAACTAATAAGGTATTAGACGATACCCAACGAATACAAATATGTTCATCTTAAGGCTTAGAAGTGCTCCCAATCAAACGTAAGAGTATAAATATGACATAACTTTTAAAATCGGTTTGAAAACCATGACCATCCTGTCGTATTCTGACCATAACTTCTTATTGGTTTAGAGCTAGGTCATGAGACCACCACCATTAGAAAGTACACCTCCGGTACATGAATTTTGATATAAAATTTGCCCAACATAGAGTCCGGACGACAAAGTTATGATCGTCCAAAGTTATACACACAACTGCCCAAAATTGCAGATTCTGCACATCTATCAACTTCAAATCAAAAACTGATTTAACCTAGTATAACTAAGCCACAACCTCAACATATTCCGAAAAGCATACGAGTCTAGATTCAGAATCAACAACCCGCGCGCAAACCCGATACCCGAGCTAAGAGATATGACCATTTTTCTAAAATGTGTCAATGTAGCAAATACAAAACTCAGCAGGGATACACCAACTTGTAAAATCCGTCAAACTTAGACCATACAACAAAATGACATGAAATTTGGTAGAGATCATAACAACATCTCAATGTTTATCCCTGATTTTTCTCAGATTTTTCACAATAAGGGAACCTAGTCAAAATCACACCCAAACTCAGAAATTCTGTGCAGCGAAGCACAATTTTCAGCAGAACAGTCTGTGTTCGAAAATTCATTAAAAATCGAATACTCAATAATTTTTAGTGATTCCAACGCCAAAACATCACCAACTTATCAATCTATCAGACTCATAAGGACCCAAAACCAGGAGGCTCGTTTAACTAAAAAAAAACGTGATGCATAACACAGATCTGAAATCTGTTTGCACAAAACCAGCAATCCGACCACAGCTTGGTTTATGATTTTTATCTTTTTCTACACTTCTCAGAAAATTCTGAAAATTTAACACGACACAATAGACACACTAATGAACCTTCAGTAAAAATACCAGAAATTAACAAGCTTTCTAGGTACCTTGAATAATTTCGTGAAGAGAAGCTCTGCACCTATTTTCTTCTTCTTCTTTCTCTTCTCCTCTTCTCATCCGTTTCTCTCTCTCCCTCTCTGTGTCGGCAGAAATGAAGGGAATGGAAAAAATATCTGTATAAACACCCCTCTTGAGAAATTATAAGGTGTAACCACATCACCCCTCCACTTATGCAACCATCCAAAACACACACAAGGCCCTCAAATTTCTAATGCATGCAATCTAACCCCGAATCATATAATTTCAAATAAAAAATGAATTAAATATTTAAAATATCCGGAACGGGTATTACACACTCAGTCCACTCTCACACTGCCTAGGGCAGTCAAACATAAAGCACATGGGGAGTAATCCCCCTACAATCACACCCATTCCACTTAGGTGTACCCAACAAAACCCAACAAGGTGGTCAGCTTCCTCGGTTCGTTTGCCCTGGAGCCACCGATGCCTTTGTGCTGAGAGAACTTCGGAAGCGAGGACTCTCCTCATTTTCTTCCATTGTTCTGAGATGGGCTTCTTTGTAAGAAGTAGTCCTGGGAGACTTCCGACAATGGGCCATGGTTCAGGGCCTGGCGGAAGCGCGAGGGGCGTCGCTCATCTCTTCCAAAGGATGAAGAGAAGTGAAGCCGCGAGAAGGAGAGTTGAGCAGAAGCTCAAGAAAAATATTGGTGAAATGCCTTCGCTGGTTGGCATTTCGAGTGTTGTGGAGGCAATGGCAGGGTTTGCAGTGTGTATAGGATTGAAGAACGCCATTGCCATGCAAAGGAGAAGAAGAAGAAGAGTGGAACAAGAGCTCGAGAAATTTTGTAGATTGGAAAAGTTCGCCATTTTGAGTAAGTGAAGATTTAAGTTTTTGCAGAAGTGAAGACAGTGGCGGACCCATAAATTTGACATAGAGGGGACACCAATTTTTTTTGTAACCGTAATATACGAGTTACAGTTAAGCACATTTACTCTAAAATAATTTTAGCATTCATGATAAATTAACAATTTAAAAATATATATGTATTTTAATAACTAGCTACTTGGCAAACTTGTGCACCTTAACTATATGCATTAAAACAACATTATCACATGTTCATTATCTATTTTTCTATTACTAACTCTACTATTATAGTTTTGGGGACAAAAAGTTACAAATCCAATGTGGGGGTAGACTCGAACCCACGAATAGTATAAAAAAAAAAAAAAAGGTACGCAGTACTATTTTCTATTGCCTTTTGAAAAAAAAAAAAAACACATTTTCTATCCTTTTGGGAAAAAGGAAAAAAAAAACCTTCAAGAGAGCATGAGAGTAGTCTCAAACCCACCACCTCTTGTTTAGGAAAAGAGCACTTTACCACTAGACAACTACTAACATGCATTCAACATAAATAATATATATATAAAACCGGAAAAAAAAATTTAAAGGACGTGGGGGCATGTGACCCCATGTGCCCTATGTTGGGTCTGCCCCTGAGTGAAGACTTAAGTTTTTGTTGCCTTTTTATAGAGATTTTCCACAGCCCGATGGCAATGTGCATGCATGCATTCACGGCCAAAACACATAACGTGGCTTGCTCTTTGGTAGTTGGGTCCGTTACCCCTCTCCCGTGTGTGGTTGGCGTAAGATTATAAGATACTTCATTCGTTTTAAATTGAGAGTCAATTATTTCATTTTGGATTGTTCCAAAATGATGGTCCTTTTTCAAAAATGGAAGGAAATGATAGGCGTTGTAGGTGTAATTATTGCATGTCTCTTTAAATGGTTGGAATCCCCAAAAGGAACTTTCAATTTGGAACGGAGGGGGTATGATTTACCTTTTTGATTTGCAAAATCAATATATCATTATCTTTTTTATTTGCAAACAGGCAAATTGATTTGCTATTCACAACTTCTCTCTACACTACAAACAAGCAAATTGATTTGCTATTCACAACTTCTCTCTACACTACAAACAAGCAAATTACTTCCTTCGTTCCATTTTGGCAGTCCATTTTTGAATTTCGGGCAATTTTCTAATTGCTTATATATTTCAATCTTATAATGATTTTCATAAATTTTAAAACTTTGTATTATAGAACTAATCGAGAGCTATCAAACAAGATCCATATTACATATTTTTCAAGATTTACATTAAAAAATATAAGCAATAGACATAAAAGAGACAAAAAATAATACTCCCTCCGTCCCTTTTTAACTGTCCTACTTCGTAACTCCAACTTATTAAAAAGACATCATCATTATACCCTTCACATCAACTTTTTCTTCCACTTTCCATACTTACCCATCATCATTACATTTTTACACACTAACTTTTCAAAATGGAATCTATTTTTAGGGACAAAATAGACAATGCACCAACTTTTACCCACTAACTTTACAAAATGAACACTTATTAAGGGACAGCCCAAAATGGAATACTGGACTGTAAAAAAGGGACGGAGGGAGTAATGAACAACCAAAATAAAACAGAGGGAGTAATTTATCTTCGGCGGAATGCAAGGTTTTAGCAGCGGCATTAACAGAGATCAGAAAATTATACAACTCCAATTAGCCTTGTTCTGTGGAGTTTAATGGTACTCATTTTTCATGCACACACCTAAGTAAATTCAGACTACCAATTTCAAGTTCAGATTTCCTAGAGTTTAAACGAACCACACACCTACGTACGTTAGACTACCAATTTGAAGTTCTACAAATTTTACTCAAATGACCATATCATTTTATTTGAAATTTTGTTCTAGCTAGAGTACACATACACACCATGTGTGTAATTCTGATTAATGATTCGTCTTGATGAAAGGAATATAAAAATAATGAAAAAATAGATTGGAGTTGAAACCGCAAGTTATTCTTAAAATATTTGTTATGAGTTTCTAAAAAAATTTAACTCAATCCGACATCGGTTAGGGATGTTTTGTAATTCGTAGAGCGCCATACGAGCTCTGAAATACCTTACGAATTCTAAAATAGTCCTTATCGATATCAGATTGTGCTAATTTTTTTCAAGAACCCCAAAAAAATTATTTTAAGAATAATGTGCGGTTTGAATCATCTTTGTAGAACCCGTAATGGGTCTCACGAAAATCATAAAAATCATTATTTTTTTGCCCATTTAATGGGTACCAAACATGACACCGTTTTGGTGCAAGAAATTCCACCATTTTATGCCATGTTTGGCACCCATTAAATAGGCAAGAAATTAATTTTTTTTTAAATTTTTGTGAGGCTTATTACGGATTCTACAAAGATGATTCAAATTGTAAGTTATTCTTAAAATATTTTTTATGAGTTTTTGTAAAAAATTAGCACAATTCGATATCGATAAGGGCTGTTTCAGAATTCGTAGGATGTTTTAAAGTTCGAAGGGCGCTCTACAAATTACGAAACATCTCTAACTGATATCGGATTGAGCTAATTTTTTTTTTGTAAACACATAAAAAATATTTTAAGAATAACTTCTGATTTGAATCATTTTTGTAGGATCCGTAATGAGCTCCAAATCACAAGGTGTGGCCTAAAGCCAGGTTGTGAATGCATGCATTTGAAAATTGTGTTTGGATCACCCGTTACGATTTGATTACATTTTTGGGCACACCCTGTGAATGCATGCATTTGAAAATTCGTTTGCCATTGCCATGCATGCACCTTGAGGTCCGTGTGGCCTAAAGCCGGGTTGTTCCCTAAATACGTACGTTCTTAAATCTTGAGAGAGAAAAACTGTTGTAACTCTTGAGAGAGCACTTGTAAGGTTTTTTCATCAATCAATAGTGAACTGGTGTGGTTCTCGAGAAATAGGCAAGTTGTTGAATCTCTTATATCTTGTGTCTTGCTTTCTTTTCTTGCTTTTAATTTCTCTTGCGTATTTATTCTGTGTTTCGTGTGTGTTGGTGAGTTTGAACGCATAGTTTGATCCGTGAAAATCCCAACATCGGGATGCCCTGAAAAGGGATAGTATTGCCTTTTTTGTGCCCACCACTAGTTTTGAGCATACCACATTTCGATCAGTTAGAGTTCATAAGAAGAAAATAGCATAATCAAAGCAAATAATATCAATATGTACAACTATTAATTACCAAAATAAATAAATATATATGTACAACCAAGGGCGGAACCAGAAACTGTTTCTACCCTGGGCTAAACCAAAATTTTTTTTGGTGGGCAAAACATTGTATATAATATGCATACGGACAATCTCTAAGAAATAAGAATCTATGCACCGTGCATATTGCTAGCACTATCCTACTCTTGACCTCGCGTATTGTGAATGTCCAGATTGTAAGTGAGGACATGTGATATTTATTTCTTAAGTGTTAATACAATGGTGTCTTTAACGAGCACAGTATAAAAAAAAACGCTCCTGTAAAATCCTTGGACAACAACAAATCAAAAAACAAATCTCAAAAAATGCTCTAGAATTTTTTTTTTTGCTGTTCCATTATAATTTAAACCTAAAATAGTAAGATTGTAATAACCAACATTTAAAAATTTAAGCACATTAGCCAGTGTTCTACATCTACTAAATCAGTAAAAAAAACTAAGCACACCAGACAGTGCTATGCATTTAATAACATAAGAGCAAATCTAAGCATACCAACCAGTACAAAGCATACCAACAAGAACATAGCCCTAGACGATAGTAGAGAGGGAGAGAACGAGAGAGAACACAGAAAAGAAAGAACGTAGGAGAGAGGGAGAGAACGTATGTTAACAGAGAGGTTGAGAGGGCTGGGCCAAAATGGGTTGGGTTAAAAAAAACGGATTGGGCTAAAATTATTTGAGCTAAACTTTTACATGTATTTATTTATTTATTTTAATGTTTTCCCGGAAATGACTTGGGCTATGGCCCACCTTTGCCAAAGTGTGGTTCCGCCCTTGCGTACAACTATCTCATTATACCCATGAAAGTTTCAGAGTTGATGGTACAACGTTTCAGCCAACCGTGGCCGTGCTTTCACAAGGAGTGGTTCTGTGAGAAATAGGTCTTTCGCAGACTCCTTCAACTCAATCTTCGACACAGTTGGTGGCACCTCCCAAGAAAACCCCTGCAAGAGCCTAGCCATGAGCATGGTTGTCATTGTGGATCCCAAAGTGACCCCTGGGCAACCACGCCTCCCAATGCTAAACGACAATAATTTCAAGTCGGGGTCCGTTAGCATTACATTGGAGCCGTCTCTCTTGAGGTGGCGCTCTGGTCTGAACTGGAGAGGTTCATCCCAAACTCTTGGGTTGCGCCCGAGCCCAGGGCGACTCAGCAAAACATGGCTACCTTTGGGGATGAAGTAGCCAGCGACAGTGGTGTCGGCGGTGGAGACGTGGGGGACATTAAAAGGAGCGATGGGGTGGAGGCGGAACGATTCTTTCACACATGATTTGACGTAGTGGAGTTGTGAGAGATCGGATTCCTGGACCAGTCTATTCCTCCCCACCACTCTATCCAGTTCCTCCGTGGCTCTTTCAAGCAGTGCTGGTTGATTTATCATCTCGGCAAGTGCCCATTCCACCGCGTTTGAAGGGTTGTCCACCATTGCTATCATCAACTCCTGAGAGTATGAGAGTGATAATGTGTTAGAGTATAAGCATGCATATACATTCACATAACTTTCAGATTTCTTACCTGTATTGCATGAAGGGCCCTCTCTCACTCTTTTCTTCTTCGAAGGGAACGATATGCAACTAAAACCATTCAATTGAGCCGATCGAAACACCCATTTTACATTTTGTTGCATTTCATCTCGAATATATGTCTATCACATAATTACTTCTCTTCCAAAATGGGACCAGATCCGCTACTAAACGCCTATGGGTTGCATGTCGTAAAGTAATACCTTTAATTAGCTACTGCCATTTTCAAAAATATATCGTATAGTGCAACGATATTCCTCTTGTCTATTACGCAATGAAAATATGGAATTATGTTCTTTTTTCTAGATTCACATGATCGCAAAAACTTTGAAATCAAATTAAAGAGCTCTATAAGCGTTAGTACATCTCAATTTGAGTTCATGAATTCATCAAAATATTGATTGTAGAGAAGTTTAATTAGCATCATTCGGTCTCATAATATTTTATTTTTTTTGCAACAAAAATGTATTCTCTTAAACTTTAGATACAACTGTAACACCACCTTCATCGTGTTGACGTGATGTCATTTCACAAGCCATTAATATCTTTACCTAGTGGCGGCATCTAAAGTCATTTAATCAACATATGCAAAAACAACTTTATTGAAGTCTGAGCCAAACTAAGTACTACAACTTGGCGGATCATGGAAATTTGAAAATTCATTTAGAGGACACAAACGTAAAGTGTGTTCAAATTACCATAAATTATTACGATCAAGCTCTTTAGGTGGAAACCACATCGTACTTTATAGGCTCTAACGTTAACGTTAACGTACAAAATATTTAATTTCCTTCGAAGACAAGTATGTACGTGCAATTGTATTGAAACCTCATGTGAAGTAAAAAAAACTTTTTAACGATGATACACTCTCGTGACTTGATTAAGTATCTAGTAACATTAAAATTGAAGAGTGAAACAATCGCATGCCACGGGGATAACTTAGGAGAAGATGAATAGATTACGTGACATTTTTTTTCCAGTCACGGCACGTGCATGCTATATATATGTACTAGCTTAAACAGTACTCCGATTGTACTGCATGCGCTGAACGTTATACTTATACTTTGTTACTGTTGTACTACACTAAAAGTTGTGCAAGCCTAAAGATTCTTTCAACCGTACTACACCAAACATTGTATGAGCCTTAATCTTTACTTTAGTGTAAAGTAAAGGTTAACACTCGTACAATGTTGCCGAGCAAAAAAAACGTACAATGTTTAGTGTAGTACGGCTGAAAGAATCTTTATGTGGCTTTAGTCGTATGTTGTAAGTCTATAGAGAGAGAGAGAGAGAGAGAGAGAGAGATAGAGAGAGAGAGAGAGAGAGAGAGAGAGAGAGAGATCTTACAACTAGTTGGGCTTTGATCTCTTCTGGTGAGAGTAAAGGGCTACCATCTTTCTCTTTGAGCCCAATGAGGATGTCGAGCAAGTCATCTTGCTCAGTTCTGGTACCCTCTGTCCAATGTCTGATTCTCTCGTCGATCTCAGGATCTTGATACTTAGCCACTCTTGCAGTGGCCGTCCTGATGATCTTCTCATGACCGTCCAAATCAAGACGGCGACGCAAGCATGGAAGATAATCAGACACACAGAAGGAGTAGAGGTATGCAAGAATTTCGAACACTGCACTCACGTGCTCTTCTTCCTCCACCCCTGGCCCTCCATCCGCCCTTCCGTTCCCGAAAAACCTCTTCCCGAAAACCATCTTCCTCATCACATTCCCACAATAATGTTGGGTTGCGACTCTCACATTCACCACACCCCCGGTGGTCGAGTCCATGGACTGATTATACACGAACCCAACGAGGTGGTCAGCTTCCTCGGTTCGTTTGCCCTCGAGCCACCGATGCCTTTGTGCTGAGAGAACTTCGGAAGCGAGGACTCTCCTCATTTTCTTCCATTGTTCTCCACCCGGGCTTAAGGCCGTTGTTAGATATCCTCTGCTCGTGATGTTTGCACATAAGAAATCCGGTCTAGCGGAGAAAACAGCGTCCTGTCTTTTCAGGAAGTCGACAGCAATTTCAGGGGAGGTGACGGGGATAACGTGGACATTCCCTAGACGGATGCAAATGATTTCGGCGTTCATGTCCTCCATCATTTTATGTATCGAGTGGAAGACGGGCTTCTTTGTGAGAAGTAGTCCTGGGAGACTTCCGATAATGGGCCATGGTTTAGGGCCTGGCGGAAGCGCGAGGGGCATCGCTCGTCTCTTCCAAAGGATGAAGAGAAGCGAAGCCGCGAGAAGGAGGGTTGAGCAAAAGCTCAAGAGAAATATTGGTGAAATGCCTTCGCTGGTTGGCATTTGGAGTGTTGTGGAGGCAATGGCAGGGTTTGTGGTGTGTATAAGATTGAAGAAAGCCATTGCCATGCAAAGGAGAAGAAGAGTGGAGCAAGAGCTCGAGAAATTTTGTAAGATGGCAAAGTTCGCCATTTTGAGCAAGTGAAGATTTAAGTTTTTGCAGTGAAGTGAAGATTTAAGTTTTTGCAGTGAAGTGAAGATTTAAGTTTTTGTTGTGCTAAATTTGTTTCCTGTTGTGCCTTTATATAGAGATTTTCCACATCCCGATGGCAATGTGAATTGCATGCATTCAATGCAACGTGTGATGATTTTGTTACCTAAATAAGTTTGAATTCCTAAGAGGAACCAATAAATTAGGACCACTGAAGGAACCAATAAATTAGGACCACTGAAATCAAATATCACGTTACGTTCACACAAATCACATTTTGGAGTAGTATTTGATTGGGCAAAGTCCATTTTCATCCCCTGTGATTATCACCATGTGCAAATACCTCCCTCATAATTCAAAACTGGGCACATAACCTACCTGTGGTTTTGAAAATGTGCGGATAGACCCCCTGCCATCATATTTTTCATCCATATTAACGGACACAATATTAAAAGACTGATATGCCCTCATCATGTACCTTGATTCTTCTTCTTTTTTAAATCTAACCACACAATTTTCTATACTAAAAATTGAATCCAAACCGTTGATATTGTAAAATTTGACGAGTACTACATCTATGTCAAAATTCAAGTCAATCAAAAAATAAAAAGCTCATGGTCGAATCAATTTTTTTATGAAATTAAAATTTCAAATTTGAATTTACCAAAAATTAGATCATTGGGTTATTGATGCCTGATCGAGATGATTTTTTTACAGAGATATTCTATTCTTTATTTAATACATTATGAACGACTCAAATTACATTCTAGAGGCGTGTGAGATACACCTCCGTTAATATGGATGGAAAACATGACGGTAGGGGGTCTATCCACATATTTTCAAAATCACAGGTAGGTTATGTGCTCAGTTTTGAACCATAAGGGGGTATCCACACATGGTGATAACCACATGGGATGAAAATAGACTTTGCCCTATTTGATTGGAGCATTATCCACTGAAATCAAATATCATGACTGAAAAATCACATTAATTTTTCACTAGTTTATCGTACTTTTTCGAGGGAAAAAAATCTTGCCCATTTGAGTCGAAAGCTTCGATTTTGGGAGTGCAATAATCGGCTTTTTGTTGCTATAAAAAGTGAAGCTAAAAATCAACAGTACCTGGCTTCGTTCGGTTGCCATTTTACTTTAGTTTTAGTTTTATTTTTCAATCATTACCCTATATTTTTCTTCAATCATTACCTTATATCTCCAATTATTAATTTTATTTCTCTCTCTATCTCTCTCTAATCATTACCCCTCTCTCCAATCATTATCCTATTTTTTTCTCCACCCACTACCAAAACTAAACTAAACTAAAATGCCAACCAAACAAAGCCGCATGTTGTTCGTGTGTGTCAATGGTTCAGTTTTTTAAACTTTTTATATATTTAAGAGGCTTTTTAAGGGGTTTTTTGCTTAGTTGTTTGGGCTATCATTGTCCTCAGATGGTTTTTTTCCTCCAAAAAATAGAGAAGGCAACATTTTAAACCAAGCTCCGATAACAGAAAACATGATAATTGGACTTTGGTCTTCTACTGCCATGCATGCAACTTTTGTGAGAAATCCATTGAATTTGTTACAGTCTAATGTAAACAAGTGACACCGATCGAGGCGTACTTAGTAATACCGTGCACAACACCATCCCTCAGTCCAGTTATAAATGATGATTTGAACATTTTGTTACTAATTTAGTAAGAGAAAAGTTGTTTCTAGATCAACCAGACAAGGGGGCTGTCCGGACAGCCCTCGTGTGGACCCCCTTCGTGTGTTTTTTGGAAAATTCGAACCGTCCATCTTGTAGGTCCCGTAAAATAATGTATTTACGCAAAAAATCAGCTTGTCCGGACATCGATAGGCATGCCAAAAGTTGAGTTTTTACACGGAAAAATGGACGACCATGAACAGTTTAACTTTAAAAACAGTTGAAAGATTACGGTTGTCCATTTTTTCTTGTAAAAACTAAACTTTTGACATACCTATCGATGTCCAGACAAACTGATTTTTTGCGTAAATACATTATTTTATGGGATCTACAAAACGCACGGTTTGAATTTTTCAAAAAAACCCGCAAAGGTGGCCCACACGGGGGCTATCCGGACAACCCCTTGTCCAGTTGATCCGGACAGAACTTTCAATCATTTAGTAAATCTAGAAGTAGATGTGAAATTAAAAGTGAGAGGTTAATATCTACTCCATCCGTCCCATAAAGTTTGGCACTTTCACTATTCCAGCCCTATGAAAAAATTAACTATATCTTTTAATCCGTAATGTTTTTTATGAGCAATATGGATCTTATTTGATAGATTTTAATTTATTCTATTAAACAAAGTTCAAAAAATCGCCTAAAATATTTTGAATTAAAAGATATATGTAATTTAAAAGTGGCACCACGCATTCCTGAAAATGACAACCTTTATAGGACGAAGGGAGTAATAAATGCTCACATGCTTAAAAGATATATGCAATTTAAAAGTGGCACGCATTCTTGTTTCCTGAAAACGACAACCTTTGTGGGACGGAGGGAGTAATAAATGCGCACATGCTTATAATCTTTTGTAACTTCTTTTGTTTTCCATCCAGCCTAATGCTGACAAGTGTCAAGTGAGAAATTTCTATTTCGATTGTACAGTACAACGTTGTAGTTTATCAAAAAAAATTGTACGGAGTACTACTTTTTTGGCCAAGGCACGTGGCAAGGCAGTTTTCAAACCGTTACGCACTCAGAAAGCGACGACTACCACCACCAAATTACTAAAATCAATCAACAAATTTAAATTAGTAGAAAAATTATTTGCGTAAACACATGATTTTTGAATTTAAAATTACCTTTCTTTTCTTAAAGTTCTTTTTTTTAGTAACCGAAACACGTTACTGCTCCTAAAAAGATTAATAATAGTTCCCAGGAAAATACGTACGTCGCCGAACTTATCCAATATACAGCACTATCATCTTATCTCTCTCAATTCAATAAGAGAGCTGTTACTCGCCCCCCCCCCCCCCCCCGGTGTCAGGGGGGTCTGATACCGGACCCACCAATTTCCCATTTTACCCCGAGACCCATCCACCTTTCCTCCCCCTCTCTCTCTCTCTCTCTCTCTCTCTCTTATTTTATTTTTTTTAAATAAAATTTTAAATGCTAATAACTTTTTTTTCACATATTTTTTTAAAATAAATTTTATATTTACGAAATCTACTCAACGAAACCTATCAAACGAGCCTAATATTGATGGTGAAATAATGTAAAACGAAAAAACTATATTTTTTTGGGCCTAATATCTTATTTTTTTGTTTTTATTTTTTTGTCCTTCATTTTTTTTAAACTTCTATATTTGAGTTTTCAAGTAAATTATGTATGTTAAATTCACTTAAATTTTCTTTATATTTCTCTGAATAGTCAATAATGCAAACTGAAATCAAACTTCATTTAATTATAATTGAGTATATAGAACCAATACATGAACATAAATAAATACACAAATTTAGTCAATATTTCCGTCAAATTGTGGTTGTCGTCCCGGCGGATCTATCTGCATTACTTCGTACCACAATTGGAGGCGTGCTTCATAAGGATGAGCCCATCCTTGTGCTTCATTTGATGCATTTGGCCTCCACCATATGATGATGGGGTGGTACAGGGTAATGACGGTATAGAAAAACTTGCACAAAGTGATTGCCATTAACACGGCCAATAGCTATATGTGTGCGCGTTGCTAATGGAACTGGATGGGAGCTCAACGGCAAGTGAGTGAGACAACTCGAAGCAATCATATCGAATGTATGCAGTACAACGTTGTACGTTGATGCAATGACAAGTCCCAATGATATAGAATCCATCCAATGATCCTCTGGTGCCGATAACTGGAAGTAACGAAGTCTTTGTAGCACCTGGGGTACATAATTATGTTCTGGATAAAACTGCTCATACACAGGACCCAATTTTGTTCAATCTCTTGGATAAGATCCTGTCGTACTTGAGCCCATCCATCTTCAGAACCATAGACTGCTCATACAATGTAATATCCCGTATATCAAAAATATTGATTATTGCATGTAAGCTTTAGGTGGCATATAAGTGAGGGTGTGTGCACGTGGGAAGCTAGTATGCTTGAAACATGACAAAATTAAGTAACAAATGTAACACCCATAAAATACATTTTATTAATTAGAGGAATTAAATTACTTTGTCGGGAGGAAAATAACTTTTAACCTGGTCAGTCGTAAATTCGGCTGTGTAATCACGCCCAACGTAGGAGCTGCTCTCCTCACACGGAATATCATTAGCAACATCGTTCCCAACTGACCAACTATCCGAAAATGAAAAATTGTACTGATCCATAATGTTCTTCTATGAATTACGAAAATGAAATGAAAGTTGATAAAATTGTGAGGATATGATGAATGAGAGTAAGTGTGAATATATACGCAACTGATTATATAGGCGCTACTGTCAAATTTGCAACGGGCAACAATCCTCTCAATGCTGCAGGTTCAACTTTCAACGATCACTATCAATGTAACCCAGCTCCTGACAAGCAGAAAGACTTTTTTCCCTCCAGTAAATTAGTCAACAATGGCCGGCTCTTTTGAACCACCAACTGCAACTTTCAACCACCACTAGTGAAATCAATTTTTTTCCTTTTTGTCCCAAAAATACAATAACCTATTTTTTGTTATTTTTTAAATTTAATTAATAATGTTTATACTCTATATTTTTTTTCCTTTTTTATTTATTTAAAATTATTTTAGTGTTTCGATTTTTAATCCGGTTTAATTGGTGGAAAGATCTTGTTTTTTTTTATCATTTTATCTTAAATGGTCATAATGAATTTTTGACCTCGTAGAATCAAATATCTCTTAGGGCTTATCAACGGGAGTTCTAGAGTCAAAATTTAATTATGGCCATTTAGGACAAAATAATCAGAAAACTAAAATCTTTCCACCAGTTCAAACGGATTGAAATTTGGAACACTTAATTTTTCAACCTATTTAGACAGTTTAAACTACCACAAAAATATAATTTTTCTGTTTTACTTCATTTAACCATCAATATTAGGTTTGTTTGATAGGTTTCGTTGAGTAGATTTCAAAAATATAAAATTTATTAAAAAAAAGTATGTGAAAAAAAAATTATTAACATTTAAAATTTTATAAAAAAATTAAATAAAAGAGTGAGAGTGTGCTGAGAGAGAAAGACACGTGGTTGGGGGGGGGGGGGGGGGGGGGGGGGGGGCGATTAGTAATATCCTTCAATGAACTCTTCTCTCTCTCTCTGATCTCTCTCTCTCTCCCTAGTTTTCTCACCATCTTCATTTATATAAAACAGTTAGGTCTAGTTTCTCTTTCTTTCTAAACCTTTTTTTGTAAAAAAAATAATAATTTCAAACTCAAATATAATAAAAATGAAAAATTATTTGTGTAAACTCAAATATAACAAGATTTATATTAATAGAAAAATTATTTGCATAAACACATGATTTTTGAGCTTGAAATTACCTTCCTTTTCCTAAAGTTATTTTTTTTGAAAACCGAAACGTTTCTGCTCCTAAAAAGATTAATAATAGTTCCCGGGAAAATACGTACGTCGCCTAACTTATCCGATATACAGCACTATCATCTTATCTCTCTCAATTCAATAAACTCTTCTCTCTCTCTCTGATCTTTCTCTCTCTCTATCTGATCTTTCTCTCTCTCTCTCTCTCTCTCTCTCTCCCTAGTTTTCTCACCAGCTCCATTTATATAAAACAGTTAGGTCTAGTTCCTCTTTCTTTCTAAACATTTTTTTGCAAAAAAAAAAGTATTTTCAAACTCAAATATAACAAATATAACAAGATTCATATTAGTAGAAAAATTATTTGCATAAACACGTGATTTTTGAGTTTGAAATTATCTTCCTTTTCCTAAAGTTCTTTTTTTTGGAAACCGAAACGTTTCTGCTCCTAAAAAGATTAATAATAGTTCCCGGGAAAATACGTACGTCGCCTAACTTATCCGATATACAACACTATCATCTTATCTCTC